>CM035124.1:90529609-91129609 GCA_020205555.1 Panax stipuleanatus
ACCCGGGGGGGGGGGGGGGGGGGGGGAGCTCAACTTAGAACCAAACCCATTTACCATAGAACGAAGTTAAAAAAAATTTACAAAATAGATTTACAGTAGACTATTGCACCAAAATAACAGTCGAGTAAGACACTTTCAAGCTACATCTGGCTCATGACTCATGCAAGAATAACGTGGCCATAATCACCAGACCAACAATGGATACTAAATAAGAGAGACCGGGTTGGGGGGGGGGGGCTCAACTTAGAACCAAACCCATTTACCATATAAACAAGTTTAAAAAAATAAATTTACAAATAGATTTACAGTAGACTATTGCACCAAAATAACAGTCGAGTAAACACTTTTCAAGCTACATCTGGCTCATGACTCATGCAAGAATAACGTGGCCATAATCACCAGACCAACAATGGATACTTTAATAAGAGAGACCCGGGGTGGGGGGGGGGGGCTCAACTTAGAACCAAACCCATTTACCATAAAAAGTTTAAAAAAAAATTACAAAATAGATTTCAGTAGACTATTGCACCAAATAACAGTCGAGTAACACACTTTTCAAGCTACATCTGGCTCATGACTCATGAGAAATTTCAAATGACCAGCAGAAAAATAAAGCATGCTTAGCTGCACTCAAATTAAGCTGATTGATAATTTACAAGAGTAGTTTTTAAGAATTACTCTAATATTACTTGACCATTATTTTCAGTTAATCAAACACACGCATTATACGCATAAAGTAGCAAATAGGACAGGCCAAAGATTTTAGTAAATACCTGTGACTTTCCACCCATAGTTGGATTATAAGATTTCCAAATCCACACGTTATATTCATATGTTGGAAACTGGCTTTGCTTGTAAAATTGGGAAGTATAAAGGCAATGAATTGACAGCATACTAAAAAGCAGTACTATCCTAGCAAAATTCAAGTATCATAACAAAAAGGTTTATTATCAAAACGGAATGACTCGAACCAGCACCCTCAACAATATACGTACAACATAAAGGAATTTTAATTCCCTTCAGTAAAACATAAATTGGAAAAAAAGAAAAGAAAAAAAAGAAGCGGATAAAGACCCAGAAAACAAAAGAAACACAGGATTGAATTGATTTTTAAACCAAGTACTCAGAATTGTGTCTTCTTGCAGCAGTGCTCGTCTGCACGCAGAGCATATGCATCCAAGCTTTTAATTACTTACTTCACACCCATGTTTTGCATTTTCTTTTTTTACAATATTGAACCCTTAAGTCAAATTCTCCTAGTCTGAATCGAAGAAGTCATAAGAAGCCTAGGGCTGAACAGTAACCAAATTGGAACCGAACCGCACCAAAAAACCGCACGAACCGCACCAATTAAAACCGCACCAAACGGTTCCGCGCATGTGGCGGTTTAGGTAGGTTGAATAACCAAAGTTACGGTTCCGGTTTGGTTACTCTAGCCAAACACCGCACGTATAAAACCGAAACCCGCACCATGTGTGTATGTATGTATTATCTCTAGTAAATTCTAAAGTTACTTTTCACTTGAAAACGCTCAGAGAAAACCCCAGTCTTGAAATTAGAAAATAGAAAATTGTGAACGGAGAAATTAGAAAATTATATAAACCAAAAGTAACAAAGAACTGACCATTTTATATGGAAAGTGACTGAACATTCTTGATGTACAACTAAACCAAAGGTGTAGCCATGGCAATTCCAACATTATGTGAGCCTATGAATACAAGTAAAGAATAGTATTATTTTTAGTTGTTGAATAGTCCATCTAATTAAAGATAGTAGCAGCATGAGGTCAATTTACATAATTATATCCAGTTGCCCATATAGTTTTACAACATATTGAGTTTGAACTCAGTAAACCTTCATCAGAAAAATTGAATTAGCATTTAGCATGTAGACAATGTCAGACTTCCCATAGAAACTAAATTATCCTAAACATGAAAATAGGCCTTTATGGTATAAAATTACACCAGCTTCCGATGATTAAAGTTCTTTACAGTAAGTAAACAGTATGTAAGAAAAAAAAGAGAGAAATGACAGTTCATAGGGTGGAGGATGGGCAAATAGCAATTCCTAACAGTCTTGCTCGTAGTGGAGAAAGGTAGAGTTGAAAAATTAGACGGTTAACCGCACCAATTGACAACCGCACCGCACCAATCACAAGCGATTTCGTGTGCGTGTTGGGATTTGTCAAACCGCATCTAAACGATTTCGGTGCGGTTGGAAGGTTCAAACAGCACCATGCTCACCCCTAATGAATACCCAAATAAGAAATAACTAGAAAGCCCTAATAAGATTACCAAATTATATGATCGAACTCTCAATGTTTACTAGTTATAAAAACAGACAAGAGCATGTTCCTTAAAATTCCTTTATGTTGTTCGTATGGTATTAAAAATGTTTACGAGTTATAACTTAAAGATATTAATGTGTGTAACCAAAAATAGTTTATGATATTAATTAAAGGCTTAACGTATGGTATTAAAAATGGATATAAAATTAGTCAAATAGTTATGATTGATTACGGTTGTCAATTAATTATATTTCGATACGTTATTTTGAATATTAATTGTTATAAAAAAAATTGTTAATTATATTTTGATACGTTATTTTGAATATTAGTTGCTATAAAAAAAATTGTTATTTACAGCAATACTTTTATATTTCATGTCTAAAATATATAAATGAGCAGGAAAAAAAAATCAACCAAATTTGGAAGTGGAAGTTAGAGGAAAGACTAGTAATCAAAATATTAACTATCCACAATATGTTTTTGTAAAAAGGAAAATTCACAAAACTAGATTAATTAGGGTGTGACTAACACCTTTTTTTGAGAGTTTTTAAAACTAAGAAATATTGTAATTTTTCTTAGAAAACTCATGGTTGTGAACTTTTTTAAGGTAAGGAAAACAAAGAAAAAATTGAGTCCAAATTTCCTGACCAAAATGGTAAGAACGTTAAGGAAAGAAAACTCGGTGTAATGAATTTATTTAAATTTGGTAATTACCCATTCTCTTAAAATATAAGCATTAAGCATGTTATATTCAATATGTAATGAGACAATAGTAATAATATATCACAAAATAAAATTCATTTTTTTGGCTTACCAACTCACACACATAGGATAACGTTATATTTTTCTAACTAAACTCACAAAGTAGAACTAAGAAAGGTTATTTTTATAGAATTTATTGAGTTAAAAATCCTCCTAAATATTTGCTCAATAATTGTTACCTAATCATATAACATTATTATTTTTGTTGTGTAAGTATGAAATCGATAATTGAAATAGAGAAAAAGTTGCAATCAATAAATCAATTGTTCGTCAAACAAACAAAATGACTAAGGAAAGATAATCAACATTAATCTAATAAATTTTAAGTTGATAATAATCCATAATTATTGTTTAACCACCTCGACTTTTACTTTTCCTAATACGATAATAGAATAAAGTTTTTTTCATACGTCAAGGCTCATTAGTAATTCGCATCACATATCAATTGTTTTATCAATTTATATATAATATAAAGTACAATGGTTTGATATTAATTGCCTATCGGCTTCTTTTTTACATAAATACATATCCACCTTTGTCGCGAAAGTGTGATTGTCGTTGGTAGCCGAGTCAGAATTTTTTAAAATTTTGTTATGCTATAAATAATTTGGCGCGCGTCCTTCGATCCAATTTTTTAAGTTAATTTTGTGTTTTTTGGCCAGTTATATATGTAAAACGTGTATTTTGTTATAATACTATTAATATAACAAGTAATAACATTATATATATACACCCTTTATTGAATTCTAATACGCTTTTCTAATTACAAAATTATTAATAAATATTTAAATTTTTTATGTTATAAAAATAATATAAATTATGTTATTATTTATTTTAAAAATATTAGAGTAAGATACATACATCAAAGAGTAAAAATATTATGAAATTGAGAAAGTTATAAAAAATTTAATTCGACCCCGTATTTTACAAATTTTATAAAATTTTAGTTGAATCAATTTATTCATTACACTTAAATTTTTTTTAAATTTATTTTATATTATAAAGTAAATTTTTCTTTCGGTATGCTCCTATGCGACATCGCCTCTGATTGTCGTGTCTTTATATTAGGGAAGTATTTATTTGTGATAAACTCGCATTTACGGCAAGATAAAGTATTCGAGGTTAATAGGATATCGACGACTTTAAGACGTAATAGTTTTCTCACCAATTTTGATTTATTAACATTGCATTATTTTTGATATGTTTATATGATTCATTCTCACATAAAGTTGAGAATTAATGTATGTTCATATGAGAGATAATCATGTGAAAATATTAAAAATATATGTAAAAATATTAATTTCCAAATTATATTTAATTATCCTTTAAATATCGCTTCATTTTTTATTTTTATTTTTTTATGTTGGATTGCATTGTTTCTTACGTCTCGTCTCATTTATCATTTAGTATGCTAGAAAATACATCAATATTATTCTTAATTGTTTTGTTTTGTTTTTATTATATTAATTAAATTTACTATCAACATTGTTGACCTTTCTTTTATTTTTATTTATGTTTTTTAAATGTTTTCTCGATGAAACTTGTTATTTTCTTATATGTTTACTAATTTAGCCTTTTTTCTTTTTGCCATCAATCCATTTTTTTAGCCTTCAACTGAAATATATTAGAGTATATTTACTTTTTAAACATTATTTATAAAAAAAATTGACAATCGTTATGCATACAAAACTTGAGTTTGTTTGGGTTTCACCTATTTTGTTTTTACTTTTCTTTTTAATATATGTTTGAGGTTTTATCTTTATTTTTTAATCAAAATTTAAAGGGGTGAATGAGTTTAAATTTGACCGATTCAGTCATTCGGACTGTTTGTTTTATAATTTTTAAATTATGAATATATCTGAATGATTCATCTAAAAAATTGTGACTGAATTAGTAAGAAGTAATCTTTAATAATATTTTTACATATCTACCCTTATAGACAATTAAAAATTATATTTAATATCTATTTTTTTTACTATTGTAAAAAAAAATTGTTGTTTACAAATTATTTAAATTTATTTTTAACAAATTGGTCAATAATCAATTTAATGAATATTTTTGTAGTCTTTTGTTTTGATTTTATGGACTAATATAATGTTATTGAAAAAAGTTAGTATTTATTTTTAAAATTATATTACTAATAGTATACTCCATCAAAAATTGTTCACGAGTTCATATTTATTTTTTCTAATATAAAATTGTTTATTTATAATTACA
Source organism: Panax stipuleanatus (assembly GCA_020205555.1). Lineage (NCBI taxonomy): Eukaryota > Viridiplantae > Streptophyta > Magnoliopsida > Apiales > Araliaceae > Panax > Panax stipuleanatus. The sequence continues at coordinate 90,534,876 of CM035124.1, forward strand.
TAGTAAAACAATTCATAATAGTCCAAAAAGTTAAAATATAAAAATACATATATTCAGATATTTTAGATAAACAGTTATCAAACACATTATTTTATTATATAATCAGAGCTTTTACTTGATTCAGTTCATTTAAATTCTCATATATATATTTTTTTCCAGATTTATCAAATGACACCTTAAAGTGAAATGTAAAACAAACTTGAGAAACTTCCATCACATTTGTTATATTCTATCATTATTTTTTGAGGAACATAAAATCTTATTATAAATATCTAAACATAAATTATAATAGGTTAATGACAAAATTGTCTCCCTAAGTTAGGAAAAAAATCAATTTATTCCTCAAAGTTTAGAAATCGACAATCAATACCTCAAAATATTTTAAAATAATAATTGTGTTCCTTTTAGTTAGCCGGATCAATTTTGATCAAAATTTTGAAATGTACCCGTCATATGTGTATTTTTATATAATTTGACTGTATTTAAATATTATTGATCATATTTGATTACTTTTGACTGTATAAAGCAAAATAAATACAGTTAAAAATTATCTAACCAACATAAAATTACTTGAAAAATACGATTTAACTTATTAAATCCATATAAAATATATATAAATATTTATATTTATTTTGACGTATTAAATCAGAATAAATTCTTATAAATACTAATAATTATTACACATTAAATTATTAAAATTAAATATTAATACAAATATTACAATTTGACTTTTTAAACTTATTACCTTTACATTTATCAAACATAAATAAAACTTTAAAAAGTCCAAATTAACCTTCCATCTTCATCAACCTCATCTTCTTTCCTTTTAACCCATTCACAGTTGCCACCACCGTCCTCAACATGCACTTTTTTGGCCACCATAGCTCCATCCCCACCTATTATTCCTTTTCAGCCACTTACTTGTATCTCTGCCCCGATCTGTAATCTCAGACCCCGATATTGAAACCCAACCTCCACCCACCAGTACCAAGAGAGAAAGAGAGATAAAGTTAAGAAATTTTCACCAAAATTTTAGAAAAAAGTTATAGATATAGAAACAGAGATAGAGAAATTGCATTTGATTTTGAGCAAAATCGAACCAAATAAAAGCCATTTTGAAGAATGATTACATGGCCATTAGCAGCAACAATGAATCTGGTGAAAATTTTCTTTTAAATTTCTTCAACCGCGACAACTGGTATGAAGATTGTGGGACTGATGGAATGGAACTTGAAATTTGAGTCATTGACAAAAAGAATGGATATAATTACATGTGTTGAATATAGAGAAGGGGAAAATAACTTTTCGAGGATGATGAATCTATTCTCACAGATTATTCAGGTTTCTTTTATTTGTTCTTTTTTCAAATATATAATAGGTGTATTTAGATGTTATTTCAAATATATAACATAAAATACGTATTCAACTCACAAAAAATGACACATGGGCCAGAAAACAGCCGGACCGACGAGAAGGGGATGACATTGTTGTTTTTAAATACATAGAGTTATTGATCGACGATTTTCAAGCTATGAGTATTAAATTAATTTTTGTCCAAATTTGAGAGGACATGGTTGTCATTTGTGCAATTATAATTATACACATCAAAAGTCAAAACACAATACAATAAACCGATTACTTAGTCAAACATGTATCTCAGTGCTCCTCTTCGTTTTTTAGGCTTTGCTTTATAATGCGCGCACACAGAAACTGGGACAAAGAAAAACGATTGCCGCAACTGTGGTGTTTTGTTGGTAATAATAATATTACGCCTCTTTTTTATTATCCAAGCCAGCAAGATTTGTGAGTAATTCTAATCTCTATCCTTTTCTTCATCTCCAAAACCTCAATTTTTGTTAAGTAATTTAAGTTCTTGCTCCGAGTTGAAGCAGATTTGAGAGTTGTTGATCTACCATTGTAAATTAACTCGCGAACCAAGAACCCGGGTGTTGGGTTTTGAAAGGCCGAGTTCGCGGATCGTAAATGAATCCGCTCTCAGTTCGATTATTCGGGTGAGAGCGGCACGGTTGTGACAGAGAGTCTGTGAACATGGAGAGATCCGATTGTAAGGATTTAATGGAATTTTCGGGAAGTTTCACTTCTGGTAAGCTCTAGTAGCTCAGTTATTCACTTATGTCATTTTTTTTTAAAATAAAAAAATTTGTTTAAAAGATGGTTTATTTAATTTATAATTAGGTATTGTTAGAATTTGATACTTATTATGTGTTTTGAGTTGTAAATTTACTGTTTGATTAATTTTCCTTAATTTTTGTGTCGTATGTTTATGTCTGTAAAAATATGTTTAGGCACATAGCAACGCTGTTCGTTTGATTGCGAATTCATCATGTATATATGATCCAAATAACCTGACCAGGCTAACTATTATCGTAGGCATTTTTTTTTGTTATGATTTTTTTTTGTTTTGTTATTTCTAGTTAAAAACTTCATATGAAGAATTGTTTTCTTCTTTTTTTAAAGTTATTTTTTGATATTTTTGATCCTTATTGCTAATTGAGTAAATTCTAAAAGGTTGCAAGTACTTAAAAAAAGAGTTATTTAACACGACATACTTAACTATAAGCCAGAGACTATTAATGTTGATTAGTTAAAAAATTACGATAATGTACTTTTATTTGCAATTTGTCACCCATTAGAACCATAAATTAAATTGGATAAGCAAAGTTTGAATTACCTATGACATTGATCATGGGAATGATTGGTTCGGTCCAGAATTGATCTTTGTTGTTATTTTCTAATTCTTTACTTTCTTAGATTTAAGTTGTGCTCAATTTTACAGAATGTGATATTTTTCCATTGTTCGATTGCTTCTATAGTTGGGATCATGGGATCATTAGCTCTATATGTTTTTGCTATAAACTTATTGGTGTTAATTATGCAGATACTGCACTCTTTGATGCATCGCAATATGCATTCTTTGGACAAGATGGTGTGGAAGTTGAGTTGGGAGGTCTAGAAGATGAAGAGAATGATGCATCTCTAGCTGGTTTTGGCGATGATGAATACCATTTGTTTGATAAAGAAGAGGTAAATTTGTTTAAGTTTATATACTACTCATGCAATATCAAGTAACTCAAGTTTGCTTAGGCAATTTTCTTTACTTGTCCCTCCCTTCCTCTGTTCCTCTATTCCTCTATTCCTTTCTAAATCTAGCTGGTATGTCTAATGTTAGCATCATAGACTGTTTGTTATAGACTTACAGTTCTATTTAGTATCTCTTCTAAGTTAAGGTTATAGATTGGAATACTGGGGTAATTTCAAGAATTGTGGAGGTGGAAAGACTTGTGAAGTTGGAAATGCAAGCTCTCGTGAGTAGCATATATTTCAAAGAAAAGTTATGCCCATCATAAACAATTGAGACCTGGTACCTCTACAAATGAAAATCTGCCTTTTCTGGTCAGAGCCTCAGATTATGGGAAATATTATTGAGAAAACAATGTTGCATTTACGTGCTGATATTGTGACTTTTTTTGGGTGGTCTGTTTTAAGTGTTTATTGTCACATGCTCTCTTTGCTTTTGAAAATTATGGTTTACTTGTTTCCATCAGTGGATGTGGATGTGCTATTTGTCTCAATGATTTTCTTGAGCACTGAACACCTATTCAATGACACTAACATTATTATCATTTTTTTTGTGTTTATCTTTGTCTTATTTGGCCAGGGGTCAGTGATTGGATCTCTATCTGATGTAGATGACTTGGCAACTACATTTTCAAAGGTCAGCTACCTTGGCTTTTGTGACGTTGCAGTCAATAACTATGAGTTTTCACGTTATAATGCTATTTTAAGATTGATTTGTCTTTTTTTTGTTATCATTATCATTATCACAAAGTTTGTCTGCTCTTCCTTTTCTTTTAGTGTTTTACTTTTTAACCAATATAATAGGACAAGTAAATTTACATTAACTGTATCATTTGATTGAAGTAAGTTTTGATGATCCTTTCTGGTAAATATTTTAAAGATCAAAAGTGATAATTATAGGCATATTGTGATTTGAATGCTGATCTCATGTAAAGAAGATTGGCACATGGCCATCTTGTGGGAGGGTGAGGATATGAAGCCTAACCGATGTTAGATAAGCGTTGGGTAGGGCCATTCAGTGGGGTTCACAGTAGCTGATCCAATTAGTCAGTCTCAAACTCAATATATTTTTCTAGGTCGCCTATAACATGTGTTTTTTTTGTCGATCAAGCTTTGCTACATAGGATGCGGTTAATTGATATTTATAACATTTTGGACGTGCAAGCTCGTAGTCTCTTATTGATATTAAAAAATATACCCTCCAGCCTGAGTTGTGCTGTTTGCATGCCACCACTTGGTGTTAGAGAATCCTCTACTTCGGCATATCCTTCATCAAATGGTATTTATAGACCCACTCCTAACTAAGGACTAGGGAGAATGATGAAGTAGGTAGTGGACAATTGGACTAATATTGGAGGCTTTGGAAGCCCAAGTCTAGACAGTGGTTCTGTGGATGTCATAGTAGTTTATGGAGAAATCACTGCTAGTGCAGTAGATAATTATACTTTATTAATTAGAGTTTATTATGCTTAGGAGTGTAGGATAGTTTTCACGTTTATCTTTTGATCTATTTAGCTTCATTGAGTTCCAAGCTAACTTTTTGTTTAGATACCTAGGATAAATAGTAAATGATGGGATTGGTTATTAATCTTCTTTGGATAGATAAAGGGGAAGAAGTAGACAACAATGCAATTCTTTGTCTTATCCGGGAAGGATTGAAGGGAGAAGATAAAGTAATCATGGTGCTCACTAGGTAAGTAGGGGAGAAACAGTAATCACTTCTAATATAAAAAACTTGACTGTTGAATGGTGAGTTTTGAATCAGTTACGTCTTTGTCCTAATTTGGAAGATCTATCCGCTGAGGCACTGACATCTATTAATATTGCATTTAGGATCATTCTGTGCTATGTTTCTTGTGAATTGGTCCTACTGTTGTTTCTCAAGTCAAACAGCAAGCCCTGAAATCAAGTACTCGCTTAATATTTTTTTTCCCAATGATAATTGTTCAGCTAATGTAAATTTGAAGACTGACACATAGCCACCTATTGACCTGATGTTCTTGCAACTATCTCACAATTGAGTTGTAAAGATTGGGGGTGTATTTTTAGTCGGAAAAAGTTGCTACTTGGTAGGGACTTGAGGGTATATATATGATAATATTTGATTTTTTACTCTAGAGGTATTAGTATTTTAGTTTTAACAGCCCATGCATGTTTAAGTGTCTGATAATCAGATATATTTGGCTCAAGGATAAACGTGAAGGAAAGCAAATGCATAAAATTTTATGTGCATGATCAGTGTTCTCTTGAACATTTTCCTTATCAGAGTTCTTATTTTCCCTCTATTGCTATCTTTTTTCGTTGCTAAGTCTTTATTGCAACTTTTCCTGTACTAGTTTTATTATTTGCTATTTTTTTCACGTGAATAAAAAATTGTTCTGCTTTACAGTTAAACAGAGTTGTTACTGGACCAAGACATCCTGGGGTTATTGGTGATCGAGGATCTGGCTCTTTTTCAAGGGAAAGTGAGTAGACGAGTTACATATTTTCTTTTTGTCATCTTATGCAGTGTTGTTAACTCTATTAGGTTTTTGACAAGCATGAAAGTGACAGTGTTGGTAATATAACTCTAATATGTGCATGTCATGGAATTAGAGTTTTGGTTTAATTTGGGATTCTGGGCTAGTTTACAAAATCATGGCGGGCAATAACTTGAGTCTTTACTATAAATATATGTTGTGAATACTATTTCCTGACAAACCTGTTAGAGTCAATTTTGTTTGGAAGTCGTTTTCATTGAGCTCAGGCTTTCAATAAAGGATTCTTGTCTATGTCAAGTGCAGGCGCAAGTCTTGGCCTAGTTGATAGGTTTCAAGCTTATGTTTGTAAATTATAGTGTTTAATTATCAGTATAGGTTATGTAGCAATTAATTTATATCTTGAAGTTCAAGTATGCACTCATATCTCTATACTTAATTATTTAGATCTTTGCCTATATAAGGAATTTAGGATGTATTAATAAGCTTGATGATTGAATACCTCTCCCTAATTCTCTATCCCCCTTTTTCTTCTCTTCAATTGTTCTTCTCTTCCATTCCAATCTTTTCTCCTCTATATCTATTTTCTATTCTCTCCTTCATTCCCATCTACCGACTGTTCTCATTTCCACTTGATGGCAAACTCTTATTTCCATTGCTGAATGTTGAATCTGTTACAAACCCCAATTTTAGTTGAATGTGCTATTATTCAGGACTTGCAAGGAAATTTTCTCAGACATATACTTCTTTTACTATTAGGCTTAGGCTTTACAGGATTGCGATTCTAAAATTTGTTTGTTTCAGTATCTGTTACATTTTCTGATTGTTATTCTGATGTCTTCTGTAGACTATTATTAACATATGTAAAGCTTGATATCTTAATTTTAGTGTCAAAATTGGATTTTGGAATAAAATGGATGTCAGTTTATTTCTGAATTTGAGGTTGCCTTGGAATTGACCAATAAAGTTTGCATGTTCCCCCCCCCCCCCCCCCCCCCCCCCCCCCCCTCCCCAAAAAAAAACACACACACACACACACGCTGACATCCACACATGCTTGCGCCTGTGAGGCATAGGCGAACCAACGAATTACATATTTCCTATATAGGGAGTCAAAATATTGAGTTGGCTAGAAATGTAGGATATATTCTAGGCGTTGGCGTGGTTCCATGTAGTTTTTTTGTGGTGTGAGATTTCTAAAAGTCTCATATACACTTTTGATGTAGATCACTGACATTAACCATTAACCTTCAGTTGATTTGTATATTTGGTGGCATGTCTAATATAGTTGAAGGATCAATAGCTTGCATCGCCTTAGGACCAACTGTGACAATGGTTTCTAAGTAGTGAGTTAATTATCTTTTTTGGGTAAAATCTGCTACATAGTTTTAGTTAGCACTCTCTCTGTCCCAAGATAAAAGTCCTCTATTGACTTTTGTGGTCAAATTGAGTATTTTGAAATTAATAATTAAGCACATATATTTAGATTTTCAAAAAAGCAAACATAGTGATATGTACTAAATTGTATGTAGTTTATAATGTTTATAAGTATTTTGCATATATATAAAATAATAATAAGATATATTAATTTGAAAAATGGTCAATCTGACCACAAAAGTCAATGGAAGACTTTTATCTTGGGATGGAGGGAGTATTATTTAAGAATCTGAGACCCAGAAGCATACCCAGCATACATTCAAGAATTAGGTCATGCCCTAGCTGGAACATATGTGATTTTCTATCTTTGCTTTGTGGCCATTGCAAATTGCTGTATTTGAATGTTTCTTTTTCACCAGTTTGAAGCACCGGTAGTCATGATTTTATGTAAATTGTGTTTTCTTTTTCCTTTTCCTTTTCCTTAATTGTAGTGTTAATTATTTAATTTTGGATTACTGAGTAGCAGAACTTATGGCAGGTTCATCTGCTGCTGAATGGTCTCAGGAGATAGATTTTCCTGACTGGTTAGATCAGCATATATCTGACACACAGAGCTGCCAGGAAAACAAAAGATGGTCATCACAGCCGCATCTCTCTTCTCTGCGTCTTTCTGAATCAATGCCCATATACAGAACATCATCATACCCACTGCAGCAACAACAGCAACAATTTCCTAGTGAGCCTATTTTAGAACCAAAATCATCCTTCACTTCCTACCCTCCTCCCGGTGGCATATCTCAACTGTCTTCACCACGTCACCATTCACGCCACCTGAATATTTCATCTCTTATTGGTGGGTCTCAGTTACCCTTTTCTGCACCTAACCTCTCTCCTTTGTCCAACTCTAATATGCATTTGACTGGCATGCCTCGTGGGTATCGTTATAGTGGAAATGTGCCTCAGTTAATCTCTCCTGGCATTTCTCTTGGTAGTGGGCTACAAAACCATTGGCACAACCATGCAGGGCTACTTCATGGGGATCATTCCAGCCTCTTAAATAATATCTTGCAACAGCAATTCCCTCATCAAAATAATTTGGTTTCCCCTCATTTAATGTCACAACAGCAGAGACTGCATCTTCCAGTCCAACCGTCATTAGCCCATTTTTCAGCATTGCAATCCCAATTATTTAATGCCCTTCCGTCTCAACCATCACATCTGAGGAAATATGGATCAGCTGATATGAGAGATCAACGATCTAAGATGCCACAAAGAATTAGGCATATGCGTTTATCTCAACAAAGTTCTGATGCTAGCCAGAAGAGTGATAGTGGTTTGCCACAATTCAGATCCAAGTATATGTCAGCTGACGAAATAGAGAGTATTCTTAGAATGCAGCATGCTGCAACACATAGCAATGACCCTTATATAGATGATTATTACCACCAAGCTCGTCTTGCAAAAAAATCTACTGAATCGAGGTCAAAACATCGTTTCTGCCCGGCCCATCTGAAGGAGCCCTCTTCTCGGTCACGTAACAGTGCAGAATCACAGCCTCATCTCCAGGTTGATGCTCTCGGAAGGGTTTCATTCTCTTCTATTCGTAGGCCTGATCCTCTCCTTGAAGTTGACCCTCCTTTCTTTGCTTCTGGTGATGGCAGTGCTGAGCAGAAAGTGTCTGATAGGCCCTTGGAACAGGAGCCCATGTTGGCTGCTAGAATAACAATCGAGGACGGCCTTCGTCTCCTTCTTGATGTAGAGGACATTGACCGGTTCCTACAATTTAGTCAACCCCAAGATGGTGGGACTCAGCTGAGGCAGAGGCGGCATATTCTGTTAGAAGGATTGGCAGCGTCACTTCAGCTCGCTGACCCACTTGGGAAAAGTGGCAACTCGGTTGGGCTGAATCCTAAGGATGACATTGTGTTCCTACGGTTGGTCTCTCTACCTAAAGGCCGAAAGCTTATATCGAAATACCTTAAGCTTCTCTTCCCTGGTGGCGAGCTTGCCCGAATAGTTTGCATGGCCGTCTTCCGTCATTTGAGGTTTTTGTTTGGTGGCCTTCCTTCTGATCCAGGAGCGGCTGAGACTATCACTGGTCTTGCAAAGACAGTCGCTGAATGCGTTTGTGGCATGGATCTTAATTCTCTTAGTGCGTGTTTCGCTGCTGTAGTTTGTTCCTCCGAGCAGCCACCGCTCCGTCCTCTTGGTAGTTCTGCTGGAGATGGAGCCTCTGTTATCTTAAAAAATGTCTTGGAGAGGGCGACTCAGCTGTTAACTGATCCTCAGGCCTCTGGCAACCGTGTCATGCCAAATCCTGTCCTTTGGCAGGCTTCATTTGATGCATTCTTTGGTCTTCTAACCAAGTACTGCCTGAGCAAATACGACAGCATTATGCAATCAGTATATTCGCAGACCACCCAGCCAAGCACAGATATCATTAGTACAGAGGCAGCAAGAGCTATAAACAGGGAAATGCCTGTAGAACTTCTACGTGCTAGTCTACCGCACACAGACGATCATCAGAGGAAGCTGTTGCTAGATTTTGCTCAGCGATCTATGCCTGTAAGTGGAATTAATGCTCATGGTGGGAGCAGTGGTCATGTAACTCCTGAATCTGTTAGGGGTTAGCTAGCTAATCTCACGACTGCAGTAATCTGGAAACATCAAGGTTGTAGATGGGTCAGCTCAGTACATGTTCCTTTCATTGCTTTAACAAAGGGATCAGCTTAGCAATTGATCTCTCGCACGGGGATCAAAATACTGAGCCTGCATATATAGTAGGGACCATTTATTGCCATGTCTCCCTCTCCCCCCCGCCCCCCCCCCCAAACCCTCAACCCTCCTCTCTCTCCCTTCATCTCTCTCTCTCTCTCTCTGTTGTTTCTTTCAAGTCATTTTACCTGCTTTAGCTTATAAACTCGCTTGTCTTAAAAACAATGTATTTTATGTTTAAAAGTCGGGAAGGGGAATTAGTTGCTGCAAGTGTTATCATTCATATGGGAGCGTTATTTTATTGCTCTCTTTTGTAATTCTGAACGCAACTGGAAGCGTAGGGGTTAACAGGTCCTAATAAGTGATGGGTGAATTTCCATTGAACCTTGTATATTGTTTCCAGTTGGATGCCCCACTGTTTTGTCAGCCTCTCTGAATGGAGAAACTTTTGGGAGGAGAAGAGGCTCCGGTTTTGAAACGTTGTGTCCTGATAACTCATTTAAGTGTAAAATACATTTATGTTATATCAAGTTTTACCTTCTTCGCAATTCAGTCCCTAAACTAAATGTGCAATTACATTTGTTACATCAACTACCTAATTGCATATAATATTAACATATATAAGGCCTGAATGATTTTATAGGTTATATCGTATTCAGATACGTTTTGACTTTATAAAAAAATTAACTTAATATTGTATATTACTCAACATATAAAATTAAAAATCATACCAAATAATGTTTAACAAAAAATAATAAATTAGAAAAAAAAAGCAAAAAACAATAATTAATATTGTATATGTATCAAAATTAGTTATTACATTTAAATTTATAAATTAAAAAGAATATATAACAAAGGGAGTATTTATTTAAATTAAAAAATTAAATAAATAATAGAACTTTAAAATACAAAATAATTAACTCATAATTTATAAGTAAAAAATAATGATTCAATCATTTTATGGATTTGAAAGGATAAAAATGGAAAAAACTAAATAACAAATTATAAATAAATAAAAAATTACTTATCATTAACACCCAAAGTTTTGACGCAAAAAAATACCCTAAAGTTAATTAATTTATTAAAAATAACTTAAAAAATGGAACTAGTCATTTATGTATTTAAGAAAAAAAAATGTTACTAGCAATTTTTACCTAAATAAAAAAGCTTACAAATCAATTTAAATTAAAGTAACATTAAAACGATTTTACAAAGAATGAAGACCACGCTTCATCAGTCGTTATTGTCCGTTTAACATGCAGTGAGTTCGCCACCATTACTGTCAGCATCTTTAACCTTTGACAGCAACAACCATCTCCTACAGGGGTCTCACCACCATCGACCACCCACCACTCACCACCAACACCCGCCACTCACCCATCACCGCACAACCGCTACCAACAAACTCACCTTATCCCCAAATTTAAAGTCATAATTCGTATTTCCATCTTAGCGCACCACTGAACTTTCAAATCTTGCTATCTTCGATCTAAAATTCTAGATCCATTGTGCTTACAGATCGCCACACCATTGACTTTCAAAATCACACTATCTCCGATCTAAAATTCTAGGTCTAGTGTTTTTAGCAATCGACTCGCAAGTTCTAAAAACTCGGTGGTGCGATTTTTTCTCATACTTCGTCCCTCTTAGTATATATGTATATATGTACATCAATCATGAAGGCTTCTTAGTGGTGCGACTCAGAACTTTGTTAGAGTTTGAAGGAGTTGAAGTAATTTTGGATATGTGAGAATGGTGTTGATGGTGATAGTGGTGGTGGCAACGGTTGCAATCGATGTTTGGTGATGGTTTCTTTTGACCCATTTTTGTTTACTTTGATGATTTGATTAGATAGAAGATGGAAGAATGATTTAGTAGTGGTGATGATTTTTTTTACATTATCATTATCTTAATTAAGTTTTTAAATTAATTATTATAAAAATAATATCTTAAATTCATATTTTTATTGTTTAATAAAATAAAATTATATTTTAATATGGTCAAAACGGATAAAGCTATTAGCCTTGTCAAAAAAGTACGTATTCCGGCTACTTTCAGCCTGTATTTGAATTTGGGTGATATTGTGTGAAATGTAGTTGATGTAACGGATGTGTAAACACAATTCGTTTAGGGGACGAACTGTGGGGAAAGTGGAACTTAGGTTGTGTTTGATAAATTTGAGAATTAAGATCTGAATAATTATGATGTCTTAATAAATTAGATCATCTGAATGGTTATGAGGTCTGAATCTAAAAAACTGTTTGATAACTAAAAAATAAGTTGTATCTTAATGACACTATTTTACAATTTTAAAGGGTAAAATTTTATTTAATAATTTTAAATATTCAATTTAATAAAAATGAGTGAATAATATTGTTGAATATATTTATATAAAAAAAAATTATCAAAAAAATTTCATTAAGAGGTACCTCTTAATTATTAAGATTTTATTTTCTGTCTTACCGATTAAGAGGCATTCAGAGGTAACAAAAAAATAAAAAAACAGCATCATGCCTTTTAGCGAATAAGAGGCAGTCCATTAAGAGGCAATCAGATGTAAACAAACAGCACCTTAATGTAATGAAAAATGTATTTTGGCCATTTCTTTACACTAAGGGGTTGTTTGATAAAAACTGAATATATCTGAATCTGAATGAAAAAAGTTGTTTGATAATTGATACATCTGAAACATTTGAATAATAGTCTTTTATTATTTTACCCCTCTAAATTATGCTGAACAAGTATATAATTTTGTGTGGGCGTATTTAAAAAAATTAAATACAATATTTATTGTACAACAGATAAAAATAAATAATTCAAATAAATTATTGAATAATTCAAACAATTTTAACCCAAGTTTCATAGAAACTAAAAAATATAACGAGTTAAACAAACATGTCATTCCATTTTACTAATAAGATAAATCAAAATAGCTTCTAACCACACCAAACTAATATCTAACAGACTCCAATAGACATATAACAACCCATTGATTGAAACCAAAAGCATAATTTAAAACTTAAAAGTGAACTACAATCCCAAGACGTAACAACAATCCAACATCGAAGACAGAGTTCAACGATGGAACATATTGGCAGATGTCAATGTATTGGACAAGGAAGCAGTCATGATTCCATCAAAGTTTCTGGAAGTTCAGGTAGAAACAAATATCAAATTAGGTTTTATCGTTTATTGTAACCATAGCAATTTAAAAGATGAGGATTACCTGTCAGAGAAGCTATGGAGTGGCGTTGAAGAGAATCGATGGAGATGGAGATGCAGATGAGAGCGGCGATGGAGATGGCGATGCAAAAAAGAGATGGAATGACAATGTAAAGAAGAAAGGACTATTTGGGTAAAAAAAAATTCTCAGACTTATTCAGCTGATTCAACCAATTTTTTTTAAAAGAATCGTTCAGTGCTATTCAGCCCCATTCAGATTTTAAAACTCTAAAACAAATCTTTTTAATGACTGATTTGCTCAAATTTTGAGTCATTCAGACCCATTCAACAGAAAACAAACCGCCCCTATATTTCACCTTACTCATGATTTGACCCTTAAAATAATTGGACTGGGCTTACAAATAACTACAAAAATACTGAAATACATACAATGTCGACTCCAAAATAATTTTTCGACAGAAATTAATTGAAATAACCGATCCGATCAGTAAATAAACTACTAAATAAATGACCTTTTTTTTTAAAATATGTTTTTCAATTTTTCTTCATTTCCTAATCTTCATCCTCTTCTCAAAATTCATCAAAGTAAAAAAAATCAAATTCTAGATAAATTTGTAATCCATCCAAAATAAGATCTAAAACCCCAATTAACTACAAAAAACTTATTTGCAACATGCTCGATTATCTTCGCAACAACGGAACGACGAATCTGTGAGATGAAATACTAATTGAGTTGCGCAACAAATTGAAGTGGTTCTTACCTAATTTTATCTTGTGGACTCGAATTTCGTTGGTTGGATCATGTTTCTCCTAACGACGGCGAGACAACATGTCTCCACCATTGAGAAATCCAGCAGCAGAGTTGTTATGTTTTTCGTTCCGATTTTCATTTTTAATCTAGTCTTGCGGTAAAGTTTCGCTTAAATTTGCATTCCTTCTTTTTATTGTGGATTGATGTGATAGATGGTATGAAATTTTGGTCGAATTTGGTGTTTGTGTTTGGTTTTTTTGAAATTTTTAATATTAAGTTTGTATTTTATTTGTTAGGCTTAATCGTATTAGATATTGAGTAGGAATTTTATCATGATTTTATTTGATTGGGGTTTTGATGAAGTTGAGGTTGGACATGAGGAGAACATGAAAGGCTTTTTTAAGAACGAAGAAGGATGACTTTTTTTTAGGATGTGAACGAAGGATCGTTATTTAGAACAAAGAAGAAAGGAAATTAAATTTTTCTTTTTCAGAATGAATTACTTTATTGAATTGATCCGAGTTTCTTGGGTGTTCTTTATATCCATTTAATTGATTTGGGTTTCTTGTGTTTTTTTTAAGTATTTACTTGGTTTTAAAATATAATTTACTTTTTTTAAGTACTCATATTTAAGTTTTAATGTATGATTAATATTTGTTTAACATAGTTTAGTGTAAAAATAATGCTACTATCACATAAAGATGGCAACATAAAAATCACATACTGATGACGTGACAATATATAATTTGTTGTTGAGTTAAGTGAATCATATCAACAACAAATCACATTCTATCACGTCAGCAGTATGTGAGCCGTATGTGATTATTTTATTTGCCACGCGTGGATGGAATGGATATTTAGTCAAATTGAGTCTCACTTTAGGGCCCCCAAAAGTGAGAAGAAATTAAGAGGAGAGAGATTGGAAAATAAAAGTATACATGTAGAATCAAACCCAAAAGAGAGTATCAAGTTTCTGCCAAGTATGTCCTAGGCTTCCCCTGTGCATTTCTATTCATATTTTTTGGCCTTGAACTTTCTAGTGGGGAGTCTGCTGAGTACTCCTCTGGCATCCAGCTTCCGGTAATTGTGCTGAAGCTGACCGAGGACATTGTACACAAACCTGTCAATTTGGTCGTCATACCTCTCGTACAGAACAGGGAGTGTGTGGGCAGCAACAAAACCTTCAATAAAAGAGTGATCATCTTATTATTATAGTTCAACACCAAATTATTATTACGAGGAATAATAATACTAATGAGTTACTTTTGTTTATATAAAGTCATTTTTCAACTTCCCTCAGCGGTAATCATACCCAATATTTGTGACAGGATTTCATTCCCTTAATATGATTTCTTTCCTATATGACAAATCTAAGGCATTTATTTACAGAGCTGTCCAGAGTGAAACCAATAGAATACACAAATCAGAACTTAATATATATACTTGAAGAAAATGGATAGATATCTTACCAATATACAAAACAGTCAGAAAATTGCACCAGCTTCCAATTATGGCAGCAGCCCACAAGCTTGCTACAACCTAGATAGAATCTTCAAATGTCAAGAATCTAAATTAAGCATAGCAAAATTCTTTTCATTACCATTTTTTGAATAACTTTCACAAATTTCAAATGTACTGACTGGCATAAAAGGATGTATAACTTTCAATTATAAGTTATTGAGTTGCTTCTGTTCTGTGTAATACATACCTTACTAATTCACTGCAGTTTAAGTAGAGACATATAGCATACTTTCACAAGTCATTCTCAAGGATGCAATTAATTTGCAGTCTACTATGCTAAATGCCGGATAACATTTTTGATACGTTAAATACCAGATAATTATGCATATACGCATACATTGTATATACATACATATATATATATATA
The DNA here is from genome assembly GCA_020205555.1 of Panax stipuleanatus. Classification (NCBI taxonomy): domain Eukaryota; kingdom Viridiplantae; phylum Streptophyta; class Magnoliopsida; order Apiales; family Araliaceae; genus Panax; species Panax stipuleanatus. The sequence continues at coordinate 90,550,366 of CM035124.1, forward strand.
TGCATCTATGAAGGACAATACTTGTGAACAAAACACAATTTGTTAAGCATATGAAATCGACTCGGAAGAATTCTTCATACATATTAGAGTACAATTACTTAGAACCATTGAGCATTGAAAGAGAAAAAAGTTAAAAGAAAAATTACACAAACTCGTATAGAAATATGGTTGAGGCTCAAATGTGATAGATAACTAAGAAAAAGATGATCCCTGGTAATCAAAATATATGATGCCTGATTTATTATCAAGAAAAAATCATCATTATAAAGATTCCTAAACCACCAGAAATTATTTAGGAGTTTTTTTTTTGTGGGGGTGGGGGGACGTGTAGCACTGAAGGACAGTAGAATGTTCGAATAGTACAGATTGTAAAATAAATAATGAGTGTCCCAGGATGAAGGACAAAGAAAACAGATTGTACAGTAACATTTATTTATTTTAAATTTTTCGATAAGTTGTATTTTAACAATTATTATAGGGGAAATTCAATAGTTTGAAGTTCAAAAGTATGAATAGTAGAAGGGGAATGTGATTTCTAAGCAATCAGCATATTGCATTACACAACAAAATAAATCACAGAATATGAGAGATAATTGACAAGTATACCACTAGAAATTGCTTTATGTTTCCACCACAAGCAACATCCTGAAGAAATCCCAGTCCACGATTGACTTCAGCACCTATAGAGATGGCAATGTTGACAAATAAATCATCGGGCAGAACCAGACGAGGAACTTTAGAAGGAGACCTGTTGCCATTGAGGAATCATCAAGACGCATGTGAAATTGGTGCACAACATTATCATGTATCAAGTCATAAAAACAAAGGACATCAGTGTCGATTTTTAAAATCACCTGTTCAATAGGCCAGAAGCATTTGACAGTACAAATTGACCAAGCATACCAATAACTACAGCAAAGCATAGGAGAGAAAGAAAATGGTAATGCAGCCATTCAAAGAGTACCCAGACTGCAGTAGCACCACCTATAACACTTGCTGAGATCTTCTTGTTCCTCCACAATAGCACATCAGCAGCTACACATTTTACGAAAAAATAATAGTTCAAAAGAGCAAAATCAGTTACACTGTGGAATCTTGAAACCAAAGAAAAGATATCCTACATTTGCCACCCCCCAAAATATGGTGAACTGGCTTCTGGCGACCAAAAAGTCTATTGAACTGAGAAGTGACTGAATTTGATATCTCCTCCTCGAAAAAAGACGCGGATTTCTGCTTTGAACCATCAGAAAGTGTTTCCATGATATTGTGCAAAAGATTTTCGGGCGTTATTCCCTCTGGCATGGCTCCTACGCTTCAAAATAATAGTGAAACCACCATTAGGGAACCAACTTCAAAGCTGCCAAATGAAGAATATGTGAAACTAGCATAGAATGTGAGTATTTTAGCAGGACAACATCATATTTGTATATATAACAATATCAAGGATATATTATTATACACGCAATAACTACAAGCAAAACATAGGTGGCAATGTAGCCGGGGGCGGATTTTAACTAAATTTTGTTGAAGTTAAATAAAGAAAACTTGAACTAATCATACTAATGTTTACAAATTGCAATAAATATTCATAATATAAACTAAAAAAGAAATTTTAAATAAAAAATACTTAGATACAATTTAGAAGACAGAAGTAAAATGAATTTATGTTTGTCTGTACTTTTAGAATATGAATGAATTTTTTTTTGCCACCTCCAAATTTAACTCTTCCATTAATCTGCCCCTTAATGGATCCCCCACTGAATGTAACATACATGCTCGGGTATAGGACAAGAGGTGAAACCCAAGAAGCAACAGGATTATTAGATCAAAGAGAAGTAAAGGCAATAACAGCACTACTGAGTAAGCAACAGCATAATTCATTATTGTTCAAAGAATGCCTAAAGGCAAGAACCTAACTAACAAAGTTATTTTCTATCCGTACTCCTTAGGTCGTAACAGAAGAGGGAAAAATTTGGAAAAACATTAAACACGGAAACAAAGAAAGACTAGGGGCTAGGGCAAATACATATTCATATTTTATTAGTATATACAGTAACAAAAACAAATAACTAAAAAAAAGGGATTAAAAGCACAAATCTTTAATATAACTAAAAAAGAAATTGAAAAGGTTCTTTCCGTTGATACTTTGGTAAGAGGAAAGAAGAACATATAAATTAACTCTAAAACTGCATCAATTTTTCAAAGAACAGAAGAGTAATAAGTCCAAACAAACGAAGATAAAATCTAAACAAAAGTTGAATAACAAAAATACCCAATGAATATAGATAGGTTTATGAACCAATAAATGGAGAAAATGAGAGGATCGGAATACGAACCAGGATTGGGTTCAGGAGAATTAAGAGGGAAGGGAACAAGTATAGATTAAGACGAAAGATAAATACAAGTGGCAAAAATGACGTGGGCAATTAGGCGCACTCACGTGTACTCTTTTTTCGGCTGGGGATTTAAAAATCATGTGTTCCTTTATATCGTAACTCCATTTTTTTTTATTAATAATCCTTAAAGAATTGAAATTTTATTCAATAAACCGTGTTACATTTTAGTTTGGGCAAATAAAATTAAAAAATTTACATTCTATTTTTAGTACATGTTGGCTGGGCCTGGGCCCATTAGACACCAACAAAGTGTGAGACCACATATAAAAATAGGTAATGGATTTATTGGCCCAAACTGTGTGGAGATTAAAGAGAAGGGGTGGGAGTGCCAGAGTGGCACCAATCAGAAGCTCCACAACCTTATCATAATTGTAATCTTTCCCTCATCCATTATCCAAAAAAACTCAACCATGCATTTCCCCTCACAAAAATTATTTCTCCACCTCCATCGATTTCACTTCTCTAGCACACATTCCATAAGTCAGTCTGTGACAAATTAAAGACAGAAAAAACAAAGCCATAGACTGATCAAGAATGGCCTCAACATCATGTTTCTTGCACCACCTCCATGCACTCACAAACCCAGCAAGATCTCCATCACAATTACGCCATGCCCCAACCCAAGTCCAGCCCATGAAGCCCAACCAGATAGTCTGTCGACCCCAGAAGCAGGACCTCCGCGACGAAGACGATACCGCCGGATCCGCCGTGTCTCGCCGGTTGGCTCTCACGGTTCTCATAGGTGCTGCTGCCGTTGGCTCCAAGGTCTCTCCTGCTGATGCAGCTTACGGTGAAGCTGGTACTTTTACTTATCCTGTTATCCATCTATCTATTTCTATGTACTACAGTACGTACTACTTACATATAGAGATATCGTCTTTGTTTATCCTCTAATCAGTATGATCAGCTGCACATCTACGTAGCGATCCTCTAATTAAAGCCCTAATCAAGATCCTGAAGTTTTTGTTCATGAACATTCAAAAACCCTCTTCAACAAGCAGAGATCCTGAAGTTTTTCCCTCCATAACAAAAAATTGGCTCCAAGTAAAGCACTAATCAAGATCCAGTGGAATGCATTTTCTGGTCCATAAATTTCATTCCCACAGTTGCATAATATACATTTTTTATCTCTAAAATGTAGTCAGGAGAAAATATGGATCCAAAATTTTCAACTGACCTAATTGATTAACCGAGCTGATAATTGATCGCAGCAAATGTTTTTGGAAAGCCAAAGACAAACACAGACTTCCTGCCTTATGATGGGAAAAGTTTCAAACTGCTGCTTCCTTCAAAATGGAACCCAAGCAAGGAAGTGGAGTACCCCGGTCAGGTTCTTAGATACGAAGACAACTTTGACACCACCACCAATGTCGCTGTCATGGTTACTCCAACCGATAAGAAGTCCATCACCGACTATGGTTCCCCTGAAAACTTCCTATCTACAGTATTCTTTTATCCCTTGTTCATCTCACCATATTTCAGATTTCCTTCAAAGACTAAACTTTTCTATTTCTAATGCCTCAATTTTTGCCTTTTGTCCAGTGTAAAGTAATGTTAAATAACAAAGTTTGTTCATCTCTGGCTTTCAGGTGGACTATTTACTAGGAAAACAAGCCTACTCTGGCAAAACTGCTTCAGAGGTAATCAGCTAAACTTACGAGGCTGCATTTTCATAAAGAATGACTGCTCAAAAGCATACCTTAATCTTAGTTAACTAGACTACATATATATAAAAACAAAACAAGTAAAAAATAATGAAAAGATCTAAGTTCCCCAAAAAGAATTGAAGAATGGAGGATTGCCATATACAATTTGAATAAATGGAAGCAGAACTACTCCTCCAACATAATAACATGGAGAAAAATGCCGATGATCTTGTATGCAGAATATAAGCTGCTTACCATCCACTCTCATACTATCATGGATGCTGTCTCTAGCTTTTCTTGAACATAACAAATTAAAAATGCTTCTAAACTCACTAGATTGACTATTATGCCAAAATGGAAACCCAATAATAGTGCTTGAAAACGTGTATGCTTGCTTGCTTGTATATGAAAAATGAAACGGAATTCTTCAGGGCGGCTTTGAACCAGATGCGGTGGCAACAGCAAATATATTGGAGACCTCAACTCCGGTGATCGGTGGGAAACAGTACTACTACTTGTCTGTGTTGACAAGGACTGCAGATGGAGATGAAGGCGGCAAACACCAACTTATTACAGCCACAGTGTCAGGCGGTAAGCTCTATATATGCAAGGCTCAAGCCGGAGACAAGAGATGGTTTAAAGGAGCAAGGAAATTTGTCGAGAGTGCTGCAAATTCTTTCAGTGTTGCTTAAGATGAACTGTGATTTTGCGAGTAAATCAGCTTAATTAAGCTTATGTTGTTTGGTCAAGTTGTCTAAACTTTTTACCCCAAGTCTTAGAGATGATGCTCAAGCAATCGATTGGAGGAATCTAATGTGGATAATTTAATATTTATTTGCCTGCATTATTATCAGAAGATCAATTCATCCGTCTGTACCTACCATGTTATGGAATTAACATAAAATAAGCTCTTTTGTAAGGCTGTGAAACTAACCAACCTACTCACCCGCTCTCTTCGACCGCTTTAAAGCTCGTTCAAGACTGGATAATAAGTTGGATTCGTGATTAATAAACTACTACTCCCTCCATCTTATTTTATCTTACTCTAGAAATTTTCACTAAGAATAGATACAGTTTTATTATTTTAGCCTTCCTTATTTTTCACTCATCCATCACTTCTCCTTCACCTACCTTCTCTATTTCCTCTCTCTGCCCCCAATCAATGGAAACCACCTCGAGAAATGGAAAATTCATCTCCAAATCCGAATCCAATCCATACCCAACTACTTTTGTCCAAGCCAACTCCACTTCCTTCAAACAAGTAGTACTAAGAAAAACTTCACTGAAACAACCACCACCATCGTCGTCAATCCAAGAAGTGGATTTTCCAAAACCAATTATACCTTCTATAGCAAACGCAAACCCATCGCTTTACCTTCCAATCACTCCATTAACGTCACAACCTTTATTTTCTCCCGCGCCCACCACGGCAAGACCGCCCTAATCGACGCCGCTACCAGCTACCGTCTCACCTTCCCCGAGCTCTGGATGTTGAATAATTATATCGGAACGTGTTATTGCATAGAATAAAATCATCAATGAACGATTAGGTACTTACATGAATTGAGAGAAGACATCTTGTATGTATCAAGCTTCCGCTGCGCGTAAGGGTAAAGGTCTTCAATTGCCTCTCTCAATCTTATGATAGGTGTATAGGTGTGTATAAATTTCTTGAGACGGCAACTGGGACCAAACCCTAACTGTTTTATTTATTAGATAGCTAAGGGTCATAATCGTCCATCAAAATTATGAAACCCTAGGGCTCATTATGCCAACTTAATATTAGTAATAATATTTATGGGCCACACAATTAATTACCAAACCCATAAATAAAGTAATAAATTGATACAATATGTAAGCTCAATAATTACATAAATAGTAGAGGCCACATAAGTGAATAAAATATTCTAACAGTGGAACGCCGTCGAATCAGTCGTCGAGATCGCCAAACAAATCGCCGATTCAAAACCTTTCCTCGCCTTCACCGTTACCGACCTACTCCCCAAACTCGCCGACTCAAACCTTCCGATCATTCTCATTGGTCCTGACGCCAATCCCGCGCCAATGTTATTGAAACTATAGCCATTAATGGTGATAGAAAAGAAAGAGTAGAAAAGAAAAACAAATAGGCAAAATATTCTTGATTTTGTAGAACGTCAAATATTTTGGGAAGAAAAAAATAATTTAAAACGTCAGATATAATGGGATAGAGGTAATTATTAGTAAAATTTAGTCGCATTTTCAACTCCAGGACATGTTAATTTGATTTAATCAAGTAACCTATTAAATCAACGAAACTACTACAAAACTATTTAAACTTGTCTCCAATAAAAGCTACTCCTATCCTATTAGAGATGACTCCAACGATAAACAAGTTTGAGCTGTAATTTACAATGTTTTGAAAATTGGACCACCTACTTCAACCGATAATATTACAATCTTCTGAAAATTGTATCACCGATAACTAGTCCTTTGTCTCTGTCTGATCCGATTTGATCCGATTGAACCAGTCTATCATCCGTCGGACAAACCTTTAATAACGGTTAAGTTATTTCAGTGAACCAATTTTTATTATTTTTTAATATTTTTTGATACACAAATATTTTAAATATTTAAATTATCCATTTTTAATAATATCGTAACATAATTAAATTATATTTTCGTTTATAAAAATGAGACGTTTTAAATTTATATTAATTATTAATAATATATTTTTACGTACCTATGGCGTCCCCAATTCAACAACGGTAATAATTCATCTACCCGATAATTTTTTCGATTCAATGTCCAATCCGAATATGAAAATATAAGTAATTTACAATCGCATGTAGTGGATTTTATGTTTAAAAATTTTACATGAAAAATTACAAAAAATAAAATAAAATAAAATCTTATAATGCAAAGCAAATCATTTCAAGCGTACTATAAAGCTTCAAAACTTTCATAAATCGATGCTAGATGACTAATTCCGGCTGGGCGTAAACTTAGGTGCCTAGTCAAATTCAAGGCAAGTTTATGGTTACAGATACAAGTGTGGTATATATATATAATACATGGAAATTAACTAACAAACCCCTTGGGCCTTGCCCGTCATCATCGTCCTAAGGTCATGTAAGCTGCAACAGAACAGAGCTTTTGACTCCGTCAACTAAATATCTGAATATGACTGGACGCCTAAATGTTAATGAATTCAAAATTATATTTGAAGATCCGAAAAATAAGAGCCGTGATTTGGGATGAAGAACATGCAAATAGGCAATACAACCTGTGGCTCACAAGTCCAAGGTGGTCAAAAAAATCACTTGACCGAAGCAAGAGTAATAATCCTACTACTGATAATAAAACCTTTTATTAGTTCTGTTTTAGAAATATAATACAATTTTTTCCTTATTTGGCCCATTACAAAATATACTGTATAATCAACCATAGCTTCATTATTTTGCCAAAATTGAAAATTCACAACAGTTGCAAATGAACTCAAATTTTTAATTGTTGGGTGGTATCAGGTATCTGGTTTATTAGGGCAGGAAAACTGTCGGGATTTAGGTCCGAACCTGCAACTACTGGATACCACTCAACATAAAAATACTTTGGTTTGTCAAGTCTCACTTTAGACAAAAAGGTTTTAAAACAGTTCAGATTTCGCAATGATAACCTAATTATCAATGACCTCAATTAGGGTTGTCTCATAATCACTAGGAGCAACGAACCCATGTAGATTCATCACAGTTGCAGCCACATTGGCAAGCCCGCCATCAGGGACATCCTTGCGGTATCTGACACCAGGTAACAGCCCAGGACCACCAATTGCAATCGGTACCTATACAAAAACATCCATGCAATATGTCAAAAGACCATCAATAACCAACAAATTCACAGTATGCTTACTACCCCACAGGAAGAATGGCCAAACAATAGAATAAATCGGATTTTCAAGGGGAAAGGCTAATATATTAGCTATTACTTCAATATGAAGGGAAAACTATCAATAAGCCAATTGATGAAAAATTAATCACCCATATAAATGTTATCCTCTTTCTTTGTGCCAAGTAGGCATCTGAGGTTCCCATTGTCATTAATCTTCCTTTTGATAATAATAATAATAATGATTTTCTTCGAGTTTTTTTATCCCGGAGGGAGTACCTTGTTCTAATATGAAGAGCAGAAAGCATACTTGATATCAGTGCATCTATATAAAGAGCACAAAATATACTTACAGGTTCAAGAGTGTGAGAAGTAAGTATTTGAATGTTGCCGTTTTTGTCCAGAAGTGGCTCCCCCTTCTTATTTCTCTTCACCATGTCCTCAGCATTCCCATGATCTGCAGTGACAACATATATTCCACCCACTTGCTCAATTGCATCAAGGATCATCTGCACAATTAGACAGGTAATACTGTCAGTACTTCAGCCAGACCTGGTCTAACATAAAGCTAAGAAAATACTTTTCTTTTTCTTAAAGAACAAATTTAATAGAAGAAAAGAAAAGGGAAAAAAGAGAGTGAAAGCTAAATAAGATAGTATGGGGAAATGTTTGTACTCTTTCGTGTTTCCTCATCATGCATCCTAAAAAGAATGCCCAACGTATAAAAAATGGCAAATAATGAATATATACATAATATCTTTAGCAATACAAGTAGTTAAGATAACAGTTTACTAAGCTGAGTGGTCATCAAGCTCATCTCACTGCACAACATTATTCATTATTTTACTTGACTAATTATGGTGCTCTTCCAATATAATTAAGACACCAGCTTATTTCAACTAGTACATTGACAAAACAGTAAGAATTGATACCAAGATGTTAGGGATCAGTAAAAGATACATGGCATGGTCAATCCACACACATTAGGTTTTGCATTGGCATTCCTTTCAAACCAACATTATACTACACCAATGCGTCAATTTTAGCAAAGGCATGTTCAAGTTATCATGAACAAAATTCGTAATACTTTGTTTCCTTTTCCAAAATGCTTTCTAGTGTCTTCCCATGAATGTATAACAGTCTCACCGGGTCCAGTTAGCTGAACTTGATGCACAAACAAAACTTTCTATAATGAAACCATACAAGTATTGACCATATCATATGACTGTCAAACTGCTGTTACTCAACAAGTCTAGAGCAAGATAATATTTCTGGAACTATCATACCTTGACAGCTTCATCGGCAGCTTTGCAAGCCACTATTGTTGCTTCAATGTCACCAGTATGCCCCACCATGTCGCTATTTGGTAGGTTAACACGTACCTATAGGAGCGAATATCATGAAAACTAAATATTTCACCGAACTGAACCATTTTTCAGTCAAACAACATTCCTTGCAAGCAATGACAACCAAAGTCTATAGGGTTACCTGGTGGAATTTACGGCTAAGGATAGCATCCCTAGCCTTCTCAGCAATCTCCACGGCCTTCATGTTTGGTTTGACATTGAAGGTAATCCCACTGTCACTTGGAACTTCCACATATTCTTCCATCTCTGAGTTAAAATATCCAGAGCGGTTTCCGTTCCAGAAAAAGGTAACATGACCAAATTTGACAGTCTCACTGTATAACAAAATTAACATGTTAGCTTATGCTAAGATGGCCTATGATGTAATGGGAAATAACCCAACACGGTATTGTTGTGAAAATAGGCGGTCATGGAGCCAAAGCAAAGAACTAGTTCTAGTATACACTTTCATTATTTCCAAGGCATTTTCTTAATTTTAGTTTAAATGCTTAAATTCGAAATTCAAAAGAGTCAAAGTAAGATTTAAAAAAATTATACAAGATACATCTTACAGAAAGACAAAGTATACTACAGCTCATTTAGCAAATTATAATGAACAAAAATCACAAAATATGCTTTTTTGGGCAACCAACCTGCATGCAAATGTACGAACACCATTATGTGTCAAGTATTCGCCAGATGTTCTCTCTATCTCTGGTGGAGAAACAAGGTAGCGACTTGGAAGCTTCAACTCCCCATCGTATTGAAGCATCCCAGCATAACGAATTTTAGGAACTCGAACTCGGTCAAATTTATCAAAGCTCTCATATTCAAAAGCCTTAGCAGCCATAACCATACGATCTGCTCTAAAGTTAAAAGTCACCACAGCATCTCCGTCCACTATAGGCCCAACAGCCTTTCCATTATCATCAACAATAACAAATGGAGGTAAGTACTGATCATTGGCCTTGGGTTCAGCCCTTAAAGTCTTGACAGCTTCAAGGGCATTCTTAAACTTGTGTGGTGCTTCACCTAGAACTTGTGCATCCCATCCTCGTTTGATGACATCCCAGTCATTCTGCAAAACAGACATCACTAATAGATTCAGTTCCACTTTTGCTGAAAAGATGAAATCACACCAAGTGGCACGCCTATGAAAAAAATTGATGTTTAGGACTTCCACCTGTGTTCCGCGATTGGTAACATGCCTGATTCAGATCATAGGCAATACAAGCAATTATTTAACGCACCAATAAATTATTGTGAATGCATTGGCAGAGCATAGGAGTTTGGTATTTTGAGCAGAGAAATATACTCTTATTATCTTTTTATCGTGTCAAGGTTGATTATAAATGGCAGACTTGTTTTGTACAATAAGGATGGGTGGGGATCATTAAAGGTCAACAAATGCTAACTTCACAACACAAGTATAAACTCAACAGCATCATAACGATTGTTATTTGAATAGTCATTCCAAAAGAAAAGTATAAGAATCTAACAATCCAATTCAATTGACCGAAAGGACAGCTGCGAGGCTTTTGAAATCTTTAACAGCAACACTTTGCTTGACATTTGACAATGATTCCTCAATCAGTCCATGCAGATCTTTTACGTTACTATTGAAGATATTAGCAGCACCAACGCCATAGCAACTGTAAATGGTGCCTATACTACAACTAAGCCAACTCACTGCCTTAGTATGTCATTCCAAAAATGCCTCAAGTATACAAGTCAGAGCTTTACCTATTCAAGAGATGTGGTGATGAGTTCATTGAAAGCTGGCACTCTGTGGAGTAGTGCAGGACTAGTAGTCTTAGTGGTAGTTATGTAATAATAGGTCATGTCTATTACCTACAAAGAACTGATGTAATAGTGCACTATAAATACTCTACAATTTCTTCCATATGTAATTAATGAAGAATGAATACATTCTGAGAGTTCATCTTTTACATTCTTTTCTCTCTTCCATTTATTGACTTGATCTTTACAACTAGAGATAAACTGTTTTACTATACATTCCGTGAGAGGTCTGTATTAGCTTGATAAATACAACATCAATATGAAGTTATACATGTAACTTAGCAAAGGATAACCCTAATAGTCTGCTAAATATAAATATATTTTATCACAGTATATTACCTCGTATCGATCCATTGTAACATACATGCGACCACCACCTGATGCAATCTGAGCATCAATCCCTTTTTCACGTAATTTTGAGAGATCGTTCTCGAGAGTTTCCACAAAGCCTACACTTGAACCATCCAAGACATCACGACCATCGGTAAGAACATGAAGGCGGATTCTTTTGGCACCACGCTCACTAGCACCTTTAAGCAACAACTGCAGCCACAAGAAAAAAGGTATTCCACGAATTTTACTTTAATTACATATTTGATATTTTACCAAGGAAAAATCAAGCCAACATGAAATAATATCACAATAGACCTGAATTACATATTTTACCTGCACTTGGTCAAGCCTGGAGTGGACACCACCATCACTCAATAACCCAATGAGGTGCAATGTACCACTTTCAAAGGATTCCTTGATGTACTTAAAGCCCTCACCATCGTAGATCTTTCCAGACTCAAGAGCAAGGTCACAAAGCTTTGCACTACACAGGAACAAATCCATTCCAAAGTTAGTAACTCATGAGCTGTGTGAAAATGTAATTTTGCAATAAAAGATAAATCTGATGGGTACCCACTGTTTTTCCCGAATGCAGAGTGCAGGGAATTCAATTAAAGCATGAAGTATATAAAATGAAAAGTTTACTTCCACAGAGTCATTTGAATTGTTTCTTACTTTATTACAAATAGTATGTCAAAGAAGAAGTATGAAGGCCAAAAATACTTGCATTCGAAACTGTATTACATATCCACCATATCTTAGAAGTTACATCCAGAAACTGCTATGAAATCATACATGGATTCCCTTAACATACCTGAGAACTTGGAGGATACAAAAAGAGAGTCTACTTCATGGAAAGCAGCTGACTCCTAAACTTCTATATATATAACAATGTTTGCATTCGTACAACCACTACTAAACTTTAGACTCAGCTGCATGGAATTCACTAGTGTAAAACAGATCTTGATTCCGAATTTCTGATTACTTGAATCTAATTTTCTAAACCTAACATGCTGATGTGAACACCTAATATCTTTCAATAAGTACATAGCATTAAAGAACACAAAAAAGGAAAGAAAAGAAGCTAACCCTTGTGCAAATATCCGTCCAGCACCAAGGGCGTTGTGACCAACTTCACTGTTGCCCATGTCATCTTCTGTTGGAAGTCCCACCGCAGTTCCATGAGCCCTCACCAATCTCCATTTTTCAGGTGCACCCTTTCAAAACAATACACGTATCAAATATCAATCAAGCCGAGTACAACCTCTCTTTTTCTCTTCCTCGCACGCAACAGTCCCAAAATAAGAACACTACCATCAAACTTATTTAAATAGTATAATGAGATTTGAGAAAGAGAAGTATACCTTTTTCAGAGAATCCATAGTGGGTGTATCGGCAACAGAGATGCAGTTATACTGATTGGGTTTGGCTTCACCCCACCCATCTAAAACCACCATAGCCACGACCTTCCCCTTTGGGAGCTTTGGGTGATCCGCCAATTTCCATGAAAATCCTGAGCTACCCATCTCTCTTCCTATACGTATATGTGTTAATCACGCACTATTCTCGAATCTAATCAAATACCCTTCATAAAAAAACAACAGAGAATTCAAATCAGAAAATAGCAATCGACCAAACTTGTCATATCTACATCATGAACAAACACGCGCATATATAGAGAAAGAGGGGTGAGAGAGAAACCTTTTGGATCCAATTACAATACAAACAACTGTATGCGCCAATGAGGAGCTACTATTAATGGAAGAGACGAAAGCAAGAAACTACCGCACCGGCCGCCCCCAATAGGTCAATGATATTACAATTGAGCTCAGGTGCGATGCACGTGAGATATTTAGGCGTGCGTGGGCGGTTAAGAAATCGTAACGTCGCATGCGGTCTCGCAAAGATGCCTGTGACACGCTTATTACGCTTTATCTTTTTATTCTTGTTCTTGATAATTTATTAACACATTATTTTTTAAGTGCATTTTTACTTAGATTATTTACACAATTGCACTAAAAATAAGTACTTCTTATATGTATGTATACTGATTGGATGCCTAACCAGTCGAATAATTTTAAGTATATTCTATTATTCTTTTTAGGCATATTAACACTTTAGTCCCTTATACTTTACCTATTTCTTTGAGTGGGTGTCCCAATTTTAATATTTACAATAAGCCTCCTGACTCTCATTATTTGATATTTTTATGGTATATGTTTGTACCTCGATTATATTAGTTTGTACTGCCTTCACTACCTTCCTGTGTTGTCTTGTTTATATGATAAAAGTTTCTTTTTCAAAATTAAAAGATAAATATTTTATAAACAAACAATTAGTTAAATAAGAATTACATAATCTGTTTAAGTTAAAGTGACTTTTTTTTATTAAAAAATGCCATTATTTACATGATCCTTTTGCCCTATGAAATACCAATAACTTTAAGTAAAATATTAACAAGAGTATACATGTAAATAATAACATTTTTTTAACAAATGGAACTAATTGTGTGTAAATAATGACATTTACACACAATTTGTTCTAATAATTGTCGTTATCCTTATTTCGTTTTTCGTGTTAATATGACTCTACCATCGATACTGATTTCCAACAAAAACATTGAACAGGTAGATGCCAAAAGATGATATAGTGAATTTTGAGTCTAGTTTTTTGAAAATAACCGCACAAAAAAAACATATTTTGCATTTTGAATAATTACAAAGTGTGCCTTAAAATATTTTTTAGTTACGATGAAGATAGAGAGGTTCACATACAAAAATTAAATAATTTAAACATGTTGAATATTGAGAAAAGTTTTTGAGAAGAAAATTGCCACAAAATAATTCTGTCCAGGGATATATGATAAAATATTGTTCCAATTTAATTTATATAAAAGCCAAAACATAGAACACCAAAAACAAAATAAGGATAACGACAAGGAATCAGTTTTTCCATTCCTACATTCATTAACGTAACATTAGTTTTGCACCCCCTTATCCAATATAGAAAGGTGATATTTTGACGTTTTCTCATCAAGCTGATCTCATGAAAATTTTAATTATTGTTATTTCTGTTCTTTAAAGAGTGCAGTTTTAATAAAAAAAAATACATAAATTAATAAGTGGGATAAAATGACAAAGCTAGCATTTCTCTTCCTTTAGTGCATTAACTTTTCCATTTAGTGCATTAATTAAAACAAGGGCATATTTGTAAAAAGAAGACTTTGGGTTCCTAAAACTGCATTCTTTAAGGAATAAATTTTTTTTTCTAAAACTGCACTCTTTAAGGAACGGAGTTAGTACAATTTATCAACCTACAAACAAAGATAAACATAGAAAGATTAAAAATAAAATGAACGCATAGAAATACAGAGTAACCTTTTAACAAAAAAAAAAACTTTTCTTAGCATATAAGAGCATTCACAGTAATTTCTCTAATAGACTCTCTATCTCCACATTTAAAGAATATATCAATAAATCAATATCCAACAGCTTCCTTATCCTTATATTATTCTCTATTTTAATTCCTATATATGATTTGACTCCTCAGGGTGAGGAAATCAAAAGAGCGTTCCCTATTTATGTAAAATGATATTTCACACCCTATTTATTGTGATTTTATGTTGGTTAAAGAATCTTATCTCACTTAATTGCTGATTTGGGTATGCCTATCAAATTCACTCATTTTTATTTTTTAAACAGAAGATTTAGAGTAAAAAGAGAACTATAAAAAAAATTAAAAATCAGTTAAATTTTGATTTTGATCATTTTTATAAAAAATATTACTACTAATTATAAATTTTATTATTTTATAATTAAAATAATATTATTTTAGTTTTCATAAACACATAATGATTGTGACGCCCCCAGAATAGGTCCAGTCAACCCAACCCATTCTGAGTCGTCAAATACATGGTACAGAATTTAAATACAAACTTTATATCACACGGTCGTGCAAAATACGACCACACCACTGTGAGTGTCAATACAAATATGTAAAAAATATTAATATTCAAACTAAGTTCTCATTACAATTATTATCCCACTATTTTACAAAAATAGCGAGGACAACTACTGCTCTAACTCGGACCATCACTCTGTCCTCCAGTTAGTTCCCGCAACATTCTCATTTTCTGAAGAGGACAATAGATGAAAAGGGTGAGCTCAAGTAGCCCAGTAAAGAATATTATGAC
This sequence comes from Panax stipuleanatus, assembly GCA_020205555.1. NCBI lineage: Eukaryota > Viridiplantae > Streptophyta > Magnoliopsida > Apiales > Araliaceae > Panax > Panax stipuleanatus. The sequence continues at coordinate 90,565,943 of CM035124.1, forward strand.
TAAGATAATGAAAAATAAATTATCGTTAGTCTTCAACAATTCAGATAAAATATTATTGACAACAAGTTTTAGATCAATATTCGCAGCGAAAATAACAATTCATTAGAAGAGTTAAGTAGAGAATGAAGTCTACTATCTTCTATGATTTAAAAGTCCATCATCAATATTTTATCCCTATAACATCAATCAATATACATCTCAAATCAAATATTAATCTTTGCACTACAGGCCAAAGATATTCATTTGTATCATAAGTGGTCATGTTCATCTCAACACCTGTCATCTTTGCACTACGGCCAAAGATATTCATCAAGTAATCATTCATCTTTGCTCTACAGGCCAAAGATATTCAGTTATATCACCACTTAGAACTGAGGATGATGAAAATAATATAAATAACGAATCCAGTGAAATAAAGGATAAGGTTAAGGATTCGTAATTTAGTTTATTCAAGTTAAAGAATATTCCATAATAATACTTTGTGGAGCAAAATTCAAGAATGAACCTCAAAACTTATATCCAATCAAAGATAGTAACTATAACAGACAATTTGGACAAATAGAAAAAAATTTAGTTTTTTCGTGAATAGTGCCGTATACGTGAATAGTAATCCCGACGAAAAAAATAAGAATTTCATAATAAAATCCATGTCAATATTTCGGTATAATGATATTGAAAAGAATAATATCATTTACGAAAGAAAATAACATCCCTTACCTTAAAAGAATAGTACTTCTGACTAGAATATCGGATATAATACCGAAAGAAACTTGCACTGAATAGTAACACTCAAAGTATCTAAATACTCACAAAAATACGCTCGATATTATAGAGAGAGAAAACTTCTGATTCTGGTGTGATTTTCAATTCTAACCTAAGTACCCTATTTATAGGAAAAACTTAGGATGCCAAAGTAGACTTTTGAATAAAATAATATTTTATTTTAAAAAAATTCCGCCGCCGGCTGCTCAGAATTTTTCAACAAAACAACAAAAGTGGGGCCCACCCATTAAAAAAATATTTATTTTTCAAAACTTCAATAATTCATAATAAATATCCCCTTTATCAGAAAATACAAATTCTATGTCTTTTGTATAGGAAATTTAATTCTCTATAACTTTGTAGGAGGAAGTTTTTTCAAATTTCAAACATAAATTATCCGAAATCCATAAATAGATGATTTTCCACACCAAAATACTGATAAAAACACATCAGTACTAATTCCTTCTTTTATATCTACACAATAAATATTTCCTTATCATAAAAATTAATAATTAATTATTCACAATTAATATTATAGAACTACAATATTGACAACTAGGTCGTTCCCAGGAAAGAGGGGGCCTTCCGATAAGTACTTCTCCTTACTGGCCCGCAATTAAATAACCCCTCCTAGACAAAACTTCCGTAGATATTGTCAATAATGCTATCTAATAATATTATTCAAATATTATGAATTATTGAGTTGATAATGTGAAATACTGTGCAGTGACAATTATTGAATCAATAATACAAAATATCAACTGTAGCTATTATTGAATCAATCATATAAAATAGCAAAGTAGCAATTATTGAGTCAATAAAATATCAATGTAATAATTATTGAGTCAATAGTATAAAATACCAACATAGCAATTATTGAGTCAATAATATAAAATATTGAACAGTAATTACTGTAACAATAATTAAGTAAGTGTCTTCTCACGTAAACATCAATAATTCGAAATACTGTGCAATACCGTATGCTACTGTGCAACACCGCGTATTACTGTATTTTAACCACCGGGTATTTCAACAGTACTAACGGTAACAACTACGCCGTTATTTATAAAAAGGTTATTTCTGTCGCTTTCTATATCCGACAGTTATTCCGTTGTGGGGCCCACAAATAGCTGCGCCGTCGTACAAATATTCCCCCGACAACAAGAATATTCCACGACCAAACAAATATTCTCCGACAACAAGAATATTTTATAACCACTTGCTCATTTTAAAAATATTTGCACATTTCACCCATAACTTTCATATTTATCAAAACAACACCTTACTGTTTCGAAATAATATAAAAAAAAATTAAATCTTTATTCATAAAAGTTGGGGTCTTACAACCTCCCCTCCTTATGAAATTTCGTCCTCGAAATTGACGTACGTACCTGGTATGTCGAAAAGGTGAGGATACCTCGCTTTCATTTCCTATTTCAACTCCCAGGTCATTTCCTCAATTGCATGATTTCTCCACAAAACTTTAACTTGAGGTATAATTTTCGAGCGTAGGACATGCTCTTTCCTATCCAAGATCTTGACAGGTACCTCCTCGTATGTTAAATCTTCGGCTATCTTGTCTGGTTCTAACTCAATAATGCAGTTTGGATCCTTCACATATTTACGTAACACGGATATGTGAAACACGTTATGAACACGAGACATGCTTGGAGGTAAAGCGAGTCTATAGGCCACATTTTTTACTCGGTCAAGAATCTCAAATGGACCAATGAATCGTGGATTGAGCTTTCCTCTCTTCCCAAATCTCGTAACTCCCTTCCACGGAGCAATACGTAACAATACATTGTCCCCAACGTTAAATTCCACGTCCTTTCGATGAAGATCCGCATAACTCTTTTGTCGATCTTGTGTCGTTTGTATCCATTGCCGAATCATTTGGATCTTTTTCGTCGTCATACGTACTAACTCCGGTCCCAACAATGTTATTTCACCCACCTCATTCCCGCATATTGGAGAGCGATACTTTCGTCCATACAATGCTTCGAATGGAGCCACACCTATACTTGCCTGATAACTGTTGTTGTAGGAGAATTCCACCAATGATAAGTACTTATCCAAACTCCTTTTAAAGTCTAGAACACAAAGTCTCAATAGATTTTCAAGAGTTTGAATAGTCATTTTCGATTGTCCGTCTATTTGAGGATGATAAGCTGAACTGAATCGTAAATCCGCGCCCATAGCTTTCTGCAAACTGATCCAAAATTGTGAAATAATCTGGGGTCACGATCCGAAACTATGGATACTGACATGTCATGCAATCTCACAATCTCATTCACGTACATATGAGCAAGACGTTCAAGGGAATAAGTCTCTCGTATTGGCAATAAATAAGCAGACTTGGTTAATCTATCAACAATAACCCAAATCGCATCTATGCCTTGAGAAACCTTGGAAAGACCCGTAACGAAATCCATCGTAATGTGTTCCCACTTCTATTTTGGAATTTCAAGTGGTTGCAATGGACCCTTCGGTACTTGATGCTCCGCCTTTACACGTTGACACGTTAAACATCTCGAAATAAACTCCGCGATCTCTCTTTTCATATTGCTCCACCAAAATGTATGTCGAAGATCACGATACATTTTGGTACTCCCAGGATGGATTGCAAATGGTGTGTTGTGTGTCTCCATCATAATTCTATGCTTCAAGTCAGAATCGTTAGGAACACAAAGTCTGGAGTTGACTCGAAGTATTCCCTCTTCATCGATTCTTGCTTCTGGAATGGCACCTTCTTCTTCATCTTCATCAGCTCCGGATCCGTAGCTTGAGCAACTTTAACTTTTTCAATCAAAGCTGGTTCTACGTGTATACTTGACATCATCACACTCGTTCCCACATATGATCTTCTACTCAACGCGTCAGCTACCACGTTCGCTTTTCCAGGATGGTATTAGATGGTATGATCGTAATCTTTAAACAGCTCAAGCCAACGTCGTTGCCTCATGTTGAGTTTCTTCTGAGTGAAGAAATATTTAAGGCTCTTATGATCCGTATAAATCTTCACTTTCTCCCCGTACAGGTAATGTCTCCAGATCTTCAACGCGAAAACGACTGCTGCCAACTCTAGATCATGAGTAGGATAATTCCTCTCATATTCTTTGAGTTGTCGTGAGGCATAGGCTATGACTTTCCCATGTTGCATGAGAACAAATCCTAACCCTTTGCCCGAAGCATCGCTATAGATAACAAATCTATCCGAACCAGATAGTATTGTCAGAACAGGTGCCGAGATAAGTCTTCTCTTGAGCTCTTGAAAGCTTTTCTCGCATTCCTGGCTCCAAATGAATTTTGTATCTTTCTGAGTCAACTGAGTTAATGGAGTAGCGATTCGAGAAAATTCCTCTACGAACCTCCGATAATAACCAGTTAAGCCCAGAAAGCTTCGTACTTCGGTCACTGACTTAGGTTGCTCCCAGCTTTGTATTGCTTCAATCTTCGTTGGGTCAACAGATACTCCACGTTTCGATACCACGTGCCCAAGAAATGCTACTTCCTCAAGTCAGAACTCACATTTCTTCAGCTTGACATATAGCTTGTTCTCACGAAACTTTTGAAGTACCAACTTCAAGTGGTGCTCATGATCTTCACGACTTTTAGAATAGATGAGGATGTCATCAATAAAGACAACAACGAACTGATCTAAATATTCCTTGAACTGATCTAAATATTATTTGAATACACGGTTCATCAAATCCATGAAAGCAGTAGGAGCATTAGTCAATCCAAAAGACATGACTAAGAACTCATAATGCCCGTACCGAGTTCAGAAAGCAGTCTTTGGAATATCTTCAGTTTTAATCTTCAGTTGATGATATCCAGAACGAAGATCGATCTTTGAAAAGAATTGTGCTCCTTGCAACTGGTTGAACAGGTCATCAATACGAGGTAGCGGATACCTATTCTTAATGGTGACATGGTTCAACTTCCGATAGTCAATACAAAGTCGCATACTCCCGTCTTTCTTCTTTACGAATAAAACAGGAGCACCCCAAGGAGACGTACTAGGACGAATAAAACCGATGTCTAATAATTCCAGTAATTGGACCTTTAACTCCTGAAGTTCAATAGGGGCCATTCGATATGTGGTTTTAAAAATAGGTTTTGTACCGGGTTCAAGGTCAATAAAGAATTCAACTTCACGTTCTGGGGTAGACCGGGAAGTTCTTCGGAAAATACATCAGAAAACTCATTAACAACGGAAATATTATTTAAATCTGACGTATTCTGGTTTAGATAAGTGACACGAGCTAAGAAAGCTTGACATCCGTTTTTTAATAAACGAATAGTTTTATAACTTGAAATGATATTGACTGATTTTAGTGGTTTGGTGGTTTGAATTCGCACAACAGGTTGATTAGGAATATGAAAACTAACAACCTTACGAAAGCAATCAATTTTGGCATGGTAAGTGGTTAACCAGTCAATTCCCAAAATCACATCAAATGCAAGTATTTTCAAAGATATAAGATCAATAGGTAGGGTAAAGGTACTAATATGAATCAAGCAAGATTTGTAAACTGTAGATGTAACGAAGGTTTCTCCTAACGGAGTTTCAACAGATAAGTCAAAGTCTAATTTATCAGAAGTCAAGTTCAAACGTTGAGCACAAGTAGGTGAAATAAAAAATGTGTAACACCGGTGTCTAACAAGGTGTAAACTTTGCAAGAGTTTATGATTAGCTTACCCGTAATCACCTCGTGTAGATTCCTCGAGTTTTGAGCTGTCACGACAAACGCTCTTCCAGAAATCCCCGACTTTGACTTGTCCGGAACCGTTTTAGGAATCACCACCCCTGCTGGATTTGGTTTCGGTATAGGACAATCTCGAGCTATATGTCCTTCTTTTTCACAGTTATAGCATGCTTTGAATTGTTGTGAGCAATTTGGGCTGATATGTCCCTCTTTCCCGCATTTAAAGCATACGACCGGGGGTCGTTCTCCTCCCTAGTAACAGTTGATGCTGGTGCTGATGTCTTCACGTTCTCATTGTTATACCTTCCCTTCTTGAAATCTCCCCCTGATTCGCTTTTCCTACTATCATGGCCACGATTACCACCGGAGTGGTTACCGCTTCTGTCATACTTTCCTCCTCGCTGGTCGTCATTGCTCCGATGACTGCTGCAACTGGTACAACCTTGGCTGTGGTCCCTCGGTTGAACATAATCATTATCTCGTTCTAACAACTGGGCCCTGTTCACTACATCCGAATATAGAGAAAATTTATGAGAAATGAGGTATTGACGTATTTCTGGTTTCAAACCTCTCAGAAACATCCGCGTCATACGTTCCTCATTCTCCACTAAATGAGGTGCAAACCCGGACAGCTCCGCGAACTTAGCCTCGTACTGGGACACCGTCATGTTATTTTGTTCTAGTCTGATAAACTCTACCTCCTTCATATGACGAATACTTTCAGGAAAGTACTTGTCATTGAATAGTTTCTGGAACGCTTCCCAAGACATCTTGAGTGCGGCAGGCTGGGTACGCTTCATGAATTTCCACCAGTAATCTGCCTCTCTACGAAACATAAACGTGACGAATGGAACCTTCTGTTCCTTCGTGCATCCCAAGACATCAAATATCTTGTTAATTTGTTTAATCTACGTCTCCGCCTTGATCGGATCTGGCTTTTCCAGAAACTTTGGTGGTCCCAATTCTTTGAACTGTTTGGCAGTGACAATTCGCGTGTTGTTATTATCTCCACCTGTATGTTGCACACGAGTCTCCCTCGTCTGGTTTTGCATGAACTGCAAAAAACTTCTAAACATCTCATCGTTTATCGTCTGACCATCGTTGTTTTTAGGATGAACATTGCCTTCTTGTTGCACGTTCTCCTGGTAAGTGATTAAAGGTGTCTCTACGGTCTCATTCACTTCGTTGTTAACATTCTCAGCTGTCATTCTCAAATATTGCCATAAAACAAGGGTTAATTAAACAAATCCACATATCACATATTAACCCTATGCTCCGACTGACCAATTAAATACCACATAAGCTTAGGTAGGACATACTAGTGAAGGATTTACTCGTCTCTCCCCTCCTAGTTCTATTCTCCGATCTCCGCCAGAGATCATATCCCTACGCTCTGATACCAACTGTGACGCCCCCAGAATAGGTCCAATCAACCCAATCCATTCTGAGTCGTCGAATATATGATACAGAATTCAAATACAAACTTTATATCACACGGTCGTGTAAAATACGACCACGCCACTGTGAGTGTCAATACAAATATGTAGAAAATATTAATATTTAAACTAAGTCCTCATTACAATTATTATCCCACTATTTTACAAATATAGTGAGGACTACTACTGCTCTAACTCGGACCATCACTCTGTCCCCCGGCTAGTTCCCGCAACATTCTCATTTCCTGAAGAGGACAATAGATGAAAAGGGTGAGCTCAACTAGCCCAGTAAAGAATATTATGACTAAGATAATGGAAAATAAATTATTGTTAGTCTTCAACAATTCAGATAAAATATTATTGACAACAAGTTTTAGATCAATATTCGCAGCGAAAATAACAATTCATTAGAAGAGTTAAGTAGAGAATGAAGTCTACTATCTTCTATGATTTAAAAGTTCATCATCAATATTTTATCCCTGTAACATCAATCAATATACATCTCAAATCAAATATTAATCTTTGCACTACAGGCCAAAGATATTTATTTGTATCATCAGTGGTCATGTTTATCTCAACACCTGTCATCTTTGCACTACGACCAAATATATTCATCGGCTAATCATTCATCTTTGTTCTACAGGCCAAAGATATTCAGTTATATCACCACTTACGACTGAGGATTATGAAAAATAATATAAATAACGAATCTAGTGAAATAAATGATAAGATTAAGGATTCGTATTTTAGTTTATTAAAGTTAAAGAATATTTCATAATAATACTTTGTGGAGCAAAATTCAAGAATGAACCTCAAAACTTATATCCAATCAAAGATAGTAACTATAACAGACAATTTGGACAAATAGAAAAAAATTTATTTTTTTCGTGAATAGTGCCGTATACGTGAATAGTAATCCCGACGAAAAAAATAAGAATTTCATAATAAAATCCATGTCAATATTTCGGTATAATGATATTGAAAAGAATAATATCATTTACGAAAGAAAATAACATCCCTTACCTTAAAAGAATAGTACTTCTGACTAGAATATCGGATATAATACCGAAAGAAACTTGCACTGAATAGTAACACTCAAAGTATCTAAATACTCACAAAAATACGCTCGATATTATAGAGAGAGAAAACTTCTGATTCTGGTGTGATTTTCAATTCTAACCTAAGTACCCTATTTATAGGAAAAACTTAGGATGCCAAAGTAGACTTTTGAATAAAATAATATTTTATTTTAAAAAAATTCCGCCGCCGGCTGCTCAGAATTTTTCAACAAAACAACAAAAGTGGGGCCCACCCATTAAAAAAATATTTATTTTCCAAAACTTCAATATTTCATAATAAATAGCCCCTTTGTCAAAAAAATACAAATTCTATATCTTTTTCATAGAAAATTTAATTCTCTACAACTTTGTAGAAGAAAGTTTTTTTAAATTCCAAACATAAATTATCCGAAATCCATAAATGGATGATTTTCCACACCAAAATACTGATAAAAACACATCAGCACTAATTCCTTCTTTTATATCTACACAATAAATATTTTCTTATCATATAAATTAATAATTAATTATTCACAATTAATATTATAGAACTACAATATTGACAACTAGGTCGTTCCTAGGAAATAGGGGGCCTTCCGATAAGGACTTCTCCTTACTGGCGCGCAATTAAATAACTCATCCTAGACAGAACTTCCTTAAACATTATCAATAATGGTATCTAATAATATTATTCAAATAATATGAATTATTGAGTTGATAATGTGAAATACTGTGCAGTGACAATTATTGAATCAATAATATAAAATATCAACTGTAGCCATTATTGAATCAATCATATAAAATAGCAACGTAGCAATTATTGAGTGAATAAAATATCAATGTAACAATTATTGAGTCAATAGTATAAAATACCAACGTAGCAATTATTGAGTCAATAATATAAAATATTGAACAGTAATTACTGTAACAATAATTGAGTAAGTGCCTTCTCACGTAAGAATCAATAATTCGAAATACTGTGCAATACCGTGTGCTACTGTGCAACACCGCGTATTAGTGTATTTTAACCACCGGGTATTTCAACAGTACTAACGGTAACAACTACGCCGTTATTTATAAAAAGACTAGTAATTACCCGTGCCTGAAGGCACGGCGTAACGAACAATTAGATTAAAATTCGAAAAATACTATATTACCTAAACACGGTTTGTAATCTAAAATAACTTACAATCACAATAATAATACATACTCAATCATCAACACATATCCAACCACCAAAACATCAAACTAGTCGCTACTAAATTTAAGAAATTTCGGCAAAATTTCCTTTAAAAATAGATATCTAGAAAAATCTAAACTGTCAACAAAATTTACAATCATCAATAAATATCCAAACCACTAAAACAACCATCATGTTTAAAATCTGTCTAGTGGAGTGTTGGATTCAAAACTGTCCCCCAAGTTTGGACGAAAATCAATTTGATACTAACAAAAACTCAGAAATCATATCTAAACCATAAAATAAATAATCCAGAATATATAACGACCTAATACAACTCGGCCTCCGTACGTAAAGCTACTAACAACAACCCAAAAATCATAATTATAATAATAAAAATAACTAAATGTCATAAAACTCATATCATAAATAACACCAAAGACCAAACTTAATATAAAAATTAAAAATAAAATCATTAATTTACTACATCACTAATAAGTCCAAATGTCCAAAAATAATGTAGTACAAAACAAATTAAACTCAAGTATCAAAACTTACTTTCTTCCATTTGCCAATAAAACCAGGGCAAACTAAGCTAATTACTACCTAATACCAACACATCTAATAAATGTCATAAAACCCATACCAGTAATAACACCAAAGACCAAAATAAAGGGTAAGAATATGTCACAAAAATCTTTAGCATTACTTGAAGACGACGAATGACAACAGGGTTTATTCCTGTCAGCATTTCTCATACAAATTCTTCATCAGTCCTTCAGGAAGACTAATTCTCTGCTTAAAAACATCAAATGAAAAATTAAATTATTAAAATTAAATTAAGAAATCAAATAATGTCAGCAAAGCTATTGAAGTGACAATTTCTTGTTATACCTTTTAGAAAAATTATTGAAGTGACTGTAAATTGTTGAATACCTTAAAGTTGACAATTTTAAAATATCTCTTCCACAAAACACTTGTAGCCATTGGCTAACAAATTGTCACAATTTCAAGCTAATATAACAACTACTTCAAAAAGTTTTTATGGTGGTGACAAATAAAATTGAGGACAGTAAGAGATTCGCTTCATAGATGCCTTTGAGAGTGAAAAGAGTAAAATTGATTGTTGTCTCATAAATAAATTCCAAGAGTCGAGAACCATTCAAATGTTCTACCCCTTCTTGCAAATACTCAACATGCATTATTGCAAAACCGAACATGAAAATGACTTTTGTTCCAAAACAGAATTCTACCCTATTTAAACTTATAAAAATCAGTTCATTTAATTAATATAACATGTGTTAAGAGTTATTGTTTACCATCGCAGCTTAATTGCACGATTTGAGCTTAAGAATATATAAGAAACAATTTATCGAACATGATATGTGCATTATTTTTGTGGACAGAGTTCATAAGCATTTGTACATGTTTCTAAAACATAATTTCTCTCCTTATTACTCCGCACAACAACAACTAAGCTCCTTCTTTCTAAAATCCCAACATTATCACAATAACAGTCTCAAGGAGGCATGCAGCAGTGGCCAGTGATCAGTTGATTAACAACTTTATTTCTTGAGCAACAATTTCTAGGATTTGACTCTTGGTATCACAATGTATGAGATTAAAAGTTCACAAAAACTAACAAAATAGTTCATAGACTTCAGACTCGTAATGATGATATAATTAAATTTAAAGCAAGAAATTGGAGAAATAAGGAAAATCATTCCTATCAGATATTCGATTCAATTTCTTAGATTAATACGAGGAAAATTTCAAATTATTACCTATAACTAAATTAAAATAAAGTTAAGATTTCAAGTATTGTCCTGGTTTCCTAACAATAAACATTACAAATAGGTAAACTGAAAATCCAAAGGTTACCTCAAGGTCGGTGGTTTCGATCACCATACACGTGGGCCAAACTTACATATCAAAAATAAATAATAAAAAATTAAAGGATAAATAAAAGAAGGAAAAAATCAGTTTCAAAAGTTCTTTTATATGAATTTGACTTCTTAAATAAGCTTCAAATCTTATGAGCAAAAATTAATGAAAATAAGAAAGAAATATAAATTGAAATTAGTTTGTAGAAGAACCTGAGGTTGCCAATTGGAGGTTGCCAATTGTAATCAGAGTGATACACAAAACATCAAAAGAGCGACAGAATTCTACGAACATGATACGTGCATTATTTTTGTGGACAGAGTTCATACGCATTTGTACATGTTTATAAAACATAATTTCCCTCCTTATTACTTCACACAACAACTAAGCTCCTTTCGAAAATCCCAACATTACTACAATAACAGTCTCAATTTCGCATAAAACAGTCCATTACTGCTTCTAAATTCAAGAATATATTAGAACTTACTTTGCTATGTTTATGTTTATGTTTATGGGTCAACTATAATCCTCTTCGTTGCTGCCTGCTATCCGAATCAAGTCCCAATCCTGAGTAGCAGCTTCACCCACCTTATCATGACTGTAAATAGAGATAAAACATTTTCTACACAGAGGAAGGAGACCTTTCGTAAAAATGGAGGAATAGAGCACAATATAATACTTTTATGTTCAAGTAACAACTATATAAAACAATTATGTAACAACTGACATTAAAGTTGAGCCTAGGCATAGAAGTGAGTACAACCATACACTTGCAAATAATCAAAATGTACATTTTAATCTTTAGATTATACTATAATAAGGAATTTAAGATTTTGCCCAAATTCAAACTTGTCGGTGGCTGCCCCATCTCGAATTTGTTGTTATCTATTCTCTCCAACACTATCAATTTAATTTCTTACAATCAAGGATTGATATTTATACAGACATACGCATATGCGGAACGATTAAACTAAGAAATTGAAGAACATAAAGTAAATACATGATGATACAGACATATTATTAATCCCAATATTGTTCTTTTGTGGGTTGATGATAGGGTTGTCAAGCATGTTTAACCCATTGAAATCAACTGGAATTTTAGCAAATGCTACACCTTAATAAAATCATCTTAAACTAAGAAATTGAAGAACATAAAGTAAATACATGATGATTCAAAAGCTATACAGACATATTATTAATCCCAATAGTATAAATCACAATATTGTCCTTTTGTGGGTTGATGACAGGGTTGTATTCTCTTTTATACCAAAGTAAATCAAACATGTTTAACCCCTTGAAATCAACTGACATTTTAGCAAATGCTGCACCTTAATAAAATCATATTACGATGTTAGACAGAGTTGAGTGATTAATCTAATTTTTCGTTATGGCGTGCCTTTAATCTAATTTTGCTTAGTTCAAGGTGTTGCTTGCGAGGTCTATGTGATAAAAGTAAAATTGTCTACCACTAAATTAATGAGCCTTTCCTTTAGCACACAAATTCTCGCAACAATCTAAATGAATGGGGGATGGTAATAAGTGGCATAGTTGTTACGGCGTCGCCTAGGCGACGCCTTGGCGTCCAGTCAGCTTGCTGATAGCTAGGCATCGGTGCGACTTGCGATTTCAGCGGTAGAAGAAAAAGGAAAGGAGCAGATCGCAGAAGAAGAATAGAGGGGAGAGCGAGCGATAGATACTTACCGGATCGGCGACCGACGACGACGACGACAACGATCGGCAAAGTCGACTGGCTGCGACCGACAATAGGCGAGTGGTGACAACGATCGGCGACTCTGAGAGGCGAGGCAACGTCGCGACTACCAGGTATGTCTTCGTTTTTTTTCTTTCCCCTTTTCTTCTTCATGCTCGATGTCGTGATTCTGCATCCTTTTCTTTTCTTCCTACCGACTCTTTTATTTTTTCCTTTTGTTTTGTTTGCTACTACTACTGTCGTTTTCTTTTGCTTTGCTGCTGAGTCTCTATATATAAATAAATTTATATATGTATAAATTTATATATATATATAATAAAAAAATATATTATATTTAATATATATCATATATATTATAAAGAAATTAATATTTATTTAAATAAACAACAAATAATATGTTAAAAATAATTAAATAAATAAATAATTATGATAATATAAAAAATAAGATAGTATATATATATAATATTTTAAATAAAATATAATATTTAATTAACTATGTATATTTTAATTTTAAAATATAAATATATTTAATATGTAGGATAGTTGCATGAAATAATTTGAAAATAAATACTATATACACTTGATTATTAATTTAATAATACACTATATATATATATATATATATATATATATATATTATATAACACTATCAATGGAATTTAAAATACATATTTAATGTTATTCCATAATGTTATGTTGAGTTTTAATGTATATGAAATTTTATTGTTAATATACTTGTTAAGTAAAATAAATACTACATCCGTCCCATAATAAGTGCTTTTTTAGCTTAAATTACACGTACCGATACACAAACTAAAATGACAAAAATACCCTTAATATACTTTCTTTGTTTTGTTTGAAACTTTTTTTATTACCTTTTGGTCTCTCTTTCTCTTTCTTCAACCTTTCAATTTTCCAATAAATACGCAATAAATACCATTGGTAGCATAAGGACACATGAAAAAATATTGTAAAAATTATATTGGAATTCTAAAACATCACTTATTTTGAAAAAAAAATATTAAGCCTAAAAAAGCACTTATTGTGGGACGGAGGTAGTAATATATAAATTGCACATCGTAAACGACTTGTCGCCTTACGAACGCCTAGGCGGTCGCCTTGTCGCCAGGCGTCCAGACAGTCGGCTACCGCCATGACTCGCCGTGGCGCCGTGACAACTATGATAAGTGGAAGATGCAAAGTGCTAATTGTATGTACTAATTTACATATAAATATAAAGTGATATCAAGTGTGTTCTGTTCTATTCTATACATACCCCTCAATATTCAAAAGAAATAAGTTGGTAAGAATTGATCCTGTTTCAAATCCAATAAATATACATCAACTACAGTGGAGCATAAGCTAGAGGCTTCTAATGTAGTTTAAATTTTACTATGCTCCTATGACCAACTTAAAATTTACTTTTGTCGGCAACAAATGGTTCATTAGACCATGCCCCACAAACATTGCTTATTGTATTCTCTTTTATACCAAAATAAAGAGAATGGCGATATACCTGAAGGCGGGGAAAGCTCAAAGACCGATTTGGGGGAGCGTGAAAGCAATTGAGAAGAACACCGACTTTACCTTGATCCTATAAGTGAAAGTCAACGAAAATATGTTTGCTCGAGGGATTAGACCGCACGTGAAAAATAATATAAACTACCTCCGCCTCAATTGAGACTCTTACGTCAATTTACGTAATGGATTTAATAATTTGTTTGACATTCATGTCAAAAAAGAATTCGAAGTACAAAATTAATGTAATTTAGTTGAATTACCGTAGCATAAAATTAAGAGATTCACTTTTCTTTCGATATGCATCCCTTATTCAGCTGATCACCTCATTCGAAGAAGGATCATCGTGGAGGTGAAACAAATTCTATACAAAACATTACAAAAAATCAAACATTAGTAAATCAAGAAACCAATACAAATATATAATAAGGTGCAAGGTAATCCTAATTTGAGGAGGAAATTTTCAATTACCATAACAAATCAATTACAAAAAAAATCAACAACAGTGAAAAGCATCAATTTAATCATCAAGATTTTAATCTCATTTTATGTGCAATGTATTACAACTCAATAGCTCCATGCACAATACAATTTAAAAGCACCTAATAGAACCAATGCTTTGCATTTTAATCAGCTTAAGCCTTTTAATGGAAATAGTTTGCATATCAGAAATACAATAGAAAGATTTTTTAACATCTGTACGCAAGTAGCCAAGTGACGTTTTACCCTTTCTCTCATACTGGTGACAAATTCCATAAATATAAATATCACCATATGATCAATCAGGTGAAAGTTTTCCATGGTTATAGATGGCGACATTGTTCCAAATGGTAAAATTCAAATCTTACCACTTACCAGACAACCAAGCATACTCCAAAAAAATTCAGATTTTCTTAACTAAACCAAAATTCCCAAAAAAAATGCAACCTTTGCCAAGCTTTTCCAAAGCACAATAATACTCTATCATTGATACCATAGAAATCAAAATGCAATCACTTTTCCCAAATATGAAAGGTAGTAATAATTCTTTAAAATATTAAATAAAGCACAAATCTGGAAATTTTTAACACACAATTAATCACACAGTGTGCATATATTCATATCATTCTAAGGCATTCTAAAACCCCAAATAGTAATTTTTATCTTAGCATGTTTATAGTCTTGAATTTAATAATGTATATACATAGACAAATTTCATCTTCATTGGTATATGAACATTAACACATGAACATTCTCTTAGTCTCATTCTATCAAAAACTTCAACTACATTTCTAACTACACTACCCAAATGAATGAAGTTACAATGGTTAAGCTCTGTAAAATCATTTCACTCGATCTATGAAACCTCAAAGTAGTAATACAAAAAAGTAAAAAGTGTGTTGAATTTTGGCATACCTTCGGCGTGCTTCGAAGCCAGATGTTACTGAGCGGAGAATGAGGTTGATTAAACCCTGTTATGGATTGTAAAAAGTTAATTTTCTTCAGAAATTAAAGCTAAATTTCATTCAAAAATAAAATGGGTAACTTTAAAAATTATAGAATTCAACAAATAATATAAAAAATAGTTATAATAAACCTGAGTCCAAGATGAAATTATAACCACAACGTGAATAAAGCTAAGAGAAGAGTGTATATTGTACCTGTAAGAATTAATTGCCAAGGGAGATGGAGATGGTGATGAGAGAGACACGAAAAGGAAGATGAGAGAGACGAACCGAAGGGATAAAACTGCTGTGAATTTATTATAAGTTTTCTAATATGTTTGTATTTGATAGGCAAATGCAAGGCAATATCCAAATTTCGTTCTCTTTAGCAAACGGTCTGTCAAGTTCTGTATAATGCTCCCAAACCTGGACCAGCTCTTTTTGTTGCTCGCTGCCTCTGTGTCTTACCTATATTCGAATTACATTGTGAAGGATTCAGTCACTTGATAATATCTGCTCTTCTTCATTTTCTTAAAACGGGAACCACCCAAGAAGACTTACTTGGAGCAAAGTCCCTCGCTGCACAATTATTTCTTAACACTGTTGGGGGCAATGGCCATGATGAAAGGGTTCTTAAAAAGATACTTGAAGTATTTGATATTAGACTGGAAAATATTGAGAAAGTTTTGTGCAAGTTAGATGTAAAGAATGGTAATGATTTGAACACGGCAAAAGCATTTGTTGAGCAATATATTTATGAGCTGATAGAGTCCCAGTCATATATGACAGCAGTCACTCTGCTTGAACGCTTCTCTTGCCGCAACTTTGGAGAGTCTTTTCTATTTAAAATGATGGAAAGCAAAGAATGCAGAGCAGCAGGAAGTGGGCAGATTTTATGGGAAGGCCACTGTTGTGTGCTCTCGTCCAGCAGTACAGTGATAGGTTGCTGTTAGAAAGTGCGTACGATGTTATAAAAAAGCACAACCTGAAAAATGAATTTCCAGAAGTGTATCCAGATTTCAGTGAGTTTGAATAGGGATCCAAGAGCTTTGATAGCAGGTGATTCGTCTTCCACTTCTAGGAGCTCCATAGGTGGAGTTGAAGCAGCAGATTGAATTAAATCAGTCAATTAATTAGATTTTCCTTTGATTCTATGTAGTCCGGATTGGTACTTATTTTATACTCTCCTCTCCTTTAGTTTTTTATATTTGTGTGGAAGTTGTACTTTGGCCACCCTGAAATTCAGGACAGGGGGAGTAATAATTATGTGATATTAATGACATTAACTATAAAAAAACTATTTCAATCATCATGACATTAATATCACAGCAAAGATACATATGGTTGTTTATCAGTAATATTCCACAAACTGTCAAAAAACAATTCGTGAAGATGGAATTTCATGAATGATTAATGCTAGCGCAGAAACAGAGTGAGGAACTTATATAGTGCTAATTGACCTGATTGTGTACTATATCCTAGCAGGTACCAAGCAGCAGAAAAAATTAATCGAAGCGGCAGTTAGAGATGTTAAGTGTACAAATTTAGGCTAAATATCTTATCCTTTTGCAGTATGTTTTCTAATTCATCAAGTTGGTAAACAGAGATGGGAAGTGATTCACTCTATTAGTGCCAAACAATTACAGTGAGAAAATCAAATGTATTCATCCTAATCTCGGATATAGAATTCTTTCTAGTTCATGAATCATAAGAATCACTTGACTAA
Source organism: Panax stipuleanatus (assembly GCA_020205555.1). Lineage (NCBI taxonomy): Eukaryota > Viridiplantae > Streptophyta > Magnoliopsida > Apiales > Araliaceae > Panax > Panax stipuleanatus. Next base: position 90,583,354 of record CM035124.1, read on the forward strand.
ATTTGAGCTTTAAGTCCTAACATAGTAATTTATGCAATATAGTGGATATAACCTTAACTTTTATTATGCGGTGAAGATGTATTCACACTTTCACAGATTCACAAAGTATTACGCCCACCACCCAAAGCTGAGCATAACACGTGTCGAGGGGCCCAAAATGCATGTCCTTATCTCTTTGATGACACAGGCAGCATAGATAGTAGGGATGTGTCCCACATATCACAAAATGCAAGTCAAAAGTAACATTACTTACCACTAAGCACAAAACCATGAACATTAGTAGAAAATAACACTTAATAAGTTATTCCCTCGGTCCCTTCGTCCCTATTTAAGTAATATTAATAATTTGGCTATTTTCAACCGAATTTTAAGATGCACCAAAAATACATTTACATAATAAACCTTTTATATTTTATAATAGAATTGAATGAATAGATATTATTTTATAGAAAACATAAATTTATGAAAACATCCACCTTTTACATTCTTGCTTTAAGATGATGAAATACTAAGCTATGTTTGGAACAAGTAAAATGAAAGAAAAGGGCCTTCTGATAAACATAATTCAAACCATATATACTTTTAGAAAAGCTAATATCAAGAATAATCCAAAAATGCCAGGGAATAACTCTTGAGAAATCTTTAGTAGTAACTTTTTACAATACATTTTCCATTCCATCATTTTTTCCAGATTCCAGAACACTACAATGAAATTACACCATGTTAGCCTAGTTTCATCCCTCCAATAGCAAGCTCCACGACATTAAAATGAAACCACATTTGCCTAATCTCATCCCTACAATAGCTCCTATCTATTTTGCAACAACTCACACTCATCAAGGTGATCAAACTGTCACAACTTTATTGTAGTCTTATGCAACACAAAATCATGGTAAAGCTAGCCCTCAATAAATATTACATGTAGCCCATTTAATACCAACAAACTGTGTTATAATTACTCTTTCAAAAAAAAGAGGGTGTATACATCTATAATCTACTAATCAAATTGATTATTATAATATTATCCAAATCTTAAAAAAAAATTGTTACTGTAATCAATGTCAAACGAAGAATCCAGGGCTCTCAAGTGAATACACGCATTTCAAAGCCTTGGAAAACCACGCAACACAGCATATAATTGCCAAAAATGATGCTACAGAACATGATATTCAATGATCACCCAACAATCAACTCATCATATAGAAAATAACTTCTTCAATATATATGGATAGCAGGATAGGGCAATTAGGCAAAATAGAATCAACAATACCACTAAGCGAAGATCAAACATCATAAAAGTACAAACACATTTCTATCATGATCGCGTTTTGATAACAATCGACTAAACCCTAGATTAAACTAAGAACTCCATAACAATGAATTGTGGCATGAATGAAACATAATTATCCTAATAAAATCATTATCACAACCCAACACATAGCTAGAATCATAAAATATATATAAATTTATAGCAAAAATTACTGATAAGAGGATGATCGTAACATCAAAACTAAAGGAGAGGTTATCATACCTGCCGTTAAGGAGAAAATTAAGCTCAAAAGTCCTTGAGAGAGATGAATTGCCGAGAGGATGAGAAAACCCAAAGTTCGAAAGAGAATTGATGATGATAAGAAGCTAGATTTCCAATTACTGTAGGCCTAACGAACTGTATACGTCGAAGATATAATTACTGTAGTTGGCATATATAGGGAGAGAAATAGAGAAAGGGAACCGGAACATTCTAGTCACCATTCTGCCCTTACTTGATTATATACCAGTAATCAAAGGAAAATCCAATTTTCCTAACAACATACTTTTCTGAAAGGTAGAAACTGCTGTGTTGACCTGAAAGATACCCGAAGCCACGGCTTGGGTCGGATCTTGGAAGCTCATATCTCTCAAGCCCACCGAACGACCCGCTTCAAGATCTTGGAAGCTCATTTCTCTCAGCCCTAACCATAATTCCCAAAAGATATGTATGTATTACCTGTGAAAACCCTAGATAATTGGGTGGAATTGGGGAATTAGGGGAGAGATTAAAAAAAGGGTTTAATTAGGGCAGAAAGGTGCTGGAAAGAGGGACAAAATGAGAGAGAGATATCAAATCCAATCTTTGCATGTCATATTTGCATGAATTAATTCAAAAAAAAAAAGTCATGATACCTCCCAAGAATGTGCACACATATAATAATAAAATTCCCTCGTGAAACAATACACATATATATGGATTGTTTCGGTGATAGGCAGAGAAAACTTGCATGAACATTACAAAATATAACAATAACTTTCTTTTTTGCTGCTAGACTGCCATAAGAAAACACTGACATCTAAGAAACACCAAAGTAAAATTTGTCGACAGTCCAGAGCCATATTTAAATTTCAATCAAGAAAATTTTCAAAATAGTGTACTCACTCGAAATATGTAGTAGTACAACATCCATATATATTCCAAATTTCATAGTATCCAAAACACACAGTTGCTAAACTACATCCGTGAAAAGAAAAAGGTTCAAATTTTTTGATACATAGGCGTGCAACACAAATGTATATATACAGGGGAAAAAATGAAAAGTATAAGTAAAATGCTCTCACCATATCAGGAATTGGTAAATTATTTCCTTCATCATAACCGCTATTAGCCTTGTAGGCGGTCCGCCCACCACTTTCAAACTCATCCATGAGCTTCTCCGCTACTTCCTCTATATTAGCACGAACAACAGGTTGACGTTCTTCTTCTGCCTCTGGTGCCGCCTTCACTGCAACAGCTACGTTGTCATCAACCGCCGGGGCCGCCGCTGCCGCCGCCCGCCGCCTTCGAGTTCTAGTGGCAATCGCCTTACCTACTTGAATCGGATGGGAATGAGTAGGATTAGGCGGCGGCTTTTGCTGCCTTTGTGGGCGGCCCCTGCTACGGAGTTCCGGGATCGTTTAGCTTTCCTGTTAAAACCCTAGACAAAATTTAGCACTTGTTTTCTCCCTATTCAAGCTTTTTCACTTCCTTTGCAAATTAAGGTAAAGTACGAAACAAAAGGAAACCTAGAATTTGATAGTTTTTGGGAAAGAGAGAGAGAGAGGGAAGGGACACAATGAGAGTTTTGAAAAAAAAGACGTTGAATTGGGGTTGGGTATGAGAGATTTGGGGCTGGAATTAGAGCTGGGTACGAGAGACAAGAGATTTAGGGGAGTTGAGAGGGATCGCGTTGTTTCGGGGGAATTCGAAGCCAAATTTTATCTCTCAGCTGTGTGTGTAAGAACAGAGAGAGAGAGATAGAGGGTTTGAAATCTGAATAGGTGGAATGAGAGACAGTTGCTGACGTGGAATTTGGATATGACACTTATGGAATGAGAGAGAGATAGATTATAGATGATATATACGGATACTTTATATATATAATATATATACGGTTATATATAATATATATATACATAATAATTTTAATAATTTTATAATTAAAATAAAGAGTTTATTTTATTCTTGAAATTAAATTTCATGTAATTTAAAATTGTCTATTAAATGATACTCATATATATATATGGAATATTTTAATTCATTAGATGAATATTTATTTATTGATGCATATAGTGATATGTATGATAATAAATGAGGTTGATTATAGACTATTGACCAATGTAATTGAATTTTATTTTAGTTGAATGCTTGAATGAATAAGTTTTATTAAATGGAGTCTGCATACCTCGTCTTCTCTAGTTTTTTTCTTGATGTAAAATTCTATCTCCCTCCTATGTACTTCCCATTGACTGCTGATCAAGGTTTTTATTTAAATTAAATAGTTTAATGTAATATAAATAATTAGAATTATCTTGAAGAAATTAAAGACCAGGGAGTAAGAAGCGCGTGAATACCCATTTGTATAGAGCCTGGGTTTAAATATAATAGTTACGTTTAAATTTAAATTCTTGCACTCCTAGGTTTGATCTTTTGGTTCACTTGGTGGCTTTAGTGGACCAAACTAAAATAAAAATCCATAATCAATCCGGGTAGAATATAGTATTCTATATGTGCATGCTAGTATTATATATATTATATTTTATGCAAACATGCTTCACATGTTTTAATAAAATGACGCGTATTTTATATATATATATATATATATATATATATATATATATATATATATATGCATACGCGCTAAATAAGATGAGACAAATAATAATAAATCCCTCAAAAAAATTATATTAAGTCTAAAGAGTTTAGAGATATCTGGAATATCGAACGTCGCCTTTTAACATGATAAATTAATAGAGTATTAAATATTTAATACAAGTTTGTTGTGCTATTCACAAGACAAATATTGCGTATTTAAGATATTAATTTAATCACATTTGATGCTTATCAAGAAATTGAATAATAATATTTTGTTGTGCTATCCACAAGGACAATATTTTTCTTTTTTAAATTTATGGAAGTGCTAGGTTGGACTTAACTTAAATTATTTTAGTTCAGATGTGCACACACTTGACCATTATGATTTAAGAGGCAAAATATAAAGGAGTTACAAGTTGATGTAATTGACAAAGAGTTGTCTACCTATTTATTTATATATCGTTTGTTGTGCTATCCACAAGGCTATATATATGATGGTAATATATCCACAAGGCTATATATATGATGGTAATATAGTTTGAAGAAAATAGTGGGAGATACCAATTTAAAATAAGACCTAATTTATTTTGGTATATAAAATTAATTAAATGAATGTTTGTTAAAATATTATCTTTTCACATACAGAAATTTAAAAATGTCAAAATCACTAATTTCACTCCTTCGCATACTTGATGCTAACAAACTAACCGGACCGAATTACACGGACTGGTTAAGAAATCTGAGAATAATTTTTACTGCTGAAAAGATTTCTTATATCCTAAATTCACGAGTCCCTGGAATTGTTTCAGAATCAGCCTCTGAGGAAGAGATTGTCACTATTATAAAGTGGCAAGATGATGCATCTGTGGCTCAATGCATCATGCACGCATCAATGAATAACGAGCTTCAGCGTCAACATAAAAACATGGATGCTCCTACTATGTTGCTTCACCTCAAGAAGTTGTATGGTGAACAAAGTAGGGCTGCTAGATATGAGATATCTAAGGAGCTCTTCCGATCTCGGATGACCGAGGGCACGGCCGTAGAGACTGTAATAGACGAGAATTTTTTTATGTGTGATTCTGGGGACATAATCTTTTTAAGAAGGGAAGATTGTAACGATTGAGATTTTATATTTAATTTTAAATATTTATTAAGTTAAATAAATATTTTATGTAATTTATTTATTAAATTAAATAAATAAATTATGTGATTTTATGGAGTAATTTAATTAAATGATATATACTAATTAAATGAATGTGTAATATTTATTTAATTAATTTATATTAATTTTATATTATAGTTATAATTTAATTGAGATAATTAAATTAGATGATTTATGTGTCAGTGTTACATGAATTATAATTAGCGAGTAATTATAAAATGTGACAATTTTATGTGATTAATTAATGTTGAATTTTAATTGATTAAATTAGTTGTTAAATGATTTAATTAATTAAAGTGTGACATTAAAATATGTGTGAAAATGATTTATTAAAATAAAAAGAAAGAATTTTTAAAATAATTTATACCAAACAAGGCCCTTGCTTTGTTTTAAAGGACTGTTGTCAAACAGGGCCCTTACACTAGCCTAACCCTAAATTACCTAAACTATATTTGTATTTAATAAAGCTAGTTTCTAATTTTCTTGTAGCCAAATAAGGCAAGATGGCTTTTGAATTTTGTAACTGTTAATTTAATTAGAGTTAGTACGTATATTATTATATGTCAGTTATATATTTTCTATATACTACCTAAGTTTAAAACTACGTTAGTTTTCCTAAGTCTAAACTAAGAAAAACAAAGAAAGAAAAGAGAAGCAGAGAAGAAGAATACAGAGAAGAAGAAGAGAAGTTTGAGTAATAAAGAGAAAAATCATCTTCTTCACTTTATTAAGCATTAAGGTATTTTTTTAATTCCTTATATTTGATATATATATATATATATATATATATATATATCATGTTCTTCATGTTCTTCATGTTCTTCGTGTTCAATCTCTGTAAAATATTAAGATTTCATGGAAGTTTAATTATGAGTTATGTGTACATATGATGTTCATATGTTTTTATAATTGCATTCCATGGAGAGTTTTCAAGAATACAATTGTTGGAAAAACAAGTTTTTATGTTCTTTATATTTTTATTCTCTGTAAAAGTAATTTTTTCATGAAAGTGGTATAATCATGAATTGAATATATGTATTGTGTTCATGTTATACTAATAGTGATTGTATGCCATAATGATTTTCAGAAATCAAATTACTGTAGAAAGATATTTTAACAGAAAATTCATGTTGATATGAGTTCATGAGTTTTAGTTTTGTTGTCAATTTTGGTTTGAGGAATTGATAAATTAGAATATGCTAGCATGCTTATTGGGAAATTATTTGATGATTACATGCAATTACGTATATAATGTATGTATATAGAGTGGAATTGATGGAGAAAATTTCTTACAGTGGATTATTTTGGAAAAATATGAGTTTTCATGAAAATGGCCAAATTGGATTTTTAAAACTTGTGATTATCATTATTTAGACGGTTGTTATATTATAGAAACATGTTATGTTATGTATTATTGCATATGTATGAGTTACAGTGGCTACATTACTGTAATTTTCCGTTTGTTGGCTTGAATGGGTTGTTCGGTAAAGCAGAGGGTCGAAACTGTCTGCGTCTGGCCGCGTTGCTGCGCAGCTGCGCTGGCAGCAAGGCCAGGAGCAGCGCAGCTGAGCCGCTTGCTCTTCTCTGATCTAACCCCTGCGCAGCTGCGCCGGTTCCCAGGTTGCTAGCTGCGCCGTGTACAGCGCTTGGGCAGTAACTTTAGTTTCTTGTGCAGTTTATTTTAAAGCCTTAGTTTAATTATTCCTTGTTAGTGGACATATGTTTAAATGATATAGCATGTTGTTATATGATTGTGACAAATTCATATTTGGGAAATAAAATTTTTTTTGAAAACTTTAATTAGATTATAAATGTTTTATTGTAAATAAGTTACTTAATTATAATTTGATTAATTATAATTAAGAGTAAGTGTTTAATTTAAAGTATAATATGGTTAAATTATAATGTATATTGAGTAATTATAATTAGATTAAGTGTTTAAATTATAATTGTTTAATTATAATTTAGCTAAATACATAATTAATTTAATTATGTGAATATGTAAGTGATGTAATTAACTATATGATGGTTGATTATTATTATTTATTTAGTTAGAGTGAGTTAACCATGAGGGTTAACCACTTATGTGAATTAGTTACGTGTTAACTAATTTAGGTTATTGTGATTGAATATGTATGTATGTATGAAGTGTTAAAGTACGTGGTTGAGTTAAGTAGCTTGCGCGTAAGGCAAGTCTTCTAAACTCTAAACTCGCTATTTCTACGCAAGTTCTTTGAGTTCATATATTCATTGTTGAGAATGTCATTTTCATTTCTGTACTAGACAATTATTTACTTAACCGAAGAGATCTTGACTTATTGTTCAAGTAAGATCCAGTTTATTATTTTAAATGTTTTAAGTTTACTTCTAAAGCATATGTTAATTCATAATTCTTTTATTTATGAGTTATTAAAAGTCGATTCAACTAATACTTAGTTGATGAACGTGAATTCTAAATTACCCTTGTAAGCTTATCCAAACCAAACTTTCTTTGGTGCGGACTTGAATTCAAATTACTGAGTTGAACAACCCTAATTATTAGGGGAGGTTACTACGCATAGCGTTAAGATGTTTGTGCACAATACATGATACAAAAGGTTGATCCCCCTAAGTACGAGTTAAGGTCCATAGTCTTATTGACTGTTAAAGGTTTAAATAGAAATATTTATAACCTAGGACATGAGTTCAAAGGTCTTATGACCCTCAGATAAATTCTATATTCGAATTTTAATGTTGATAGAGAATTATTATTCAATTCTTTATTGTTGAAGTAAGCTAAGTTATTCAGATCTTTTTAAAGATAACCTTTCATGTATTTATTATTGTTAAACTCCAGTGAGCTGTTGTTTGCTCACTCTTGCATTAAATAACAATTGCAGTTAAGGTTGATAACGTTGATGCCCCGTCTACGAATAAAGGCAAGGAAAAGATGAACAAGTGAAGACTTGTTTAATTATTTTAAAATGATTGTAATAAGACTTTTATGTCATATTTTTATTCCGCACTTTATTGTTTATGTCAAGGTTAGTGTAACCCTGGGATTTTATTTTTTTTAAGGTTGTAACCCTTGTTTTAAGGGAGATTTTATATAAAGATTGTAATTTATTTTGAGATATATTGGGTAGATGTTTGTTATAATTAGAAAGTGAATACCAAATCATGTGGAAACAAAGTACCTAGATTTGGGGATGTCACAGGTTGGTATCAAAGCTGTAGGTTATGAAACCTTAGGTGGGGAAAAACCTTAAGTAGTAGCCTTATGGTAAGATCGAAAAGATAGTGATGCTAGGTAAAGATAATAAACTACCTTATGTGCCTATGTGTTTACGTTTTAGTATTCGAAGAGTGTCGATTCGATATCACGTAATAATAAACTTTAAAATTCTTTTGTCAGGATGTCGAACGTTGGAGAACCTAGTCAGGCTAGAGAGGATGTACCTCAGGTGCCTAGTGAGGAGGAGCCCCGTGACATACATATTGTCTGGGAGCAGCTGGTTAGGAGAGAGCCATCTCCAGTGATCACCGTAGCTGGTCGGGAGCGTGAGCTGACACCTATTCCAGAAGAAGAGGACGAGGACGAGTCTGAAGAGGAGGAGGAGGAGGAAGAGGATCCCGAAGAGGAATTCCCACCTCACTTTACTAGTGCTGAGATGTACGAGGCAGTCTACGATAGCAACGTGGAGCTTCATGGACGAGTAGGAGATCTCGAGGAAACTGTCCAGCAGCGAGATGAGACGATTGAGGAAATGGCAAGTGACCTAGGAGATGCATAGTGGAACCTGATACATATGGAGGTTAATAGAGATGCTGCTCGATTTGAACTGGCAAAGCTGAAGCAAGACATCCAGGAGGAGTCGAGCTGATCGAGCTGAAGGTGAAGCTGAAGCCAAGAGGGCCAAGCTGAGGGAAACGGAATATGCTTTTCATGCAGCGATAGAGAGAGCTCCGGACTGTGTTTTCTACTACCCAGCTCAATTCCAAGATTTACCGTGGTAGGTGGTGGACCGAAGAACGGCGTTTCGGGTAATGGAAGAGGAACGCAGAGAGGCTGTGCGACGTATTAATATGCCTAGGCAGTAGTAGTAGAGCTTTTGTTTATGTGTTGCTTTTTGTAGTAAATAAAGTAAATCCCATAATTTGAGATAAGAATGGGATAAGTTAATAATGTAATCCTGCAACTTTTTCAGTTCAGGAAGGATGATGTAAATGGCAGAAATGCTATCTAATTGATGTTTTTAAACTACGACTAATGAATAAAAGAAGTTTGTTGACGTGCTATGTGTTTTATGTGAACTGAATTGTTTAAAACGTTTAAGTATGAACTTGAATACTTAATAGTTGAATAAAAGGATCTAATAATAATATTTTCTTAACAGAAAATGCCTCCTAGAAGAAGACCAACATGTCAAAACCCCGAGGGTTCGACGAACAACAATAATAACGATGGGACGAATCCCAACTCGATTCAGCAGTTGGTGAATCTATTGACCGGAGCTCTTGTGAATCAGCCGCAAGTGCAGGGTACTACATTCAAGGAATTCAAGGCAGTAGGACCGCCTGAATTCAAGGGATCGACCAACCCTATTGAGGCTCAGACGTGGGTTATGGAAATGGAGAAGGTATTTGACGTAGCCCGAGTAGGTGAAGACCAGAAGACAGCATTCGCGGCTTTCATGTTGAAGTCGGATGCTAGCTTCTGGTGGCAGGCTAATAAGACCCGGGAGGGAGAAGGAGTCATAACGTGGGAACGTTTCAAGGAAATGTTCTACGAAATGTACTTTCCAGTGAGTTCGCAGGACCAGATGGAGGTCCAGGTCCTAAAGCTTAAGCAGGGAGGGATGACGGTGTCCGAGTATACCGCTAAGTTCAACAAACTGGTCAGGTTCACTACTTACCAGGTCAGCACTGATGCTAGGAAGGCGAGAAGGTTTGAGCGGGGACTGTAACGACCATGAATTTTAAACTCCTTATTTATTAAATATGTGATTTAATTTTTAACGAGTTAATTTTGTGAGTTTATTTAAACCTTATGTGGAGGTGAGAATTGTGAAATGATTAAAGGAAGTCACTAATGAGTTATTTAAATTAGTGGACTAACCTTAAGGATTTAATATCAGAGAATTTATGAGATTATTAATAATTAAATATTCAATTTATTTAATTGAATATAGTGGCAAAATTTGAACCTATTGATTAGTTTCAATTATGATTAATCAATCGATAATGTGTTGTTTAATTATTATTATGAATAAATAATAATTAATGAGTAAGAGAACTGATAATATAATATTATTATATTTAATTTATTTACTGTTATACACAAGCATGCGACACTAAACTTTTAAGAGATGGTAGTTAGCTATATATTATATATAGTACAAGGTGACACATAAATATATATTATAGACTATATAGTAAGATTAATTGCATTAATAGAGTTACATAATAATACTGTTTATGTGACATAATGTGTGTGGGTAAAATTTGATGAATACCCTATTACCTTAGATTAATATCAATAACATTATTAATTGATAAATGATTTCAATAAGTTAGTATAATGATTATAGTAACAGTTATTATAGTAATAATAATACCCAATTGCTTTACATGCGGTATTAAGGAAAATGTGCATGGATTATATGTGGTGTACCCCTATTTGATACATTGTGTTATTAATTGAAATAACATTGTAACCAATTAAATGTATAAACTAAGAATAGCCTAAGTGTATATATTATGTGTATATATGATATAACCCAAGTGTGGTATTTGCAAATGCTGAGTTTGGTCTTGTCCCTAATTGAGAGTCACCCCTCAAATTCCTCTTCACGTGAGAAGCTAGCCTATTCTATATATTCCTCAAATTCACAAATTCTAGCTCATGATTGTAAGAGATGTGGGATTCATGATTGAATCTACCAACTCTCACCAACTTCTTCTTATCCATTATACATTCTTGCAATCCTTTGAATTAATTTGGAGGATGATAGTATTGTCTGGTTATTTATTTGGCTATATATAGAGTTTTCTCCTTCATCTTTTGAGTTGCTGAGATTTTCCTAAGTATATCATTATATTGAGTAAATTGCTGGGAGAGATGAGTAAGGGCGAGAAATAGCAGCTAGTCCATATAACAGAGGTAATTTCCATTCATGATCTTCATTAGCAAATTCTTGATTGTGTTAAATTGAATGATCATTTGATTAGAGAATGCTTGCTATGTGTTGTATAAGTTGTTATGATAGTTTAGAAATTGTAATATGGCTGGTATAGGATCAAATTGTTGAAGAAATCTGAGTATGGCTTAAGTTTCTGCTGAAGCAGAAACTGCTCAAGCACTGGCCGGACACCGACGCAGCTGCGCCGGGTTTATACCTGGTGCCTGCGCAGCTGCGCAGGTTCTTGTGGCCAGTTTTGCTTTCTGCTTCTGTCAAGCTGCTGTGATATACTAACATGTGATATACCATTGAAACAAGTATGTGAACATGATTAAACTATAAGTATTAGTACAATGACATGGTATAAGTAGGTATTCCTTGATGCTACACATATATGTTATGGCCATGTTTTACGAAAAGAAAAACATATATTTTAAAAAGGGAAACTTGTAATTTCAAAAGTAAACCTTGTCATGGACGTATCACGTGAACATTCTGATTTTGTAAACACAATAGTATGGTTTATATTGTCATGAAATGCGAGTCTAAAGTGTGTTCACACACTAGCATACGTGATTGCAAGATTCGGACGATTTCGAAATGAGAAACTTAAAACTTTTGAAAACAAACTTGACCAAGACTTAATGTCTTTTAGATTCTGACTATTTGAGAACATATATGTGGCATATAAATGGGTTCTAAGGCATGTGAGTCATGACTACAATGAACTTAACATGTGTTATGATATCTTGTTGACTTAATGTAATTTTCGATATGAAAACTTAGAATGAGAAAACTAAATAGCGTCGATTACCATGAAAATGATATTATGATCATGCGAGCATGTGTATTAACATTCATTATACCTATAAGCATATTAACATAGACCTCGTTTGATCAAAGCGTGAATTTCGCATATGCACGTATTCATAAGAAATGAATTTTCGAAGCATGAACTACGTGATTAAAGTATATGTGTGTAGTATACTCAAGCATGCATATTAAATATTGTTAAGCCTTGTTATGTGATGACATGACTCTAGTAATCGATTTTGAAGCATGAACGTGTATGGCTTAAAGTATGTGAATGGTCGGCATAAAGACATACGATTTTGAATTGAATAGGGTGAGCATGCTAGGATTCAAATTTAAAAGTATATTTTTGAAGCATGATTAATTTGAAATGCTAAATATTCAAACCTACGTTGATGTATAGAAACTAGGTGTTCTAAAACTATTAAATCAAGGACAGAGTTAATTGTTTATAGACTCAGTCATAGTGATTGACTTACATGAATTACGTGATAAACTTATATGATAAGTAGATGCTTGTAAGTATAGACTTATATTGGTTTACACATGCTAATTGATAGGCCTATTTATTAATGTTAGGCCGTTTTAAAGCAAGTTAATTAAAGCTAGAACTTAATTGTAGCTGAGCAATCAGGCAAGTCTCCGAACTTCACTCTTTGGTTGTGCAAGTTCCCTAACTTCATTTAATTGTTATATTGAATGCAAGTATTCTAAATTCTTTCACTACCTTATTCAATGAATCGTGTAAGCGAGTTTCTTAACTTCACTTGATTGAATACAAGTTCTCTTACACTCTTTATTGTGCAAGTTCCTATCATTCTCATATCGTATTAAGCAGGTTATTACCGTATTGACAGTTAATTATTTAAAGCTTGAACTTTATTTCCAAGCATGCTATTAGGTGGTTTAATTACTTAACAATTATTCCACATCTATATTATCGTTATTCGCACTTGGTGCACTCGAGTTCGTACAGTCTTGGACTTGTACATCATTTAAAGTTCTATAATTCTTGAACTGTGTCAGATAGAGTCTGAACCCTTGTTCGGTCAGACAGGTATAAAATTTTATAAAAGCTATCCTAACCAATTGACGGTAATGATTCTTAGACTGAAAGAAGGCCCCTTATATATATATAGAGGAGTACCCCAGGTATCTAGTATAAAGATACAAACAACAGAGTTGAATATTATGCATATACATGGCGTACGCGAGGCTGATCCCCTCAAGTACTTATTCTGTAGCTAGTAACCAAAGGGTCAATCAGCTATTGAGTCCATTGGAGTTTTATAGTTTAAAAGTCTACTTGACTATCAGTTATTCTAAAAGCAATTATTATTCTGCTTCCAATATTCATATTGTTGAATTCATTGTCAGATATATTCTTTTCATCATGATATATTCTTTATTGTTGTATTTAAACTTGTTGAGCAAACTTGTTGCTCATTCTTGCTATATCATGACTTATATTGCAGTTAAGCCCGAGACTTCAGGGATAGACAAGGGTAAAGGGAAGATGTAGGATTAGTTTGCAAGGAGCAGACTTTATCTTTATGTTTAATTAATTATTGTTATGTAATATGAACCTTAATGACTATTCTAGGGCATGTTTATATGTTGTATTAAGGTTATCGAATCTTGGGACTAGTAGCACCTTTTGAATGAACGACGTACGTTTATTATATTCCGCATTTTAGTTATCGTATGTTATTTAGAGGTAGATGTTTATGTTAGATCATGACGACCGGACCGGGGTCAGAGGACCCGAATTTGGGGTTGTCACAGGTTGGTATCAAAGCTTTAGGTTATAAACGTTAGGAATGCGAAACCTAGGTTATAACCTTAGTAGAAACTCAAGTAGAGTATGTAAGTGATGGGTTGAGGAGATCCATCGGGTTTTATTGTGATACTGAAGTTGTTTATTTGAATCACATATGATTGATAGACGTCTTAAACTTCTTAATGCTAACATTAATAGCATATCACGTAAAGCCTAATGTTTTCTTCCTTTTCTCAGGATCATGCCGCCTAGGAGACTACCGTGGAACCAGAGGGAGGAAGGATCCGTTAATAATGGCGGAAGGGAAAATATCAACCCTATGCAAAACTTCATTAACTTGTTAACTAAGGCAATGCAGAATAGACCCCAGCCAGCAGCAGGGCAGCCAGGACATCACTTGGCTAGTTTCAAAGATTTTAAATTGGTAGGACCACCGGAGTTCCGGGGAACCTTGGACCCAATCGAAGCCCAAACCTGGATAGAAGAGATAGAGAAAGTGTTTGAGGTCGCACAAGTGGCCGAAGCACAGAAGACGAGCTTTTCCACTTTCATGATGAAGGGCGAGGCTAACTATTGGTGGAAGGCCAATAAGGGACAAGCAGGCGAAGGAGTTATTCCTTGGGATAAATTTAAGGAGCTATTTCTCGAGAATTACTTCTCGGAGAATACGCAACAGGATATCGAAGTTAAGTTTCTGGAATTGAAGCAAGGTAGTATGTCTGTCGCAGAGTAAGCGACAAGATTTAACGAGTTGGCCCGATTCGCTTCACATCAAGTGGACACGGAAGCCAGAAAGGCAAGAAGGTTCGAATTAGGACTGAAACCATGGGTGCAAAAAGCAGTCGCGGTATTGAAGATTAAGATTTACTTTGATCTACTGGAAAGGGCTATCATTGCCGAAGGAGGCAATGAAGCCATTGCTCGATTTAAACAAGAAAAGAAGACCGGGCATGAAGGACAAAAAGGGGGAAGCAGTGGAGGCAGCAACCCCAATAAACGAAAATGGAAGGAGAGCCAATCCTCTGGAGGCAACAAGTCCGGGGGAGAGGCCAAGAAAAGTGTAAGGTGCAACAACTGTGGGAAGAATCACTCAGGGGAGTGCACTAAGGGAAAGAACGCTTGTTACCATTGTGGAAAACCGGGGCACATGGCTCCTCAGTGTCCGAATAAGCAGAAAGGAGGGTGTTTCTCATGTGGAGCCCCAGACCATCAAATCAAAGACTGCCCGAAGAAAAAGGGCGATGCAGCTAGCGGCAATCGCAATAACAACAACAATGGACTAAGCATCGGAGGGCCAGCCAGTCAAGCCAACAGACCAACGGCACGCACGTTCAACATGACCGTTCAGGATACGGTGGAGTCTAAGGACGTGGTGTCAGGTATCATCCCGGTCAATGATATTGATGCTTATGTGTTATTTGATTCGGGTGCTACCTGCTCTTTTGTTTCCGAAAAATTTGCTAAACGATTAGATTTACCCCGAGAAAGATTAGAACACCCAATGAACGTAGAAGTAGCGAACGAGGAAATTATTTCCGTATAATACATTCATAGGAACTGTTATACTGAATTACAAGGATTTAAGCTCAGAGTGGATTTGATACCGATTCGTTTGGGGGAGTTCGATGTAATCCTTGGAATGGATTGGTTATCGAATCACGGAGCAGTTATCGACTGTAAGAAGAAGTGAGTACACCTTAAGACTCCGAATAAGTCAAAGGTGGTATTTTATGGTAGTAAATCGTCGAGACAATCTCATTGTCTGACGATGATGCAAGCACAGAGATTGCTTAGGAAGGGTTGTATAGGTTATTTGGCTCACGTGGTTGATACTCGACGAGTCGAGGGTGAATTGGGTCAGATATCTATTGTAAGGGAATTCGTCGATGTCTTCCCAGACGAGATTCCAGGATTGCCACCGGATAGAGAAATTGAGTTTGTCATTGATTTGGCACCAGGGACAACACCGGTATATAAAGCGCCGTATCGTATGGCACCGGTAGAGATGAAGGAACTGATGGCTCAATTACAAGAGTTATTGGATAAGGGATACATTCGACCGAGCGTATCACCATGGGGAGCGCCAGTCTTATTCGTGAAGAAGAAAGATGGATCGCTCAGACTTTGTATCGACTACCGAGAGTTGAACAAGGTCACCATTAAGAACAAGTACCCATTGCCTAGGATCGACGATTTGTTTGATCAGTTGAAGGGGCAAAGTACTTTTCAAAGATTGACTTGAGGACCGGTTATCATCAACTGAAGGTGAGGCCGGAGGATATTCCAAAGACGGCATTCAGAACTCGGTATGGACACTTTGAGTTTCTGGTAATGTCATTCGGATTGACGATCGCGTCGGCAGCATTTATGGACTTGATGAACAGAGTGTTCAAACAGTATTTGGATATGTTATATTAAGAATAATATCTTGAGACAATACGTAAATTATTTTCTGATAATGAATGTCTTTATTCGGAGAAAACATAATATTTTATGTTATGGAAAAATACATAATTTTTAATGTATTTTCAAAAGAGTTAATTAATAAAAGAAAGCTAAGTTATTTTAATGTATTAAATAACTTAAGTTATTATTTTATCGTAGATTTTATAATAATAGAGTAAATCTTAATTATTCTGAGCATAAATGCTATACATATTATAAGTATATAGTTATTTAAGGTAGCTTGACATTAGAATGCATGTGTCACATAAACCTTATATTAAAAATGAATATTAAAGTGTGGTGGAAGTAATGATAAGCTTAATATTGAGCTTATGAGATATGCCTAGTATGGCAAAGTGGTGGAATAAACATTCATTAAATAATTTTATGAATGAATAATTAAAGGAATTAATTAATATTATTATGTGGATAAATTGCTATGTGCAATGATGTGTAATTATAAGTTATAAAGTAGCTACATCTATATAATATGAAATGAAGTGTGACACTTCAAGAAAAACTATATAATATAGGAAACTATATGGTAAAGTGAAATGAGTTACGTGAGTTACATAAA
Source organism: Panax stipuleanatus (assembly GCA_020205555.1). Taxonomy (NCBI): domain Eukaryota; kingdom Viridiplantae; phylum Streptophyta; class Magnoliopsida; order Apiales; family Araliaceae; genus Panax; species Panax stipuleanatus. The sequence goes on from CM035124.1 coordinate 90,600,400, forward strand.
TGGACCTATGTAACAATGTGTTATGTGTGGTACATCAATGTGTACTTTATGAAGGATATTAAATTAAACTAAATAAATAATTGTTGTTAATAATTATTTCAATGATTGAGTATAATTGAAATAATAATGGGGTGTGACACTACTCAATTAAAATATATTCGGTATTGTCAAATGTACATGGATTATATAATTATATGATTAGGTGTATATGTAACCTTATCATATCATATAGTAATAACATTAAATTACTAGATATAAGCTTGCAAGATAGCCCATGTGAGAGCAATGATGGTTAACTAAATGGCTAGTACAATGAATAGTAGTAGTTGGTGGGAGTTAGCCACCAACTCCCCTTTGTCCTTTGGGTAATGACCATAGGAGGATAATAGCTTGATATAATTAGAGGCAATGCATTGGTGTGTAGAATTTGTTAATTCAATTACTACATTGTTACTAAGAGAACATGTAAATAAGAAATGTAATGGTATTACATCATGAACTTATTATAAGATGTGACATTGAGAGTAATATTATTTTGTAAGCTTGAGGTCTATTAAATACTAAGCTTACATAATTGTGCCTTGTGTGGCATGAGTGGTATAGTTAAATCAATTAGAGGTTTAACTATGATTATTAAAAGAAATGACAAGTTAATAAATAATTGATATTAATTATCATTATAATATTTGGGTGTAATTGAGGTAATAATTTTATGGAAAATTATTAGGATGAGAATACCGAACTATTTTATATCTAGTGCAATTAAAATATTAATTGAATTAAACCAATGTACATGAAGTACATTATTAGATATATTGGTATGCTTGTAAAATGTAGGTGTACGTGTGTGTGTATATATATATATATATATGTATACCTACAACTTAATGTGTTGTAGTAACATAAAGTTATGGAAATTGACTTAATAAGCTCAAATGATATAAACCTAAGTATGTATGCATAAAATTGCCAAATGCTGAGTTTAAAATGCTTGTCCCATATTCATAGTCCCACTCTTTCTCATTCACGTGTATTAGACCCTTGGTCTATGCTAAGAGTTGATAAAGGCTAGCAAGAAAGCATTAATGGCTATGCAATGATGGTGATGATGAAGGGGGGAGTGGTCTCAATAGTGACCCTCCACCAAACCCCTCTTGCCCAATGTCTTCTTCATTATCCTATTGGTTTGATTCAATGTGCAAGAACCAAATTTGGTCCATGAATTCTCTATAAATTGAAGCTTCATATTCACAAATTGAAGTTGCTAAATAATTGCTAAGTTGCTATAGAGAGTTTGAGGGAGAAATCTGATTTTGGTAGCAAGCTTAGCAAGCTCAAGCTTAAGACTTCCAGAGGTATAATTCCTACCTTTTCCCATTTTTGTTCTTTAATGGCAAGTTCTTGATTTCGTAGTTTAGATGGTAATTGAAGTGTGAAATATGGTTTTTATGTGTTATGTAAGCTATTGTGCATGATAGAACTGTTACATGGCTGATGTAGAATCGAATTGATAAGTAAACTTTTGAATTGGGTTGAAGCTTTGCATTGCAGAAAAGCTTCTGGTTTGGAAACGGGGCCGCGCGACCGCGCGTCTCCCTAGTACAAATGGGGCACGGCCGCGCCCATCTACAGAATCAGTTTCTGATTTTTGTTACAGGTTCTGTTATATGCTAGCATATGTTATCGCTTTAGACAAGCATGAGGACATGTTTGACATGTATATATGGGTACATTAATCGAGCATGAACATGTTTTACTATGTTAGCAAGCATGGTTGATAAAAGCTATAGTTTTCAAAGTGAAATTAGAGTTTGTAAAATGAACTTTGATAAATACATACCATGTTTAAATTCTGACTTTTTAAGCATGATTATATGGTTTAGATATGCATGATATGTGAGTCGAAGGTATTGAGCATACACTAGAACACATTGTTTAAATTGAAAATGATTTCAAAAGACAAAGTTAGAGTTTTTGGACATATATATAGGATGTCCACATTCTGATCATTTGAGCATGTAAAAGTGGCTTATGTATGTGTTCTAATACGTGAGAGTCATGACTACGAGGTACTTTGCATATACTTAGTTACCTTTGTTGACATAGTGCGATCTTTATGAAAACTTAAAATGTGAAAGGTAATAGCATCAAACATGGTGTGAGTTACATTATGATCATACGAGCATGTATATTAGGATCCATTATGCCTATAGACATGTTGACATAAGCATCATGTGATGAAACATGGATTTCACCTATGCACGCATATTTAAATAAATGAATTTCTAAAGCATAGACTATGTGATTAAGTATACATGTGTATTATAAGCACGAGCATGCCTACTTAGTATTGTTTAAGCTTGTTATGTGATAACATGACCTTAGTAGTTGACCTTGAAGCATGGACTTGAATTACTTAAGGTATATGAAAGTCCGACATGAAAAACCATGTAACTTTGAGTTGGATTTGAATGAGCATGCTAGGTTTTAAAACTTGAGTTAATGCCCTTATAAACGTGTGTACATAAGGAACATAGTAGCCTTGTATGACTAGTTTAAGTATGCCAAGGATTTTGAAAGGTAAAACTTAGAAAGTTTAAATGTAATGATTTCGATAAGGTTTAAAAAACACAAGGATAATGTGATGATATATGTATGAGTTTTAAATATGTGTCGAACACATAGATAAATAAGTGTGTGATATATAGTTGAGGTATAACTATACGTACCTAACGATACTAAGCGTATGATAGAAAAGTGAAACAAGGTTCTAAGAACCAAGAAAGAAAATAATGTAATACTTATTATTATATTGAGAATGTATAGATGCATATAACTGATATATATGAACCTATAATTGTATAACTGTGTAGGATTATATGAAGTGCAGATATCTTTAAGCAGTTAAGTCGTAGTTGTTAAACTACGAATCAGGCAAGTCTTTCAGTTCCTATTTAATATATGAATTCAATAACTGTTAGTTGAATTATATCATGCTGTGATAATGTGAACTTATATATGAACTGTATATGAGATATAAATGAGATTGAAAGTTGATCTTTGATGATTTACTTGTTATGTGAAAGTAACATGCGTAGTAAATATAAATTGTTTATAAATGCATGAACTGAGTATGATGTTGTATGCTATGTGATGCATGAAAACTGTTAGAATTGCTGAGCTGTCGAGCTCACTCTTGCAAATAACTATTTTTGCAGGTTGAGGACTTACGAATAAGACTTCGTGCTTCTTAATTGATACAGATAGATAGTATCGCAATGAAGAATATTGTTTAGATTATTACTTGAGCCACGTTTAGGTTCTAGGAGTTATACTTGATAATTGTATTCGTTGTTTAAAACTTGTCGTATTGTAAAGATGTATTAGTTGATACATAGAGGATATCAAGTCGAGTTGTAAATGTTATACGATAACTCAAATAGAATGAATCATATTATAAAGTTGATTCAGGGATTTGTAATTGATTCAAGTTATGAAATCAATAAAAGATTTTATTCAAAGGATATTGAAAAGTTTAAGTTATTCCGCATTTTAGTAACATCGAATGTGATGTTTAGACAGGAATGGTATATGACCGGGTTTTGAAACTTGTAAAAGTTTGGAGTCATCATACAAGATCCTAGATATGTATAGAATTTATTTTCTAAATTGTAATAAGCAAAATTGTATTCTTTTAGTAATGAATAAAAGATGTAATAGTTTGATGATAGTAGTATCGTGACTGCACCAGATCCGAGGAAAGAGAGGAACCCGAATTTGGGGGCGTCACATTTCCTATCTCTAAACTTATTGTTGTGCAAGTTTTCTTATTCTTATTCTCTTACGTTAAGCTAGTTTCCATTTCGGAACTTGTTACTTACTTTGTACAAGCCTTGTTGTATCCTAATGTTTCTAATACTCAAATATTGAAGTATTATTAAGGTATTGTGATCTTGACTTAGTTGTTCAAGCAACATCTACGTATTCTTTCAATTGCTTTAAATTATTTCTAAAGCATGTCTATTTACTATTAAGTCTATTGTCATATCTTACAATTGGTTCATGATTCTTATATTATTGAACTATTAAAGTACTGTGAGTCGATTCAACTACTCCTAGTTAATCATAGTTGAAACTCTAAAGTTCCCTTATCTATCCAAATCAAACTTTCTTTGGTGCGGACTTGTATTCAATTACTGAGAATGAACAAACCTATTTATTAGGGGATATTTATGCGAAAGCGTTAAGATGGTTGTGCACAATTCATGGTACAAAGGGTTGATCCCCCTGAGTACGAGTTAAAGGTCCATAGTCTTATTGACTGTTAAAGGTTTAAATAGAAATATTTATAACCTAGGACATTGTTCAAGGTCGTATGACCCTCAAAAAGATTTTAAATTTTTAACTTTAAAGATGATGAAAGAATTATTATTCAATTCTTATTTTGATGAAAGTAAAGTTATTCAAACTCTGTTGAAACTATTCATATATGTCATATCACTGTTAAAATTTCAAGTGAGCTTTTGTTTGCTCACTCTTGCATGTTTTACCACCACTTGCAGTTGAAACCAAGAATGTTGACATACCATCAACAAGTAAAGGAAAAGGAAAGATGAACAAGTGAAGGCTTGTTGTTTCAAGTTTTTATTGTAATAAGACTTAGTCGATTATGTTATGTTTTATTTCGGCATTTATTGTTTGATGTTAAGGTTTAGTTAACCCTGGGATTTTATTGGACAAGTTGTAATCCTTTGTAAAGGAATTTTTTTATTAAAGTATTACGAAGGTTGTAATTTACTTTGCAATTCTTTATTATTGGGTAGATATATGTTTTAGTTAGAAAGTGAACACCAAATCATGTGAAAACGAAGTACCTGAATTTAGGGGTGTCACAGGTTGGTATCAAAGCTATAGGTTATGAACCTTAGGTAGGGGAAAAACCTTAGGTAGTGGCCTTTTAGGAAGATTAAAAAGATAGCGGTGATAGATAATAAACTACCTTATGTGCTATGTGTTTACGTTTAGGTATTCGAAGAGTGGCGACTCGATATCACGTAATAATAAACTTTAAATTTTTTTTGTTAGGATGACAAACATTGCAGAATCCAGTCAGGCTAGAGAGAATATACCTCAGGTTCCTAGAGAGGAAGAGCCTCGAGACATCCATGTTGTCTGGGAGCAGCTGGTTAGGAGAGAGCCATCTCCAGTGATCACCGTAGCTAGTCGGGAGCGTGAGCTGACACCTATTCCAGAGGAAGAGGACGAGGACGAGTCTGAAGAGCAGGAAAAGGAGGAAGAGGATCCCGAAGAGGAATTTCCACCTCACTCTGTTAGTGCTGAGATATACGAGGCAGTTTACGACAGTAATGTGGAGCTTCATGATCGAGTCGGAGAGCTCGAGGAAACCATCCAGCAGCGGGATGAGACTATCGAGGATATGGCTAGTGACCTAGGAGAAGCACAATGGAACCTAATACACGCAGAGAATGATCAAGACGAGGCACGAGCCGAGCTAGCAAAGCTGAAGTAAGATATCCAAGAGAAGTCGACGAAGCGTGCCAGAGCTGAGGAAACAAGCTTGAGGGCTACTCAACGAGCCGATCGAGCTGAGTACGAGGCGAAAACCAAGAGAGCCAAGCTAAGGGAAACAGAATATGCTTTTCATACAGCCATAGATAGGGCCCAGGACCGTATCTTTTATTACCCAGCTCAGTTCCAAGGGTTACCATGGTATGTGGTGGACCGAAGGACAGCGTTTCGGGTGATGGAGGAAGAACGTAGAGAGGCTGTGCAACGTCTTAATATGCCTAGACATTAGAACTTTTAAATTATGTGTTTCTTTTTGTAATAAATGATGTCAGTCCCATAACTTGAGATAATAATGGGATAAAGTGATGATGTAGTCCTGTAACTTGTTCCAGTTCAGGAAAGATGATGTAAATAGCAGGAATGCTATCTATCCTATGTTTTTAAAATTACGAGTAATGAATAAAAGAAGTTTATTGATGTGCTATGTGTTTATTTATGAACTGAGTTATTTAAATGTTTAAAGTTGAACTCAAATACTTAATAATCGAATAAAAGATCAAATAATAATATTTTCTTAACAGAAAATGCCTCCTAGAAGAAGACCAACACATCAAAACCCCGAAGGTTTGACGAACAACAACAATAACGATGGAACAAACCCTAACTCGGTTCAGCAGTTAGTGAACTTACTGACAGGAGCGATGGCGAATCAGCAGCAAGTGCAGGCCACGACGTTCAAAGAGTTTAAGGCAGTAGGACCGCCTGAATTCAAGGGATCGACAAACCCGATAGATGCACAGACGTGGGTGTTCTTTGATGTGGCTAAGGTCGGTGAAGACCAGAAGACAGCATTTACGACTTTCATGTTGAAGGCAGATGCTAGTTTCTGGTGGCAGGCGAATAAGATCCGAAAGGGAGAAAGAGTCATAACATGGGAACGTTTCAAGGAAATGTTCTACAAAATGTACTTCTCAGTGAGTTCGCAGGACCAGATGGAGGTCCAATTCTTAGAGTTGAAGTAAGGAGGGATGACAGTGTCGGAATACACCGCAAAGTTCAACGAGTTGGACAGATTTGCTACTTACCAGGTCAGCACGGACGCTAGGAAGGCGAGGAGGTTTGAGCGGGGACTGAAACCCTGGCTCTATAGCAAGGTCTCTATATTCCAGCTGAACACGTTTGCAGCAGTGCTGGAAAAGGCCATTCTAGCTAAAGGAGGGAGCGAAGCAGTGACTAAATTCAACCAAGATAAGAAGAAGAAGATTGAGACGGAAAACAAGGCTGGTGGTAGCGGGGCTATCCATCAGAAAAGGAAGTGGAACGACAACACCTCTGCTGGGAGTCAGCAGGGAGGATAATAGAAAAGGAAGCTTGAAGCATGTGCTACATGCGGGAAGACTCACACTGGAGTGTGCATGAAAGGGAAACGGGTGTGCTACAACTGTGGTTAGGAGGGCCACATCACGCCGAACTGCCCAAACCCGAAGAAGGGAGCTTGATATCTATGTGGATCCAAGGATCACATGGCTCATAATTGCCCTAAGAAGCCAGTGACAAGGTCAACAGGGAATGGAGGAAATGGCAGCGGCAACACTCTGACTATTGCCGGACTGTCGCCATTGCAAGCCGTTCGACCCACTACCCGTACATTCAACATGACGGTGCAAGATGCACTACAATCAAAGGATGTGGTGTCAGGTATTATTTCGATTAATAGTATAAATGTATATGTATTATTTGATTTGGGTGCTACTTGTTCATTCATATCTGCTGATTTTGGTAAAATCCTAGACTTACCTATAAAGGAGTTAGCTTGAACATAGAAATTACAAATAGGGAAGTCATTCCTGTTAAGTTTGTATACAAGAACTGTAGATTGGATATTAAGGGTCAGGAGCTGAGGGTAGATTTGATTCCGATAAAACTTGGGGAATTCGATGTCATATTGGGGATGGACTGATTGTTCAACCATGGGGCAGTAATCGATTGTCAGAGGAAGTCGATAAACCTTATGACTCTGTCGAAAGTAGTGTTCTATTGTAGTAAATCGCCTAGACAAGCGAGTTGTCTGACGGTGATGCAAGCCAAGAAACTTTTGACGCAAGGCTGTGTAGGATATCTAGCCTACATAGTAGATATGCGTAAGGAGAGCCCAAAGGTAAAAGAGTTATCGGTGGTTAAGGAGTTTGTGGACGTGTTTTCGAGTGACTTGCCAGGACTTCCGCCAAATAGGGAGATAGAGTTCGTGATCGACTTAGCGCCGGGAACTACTCCAATTTCGAAGGCTCCGTATCGAATGGCTCCAGTTGAGATGAAGGAACTGATGGTTCAACTTCAAGAATTGCTAGACAAGAAGTATATTCAACCGAGCATTTTGCCGTGGGGAGCGCCAGTGTTATTCGTGAAGAAGAAGGATGGAACAATGCGTCTTTGCATTGACTATAGAGAGTTGAACAAAGTCACGATCAAGAATAGGTATCCCTTACCTAGGATCGATGACTTGTTTGATCAACTGAAGGGTGCTAAGTACTTCTCAAAAATTAATTTGAGAAGCGGGTATCATCAATTGAAGGTGAGGAAGGAAGATAAACCGAAAATGGCTTTTAGGACTCGATATGGTCATTACGAGTTCTTGGTAATGTCATTTGGTTTAACGAATGCCCCAGCTGCATTTGTGGATCTAATGAACAGGGTGTAAAAGTCGTTCCTGGATAAGTTTGTAGTGGTGTTCATAGATGACATCCTGGTTTATTCCAAGACCGAGGAGGAACACGCTAAACACTTAAGGCTAACCTTAGAATTGCTGAGACGAGAGAAGCTTTTTACGAAATTCTTGAAGTACGAATTCTGGTTAGAACGTGTGCAATTTCTTGGTCACGTAATCGACAAGGATGGGATTTCGGTAGATCCGTCGAAGGTAGAATCTGGGTACCGCCAGTACCAGAAGTTAAGGAGGAGATCTTGAGTGAAGCTCACAGTTCAAGATATTCAATTCACCCTGGGAGTACAAAGATGTACCAGGATCTTAGGCATCATTTCTGGTGGCCGAATATAAAGAGGGATGTTGCTGAGTGCGTTGCGAAATGTCTAACTTGTCAGAAAGTCAAGGCAGAACACCAGAGACCTAGCGGATTGCTGCAATCGTTAGAAATTCCAGAATGGAAGTGGGAGCATATCACTATAGATTTCGTGGTTGGTCTTCCAGCGACTCAGAAGGGATTTGACGTAATTTGGGTGATTGTGGATTGACTGACGAAGTCAGCCCACTTTCTACCAATCAGGATTAAGTACAACTTAGAGCAATTGGCGAAGCTGTACGTTAAGGAAATTATTTCTCGACACGGTGTTCCAGTGTCGATTGTGTCAGACAGAGATCCGCGCTTTACGTCGAATTTTTGGAAGCGTTTGCAAGAGTGTCTGGGAACGCAATTGCGAATGAGTACAGCATACCATCCTCAAACCGATGGCCAGAGCGAGAGAACAATTCAGACGCTTGAGGATATGCTGAGAGCTTGCGTGATGGATTTGAAGGGAAGCTGGGAAGATCATCTACCGTTGGTGGAGTTCGCCTATAACAACAGTTACCATGCGAGTATTGGCATGCCACCTTACGAAGCGTTATACGGCAGGAAATGTAGAACTCCCTTGTGTTGGGATGAAGTTGGTGAACGTTAGCTGTTGGGATCGGAATTGGTACAACAAACTGCCAAAATAGTGAAGCTGATCAGAACAAGATTGGTTGCTGCTTAAGACAGACAAAAGAAATATACCGATCAACATCGACAGAACCGAGAATTCTTACCAGGGAGCTTCGTTTTCCTGAAAGTATCTCCCTGAAAGGGAAAGATTCGATTTGGCAAGAAGGGGAAGTTGAGTCCCTGATTTATTGGACCTTTCGAGGTACTACAAAAAGTTGGCGAGGTAGCTTACGAAGTGGCATTACCTCCGGAGCTTGACAATATACATAACGTATTTTATATTTCGGTGTTACGACCTTACAAGCACGACTATAAATATGTAATAGAATATGAGCCTTTACAATTTGATAAAGACTTAACTTATGAAGAGGTTTCTGTTCAAATAGTTGATTGGAAGGAACAAGTCCTTAGGAATAAAGTGATACCTTCTGTTAAGGTAATTTGGAGGAACCACAGTGCTGAAGAAGTAACGTGGGAACTCGAGGATGTAATGAGGAAATCATATCCTCAATTATTTGTTTAATTGATTTGTGTAACCCTTATATATCGATTCTGGGGACAGAATCCTTTTAAGGGGGAAGAATGTAACAGATGAAATTTTTTTATGAGAATTTTAATGAGAATTTTTTTTATGTTGTGATTCTGGGGACAGAATCCTTTTAAGGAGGGAAGATTGTAACGATTGAGATTTTATATATTAAATTTTAATATTAATTGAGTGAATAAATATTTTTGTGATTTATTTATTGAGTTAAATAAATAAATTATGTGATTTTGTGAATTTATTTAGTTGAGAATAATTAAATTAGATGATTATGTGTTGAGTGTTACATGAATTATAATTAGCAAGTAATTATAATTATGTGGCAAAATTATGATGTGATTAATTGATGTTAGATTTTAATTGATTAAATTAGATGTTAAAAGATTTAATTAATTGAAGTGTAACATTAAAGTATGTGTTAAAAGAATTTATTAAAATAAAAAAAAAACTTTTAAATTTTTGTATCCAAACAAGGCCCTTACTTTTGTTTTAAAAGGATTTTGCCAAACAGGGCCCTTGCATTGTTTTAAACTTATTCTAACCAAACAATGCCTTAATACTAAAATCTATTTTTTTAAAATTCTATGTAAAAATCTTTTGGTGAAACTTCATAATTTTGTTATGTGAATGGGATGTGTATGTAAATATATATATATATATGCTTACATGAGATTTTTATAGTTGTTTAAGTGTTTCAATTTACAAGGACATGATGAACATGATGAAATCATGTTCATAGTTTTTGATTATGAAGTTATGTTGAAAATTGTTCTTAAATCATGGATGAAAGCATGAAGTTATAAGTAGTATGTGATATAGCATGAGTATATATGAGTTATATGGTTGCTCTAGTAATTCAATCCATGTAATTTTGATAAACAGGAGGAATTATGATTATAGTGATTTTCTTTGAATTAATTTTTGAAAAATGGCTTTTGAAACTATCAAATTGATGTTTGATTATGGGTTATTGTTAAAATTGATCATGTATTATGTTAGTATGTTAAGAATATGAGTTATTGCAATTGGAATTACTTGAATTGGGTTAAAAACGAATTCGTAGTAGCAATTTTCGTCAAGAACGCTTGATTTTGTAGTTTTCTTCGAAAATCATGAAATCTTGGTTTTTATTATGTGTTATATGGATTTTATATGTTATGATCATGTTTAAGAGTTTAAAATATTGTTTGTATCAATTTTTATGTTTATCATGTTGGGAAAAATCGAATTCGGTGTGAAGGAATAAGCCAAATTGGCTTATTTCTCCACCAGTTCGCGAACTGGGAGGTGCACCAGGGGTCCCGCCCCAGCGGGTGATCCTGCTGTCCGGGAATGTTGGTTTTTGGTTTTTGAGTTTTCATGCTCCGTTTGTTTAGCTAACTTATTTTTATGACTTGGAAAGTGAAATAGGTAATAAGATAACATGTTTTTGATGTGTTTAAGATAGATTAAAGTATTTCATGAATGTGTTACATGTGTGTGGGTGTGTTACTTTCTTAAGGTACACAACACGATTGATAGCGTTATAAGCTTATGAATGTATGTCGTGAATGTAGACTCACGTATTTGACTAGTTAGCAACCTGTATTGTAAACAACGTTGTGAGTTGGACTTGAGTATGAAGTTCGATGGTTTAAACGTTGTAGTTGGATACTGATAGACGCTTTAAACGTAATGTAATGTGTAGGGTAATTGTGGAAGTGGCTATAGTTATTAAAGTGTATCTTGCGCTTGAGGCAAGTTTCCTATCTCTAAACTTATTGTTGTGCAAGTTTTCTTATTCTTATTCTCTTACGTTAAGCTAGTTTCCATTTCGGAACTTGTTACTTACTTTGTACAAGCCTTGTTGTATCCTAATGTTTCTAATACTCAAATATTGAAGTATTATTGAGGTATTGTGATCTTGACTTAGTTGTTCAAGCAAGATCTATTTATTCTTTCAATTGCTTTAAATTATTTCTAAAGCATGCCTATTTACTATTAAGTTTATTGTCATATCTTACAATTGGTTCATGATTCTTATATTATTGAACTATTAAAGTACTGTGAGTCGATTCAACTACTCCTAGTTAATCATAGTTGAAACTCTAAAGTTCCCTTATCTATCCAAACCAAACTTTCTTTGGTGCGGACTTGTATTTAATTACTGAGAATGAACAACCCTATTTATTAGGGGATATTTATGCGAAAACATTAAGATGGTTGTGCACAATTCATGGTACAAAGGGTTGATCCCCCTGAGTACGAGTTAAAGGTCCATAGTCTTATTGACTGTTAAAGGTTTAAATAGAAATATTTTTAACTTAGGACATTGTTCAAGGTCGTATGACCTTAGATAGATTTTATATTCAAACTTTAAAGATGATGAAAGAATTATTATTCAATTCTTATTTTGATGAAAGTAAAGTTATTCAAACTCTGTTGAAACTATTCATATATGCCATATCACTGTTAAAATTTCAAGTGAGCTTTTGTTTGCTCACTCTTGCATGTTTTACCACCACTTGCAGTTGAAACCAAGAATGTTGACATACCGTTAACAAGTAAAGGAAAATGAAAGATGAACAAGTGAAGGCTTGTTGTTTCAAGTTTTTATTGTAATAAGACTTAGTCGATTATGTTATGTTTTATTTCCGCATTTATTATTGGATGTTAAGGTTTAGTTAAACCTGGGATTTTATTGGACAAGTTGTAATCCTTTGTAAAGGAAGATTTTTATTAAAGTATTACGAAGGTTGTAATTTACTTTGTAATTTTTTATTATTGAGTAGATGTATGTTTTAGTTAGAAAGTGAACACCAAATCATGTGAAAACGAAGTACCTGGATTTGGGGGTGTCACAGCTACACCGGTGGTTTCAAACACCGTAATCCCTATAGGAGTATTGCAAACCATAGACTAATTTCCCTTATACCAAACCTTACTAAGGCGGGCTTCAAAGAACCCAACAAAGAGATATCAACCAAGGTGTCAAGTATGTTGATCCCACGAGTTATCCGGATGAATATGGGAAAGGCTAAGCAGGTGGAGATATCGGTATTAGATGCCAAGAAAAGAGCTCGAGATTAAAAGCTATTAAAAGAGGTGCAACTGCGATTTTTGTGGGATTTCAGCCTCGCTGAAGGTGGTGCAGAGGACTCACAGATGGATGGTTCATCAAGCAGTTAGCCCATCTTCCCCTTCAGTAACAGGGAGGAAATGAACGTCCTCAAGGAAGATCTCGACGATCGGTTCGAACCCGTGATCGTTATTATTAGGGAGGACGACGCCCCTAATAACACATCTATCTTGGCCATCCCCGAGGATGTGACCACCAGTAACTGGACGATCACCCCACAGATCGTTCGAAAAGGGTAAAATGGGAGGATGATCTGTTCGCTGGGAGAATAACATGTCGTTTAAGTTTTGCATTATATTATCTGCTGTATGTTATTTAATTTTGTCATATCAACTGCTGATAACTACTGTATTTTAAAACCATTGTATATACTAAGCGATCAGTTTTATTCTTATGTCTCCAAATTTGAGTGTTTCTTGCCTTGTCAATGAATTGTCAAATTTGAACAAAGACTGCAATTTTGATATAGAGCTGGACTTTGACTTGATGGGAATCGAACAAGAGGATGTAAGAGATGAAGAGGTGCCCGAGGAAATCAAAGGATGGGTCGAAGACAAACCCAAACCTAACCTTGAATAAACCACCACCATCAATATCGGAACCCCGAAAACCCCAAAGAGCTCCAAATTAGAACCAATCTTCCATCTAGCCAAGAAAAGGAAATGATCTAACTCCTAACACAATTCGAGGATGTTTTTACCTGGTCCCATGAGGATATAATTGTCTTGTCCACAGACATTGTCTTCCATCGACTACCCATTAAAGAAGGGTTCAAACCAATTAAGGGGAAATTATGGAGGCTAAAACTAGAATGGAGCCTAAAGGTCAAAGAAGAAATTATTAAACAATTCAAAGCTGGTATCATCGTGGTATCAACATACCCAGAATGGCTATCCAATATGGTCCCAGTACCAAATCCAAGGGGAAAGGTTTGAGTCTGCGTGGACTACCAGGATCTCAATAAAGCCAGTCTTAAAGATGACTTTTCGGTACCTTTTATCCATGTGTTAATTGACAACACAACGTAGTATGAGATGTACTCATTTGCATATTGCTTTGCCGGATACAACCAGATTATAGTTGCTAAAGAGGATAGGGAAAAAATCGCCTTCATCACCCCCTGGGGCACATTCTGCTATAGATGATTAGCTTTCGGCCTCACTAATGTCGGTGCTACATATCAGAGGGCCATGATGACATCGTTCTATGATATGATGCACAGAGAGCTAGACGTTTATGTGGACGATATCATCATGAAATCCAAAAAGACCGATGACCACATCACCCATCTCCGTAAGTTGTTTGATCGACTTTGCAAATATAACTTGAAGCTAAACCCAGCCAAATGTGCCTTTAGAGTGAAATCAGGCAAACTATTGGGATTCCTCGTGAGCAATAGAGGAATCGAGTTAGATCCAGCCAAGATAAAGGCCATTAATAAGATGCTCATGCCCCAAACCGAGAAGGAAATTCGAGCTTTATTGGGGAGGATCAGCTTCATCAGTCGGTTCATATCTTAGTTGACTACAACCTGTGAACCGATCTTCAAGTTACTAAGAAAGAATTCCTCAAGGAAATGGAATGAAGACTGTCAAAAGGCTTTTCAGATCATTCAAAAGCGATTGATCGAAGTCCCAGTCCTGGTACCCCCAAGGGAGGGAATTCACCTTTTCATGTAAATATCAGTCAATTCCAATGCCATGGGCTGCATGCTGGGGTAAAAAGGCGATATGGGTAAGTAGAGGGCTATCTATTACCTCAATAAGCGATTTAGTGGATGTGAGCAAAGTTACACTGTGATCGAGAGAACCTGTTGTGCATTGGCCTGGGCCGCCATGAAACTACAACACTACCTGCATGGCCATACGACTTATCTTATATCTTGTATGGACCCTCTAAGGTACATCTTCAACAAGCCTATATTAAACTGCCGACTGTCAAAATGGCAGCTGATCCTTCAGCAGTTTGATATCGTCTATGTAACTCAGAAAGCCATCAAAGGACAGGGAATTACAGACCAACTCTCAGAAGCGCCCACAGGTGGGTTCGAGCCTCTGGAAACATACTTCCCCAAAAATGATGTGATAGAAATTCACCAGTCCAAAAGGGAAGGGCCAATTTTGAAAATTATACTTTGACGGTGCAACCAACGAAGAAGGCGCTGGGGCAGGGGCAGTTCTATTATCCATCACTGGGGATCAGTACCCCGTGGCCTCCAAATTATGATTCATCAATTCCAATAATACGGCAGAATACAAAGAATGCCTTGTAGGTTTGAAATTGGCTCTGCCAATAGGGGTCAAACGATTAGCAGTATTTGGAGATTCGGAGCTAGTCATCAAACAAACCACGGGGGCATACAACACCAAAGAGTTGCACTTATTGCCCTACCATCGCAAAGTTATCAAATTGGCAGGAGAATTTGAGGGCATCACCTTCAGACATATTCATTGGAACCGAAATGACTTCACAGATGCACTAGTCACGCTAGCCTCCTTGGTCAACATATCCACCAGGAAAGGTATGCCTGCTATCACATTCACAGCACAACACGCACCAGTGTATGGAAACAGTGTTGGGGAAATATCCGATGAAATACCTCCTACCAGACCACCTTGGTACCAAGATGTCAAGAAATATCTGAGAGACAGATCAATCCCCAAGGGATTAAGCTTAACTGAAAAGAAGCGGATCCAGAAGATGGCCATGAAATTTTATTTGAGCCGGGATGCTCTTTACAAAAGAGACACCAGCGTAGGCCTTCTAAGATGCCTAGACAGGGATCAATCCCAAAGACTTATGGATGAAGTGCACGGTGGAGTGTGCGGACTGCACATGAATGGACCTTTACTTGCCAAGAAAATATTAAGAACGGGACACTATTGGCTCTCCCTCAAAGCTGATCGTGACGATCATGTCAAGCGATGTCATCAATGCCAGATACATGCCAAAATCATTCATGCACCTCCTAGCCAGCTACATTGCATGACCTCACCATGGCCATTTTCCATGTGGGGAATGGGTGTGATCGGCCCAGTCAATCTCAAAGCCAGTAACGGTCATGGGTTCATCTTTACCAAGATCGATTACTTCACTAAATGGGTAGAAGTGGCGTCCTTCCCCAGAGTTACAAAAAAGGTCATTATCAGCTTCATCCGGAACAATGTCATTTGTTGGTATGGGCAGCCAGAGGTTATCATATCAGACAACGCCAGCAATCTAAATAATGAAATGATGAGGGAACTGTGCAGCAGGTTTAGGATCAAACACCTCAATTCAGTTGTCTATCGTCCAAAAATGAACAACGCAGTGGAAGCTGCCAATAAAAATATCAAGAAGATAATGGAGAAGATGTCGGCGAACCATCGAGGGTGGCCTGATCTATTGCCTCTAACCCTCCTCGCCTATCGAACGTCAGTTCGTACTTCAATCGGGGCCACCCCGTACTTATTGGTCTATGGTATGAAAGAGGTACTCCCCATGGAGGTTAAAATGGAATCACTTCGAGTGATAATGGATGCCTAGATAAAAGAGGTCCAATAGATACAAGATCGATACGATAAGTTGTCCCTGATAGATGAGAAAAGAGCGGTCGCTATCTTCTATGGTCAGCTATATTAGCAATGGATGTCCCAGTCCTATAACAGAAAGGTGTGGACCTGGGAATTCAAAGAGCATGACTTGGTATTGAAGAAGTTCATTCCTGGCCAGGATGCCGCCAAAGGAAAGTTTGCCCCGAACTGGGAAGAACCCTTCGTTGTCCAAGTGACTTTATTAGGTGGAGCCCTAAGATTGGAAGAGATGGACGATGAAGTATTCTTGCGATTGATCAACTCTGATTTAGTGAAACGGTACTATGTCTAGGAGCTATCTTAGCCATCATCAACCTATTGTCCAATGAAAGTTTGCCTCGAACCAGGAAGAACCTATCGTTGTCAAAGCAACTTTATCGGGCGGAGCCCTAAGATTAGAAGATATGGACGGTGAAGTATTCTTGCAACTGATCAACTATGATTTAGTGAAACGAAACTATGTCTGAGAATTATCTTAGCCATCATCAACCCATTGTCCAATAAAAGTTTTCCTCTAACCAAGAAGAACCCTTCGTTGTTAAAACAAGTTTATCGGGCGGAGCTCTAAGATTGGAAGAGATGGACGGTGAAGTATTCCTGGAATTGATCAGCTATGATTCAGTGAAATGGTACTATGTCTAAGAACTATATTAGCCATCATCAACCCATTATCCAATGAAAAATCCAAACCACAATCAATCAGGCCTAGCCTGAACTATGAAAGACATGATCTCCCACCATTTATGGGGGTACGTAAGCAGCCATCTATGTTGCGGTCAGACCAAACAAGTATTTTTTCCAATCCCCAAAATACTCCACTCCCTATACAGAATACCAGTCCCAATTAATTAGGCTTAGCCTGAACTATGAAAGACCTGATCTCCCATCATTCACGGGGGTACGTAGGCAGTCATCTATGGTGCGGTTAGACAAAACATACATTTTTCCAACCAATCAACCAATCAGGCCTAGCCTGAACTACGAAAGACATGATCTCCCATCATTTACGGGGGTACGTAGGCAACCATCAATGGTGCGGTCAGATCCTCAAAAACCTTAGTAAACATTTTAACCCTCAAAATCAAATAAAAATCAAAACCAAAACCCATGTATACCTAAAACCCCTAGTCAACGACCCATGCTGAGAATATCCAATGGCATTTCAGAATCGATGCATCAAATCTGGCATGAGCCCTGGAGATGACAAAAACATAGATATATCGAGATAGCAAATCAACGGGATAAAATGATAATCAGCCCATAAGGTGAAGACATGCTGAAATAAAAGAGGGAAGTGAACTAAACATGTTCCTTTTTATATACAACTGTTTAATATATAATAGTAATCTTACATCTGTGACAAAAGAGAATAACATAAGTTTGTGAAGGGAAATATGGCATAACTATAAATCTAAAGTCAAGCAGGCCAACAACTCCAAATATCCAGCAGTTTCTGCAGTTTGAGGCTCAACCTTGAGAGCCCGCTCCGCTATCTCAACACGCCTCATAAGCGTCAATGCAGATCGATAGGTCTTCATGTGACCTTGGATCACATCGAGGGTGTGGTCAGTCAATCCACCCACCAAAGTCCTGAGTGTGTCCATCTTAGCCCTGGCCTCGTCTCTAGTAGTAACAGTTGCATCCCTCTCAGCATTGGCGACGTCCCTGCCCGCCAAAGCTATCAACATCAAAGCTCGGGCCTGATCCCTCTCAAAAGTCAGAAGGTGCACCTGGCTATCCAATGCCTCCTGGGATACTGGAATCAAACTCGAGGCAACGTTGACTAGAGCCTTTGTCAAACTAGCAAATAACTCATCCTCTATCGGAGAAGTAGGATCCTCTATCGGCTCCTCATCATCGGTAGATCGACCCTTAGAGGCCACTAAATTAAGTGCATCTGAGGCTGAATCTGCCTCCAGACAAGCTGAATACTCTGCAGATCTGCCCGAATGGCTGTCTTTGAACTCCGCAGTCATGATTTAGGACCAAAGTCTGTAAACCTGCGCCAAATCTGCCTCAGTAGTAGGACAAATAAAGAAGCGGTAGTCATCATCCCCCTCAGGTGAATAAATCTCCTAACACTGGTTAAACTGGCCCATCACCACCAATGGGTGATACGTAGTCATGCGCCTCAAACCGGCCAGTGGGATGAAGTCCAAATTAGCCACATGAGTGGAAAAGCTCAAGAAGGAGCAATACCCTAAGTACATAATAATCTTGAATAGATCCTCTATGGCATCTAATTGCTCGCTCCAAAAATATGCGTCAATGCATGAAGATGGACGAAAAGAATAAGTTACGACCATACTGTGATCAAAGCAAAATCCATGACAACAGAGCCGTCCGATCGGCCTCAGATGAGTAACAAACCAGATATACAACAGGAAAGGGCTACCTCTAAACTCATGATCCCCCATAGTGCGGCAATACGATGCTGATATCAATGTCTTAGCCAATATAAGCGGATTGATGGTGAAGTCAGCTCTAAGGGCTCTGGCCACCATCGACATCGCGACATCCAAGTGATCAACATAAAAAGGCATGTACAGATACGCTGCGCTGCACATGATCAGGGCATCTACCCGTGCGATTGTCCACCTCTCCTCTGATATAACAAAATCTCCTCGATGGACGGCAAAGCTATCAACAGATGTGAAATGATCAATCATGAAATCCATCAAAATAATGTGGTTACCACCCACCTCAGATAGGACCACTGACCTCCTCAAATCGGTAGTAGTCATAAACTGTCGGAGCATATGCCCGACCTCAACTCTGGTATAGGGACCCTCAATCTGCATGCCAGAAATACAATAATACTCCTCTAACGTGGGGGTCAGCTCATCAGAGCCAAATATGAATACGTGGCGTACTAGGATCCAATGAGCCAGCATCCCATCTATAAAGCCCTCCGGCACCTAGAAGGATAATAGAGACATAAAATGTCCAAGTAAACGACCAATGATCATACGGTCGGAATCTGGCAGACTATCATGCCAACCCCTTAAACTAGTAGCAATACGGCATGGTGGAGTATGATCCAAGCGAGTAACAGACGATGAAGCCATCTGTAGAAAGCAGTATCATAAAGACCATACAGGGGTCATCTCTAACTAATCATCCATAAATATGGAATACATGAATATATAAGCATGCATCATGATGAAAAAATGATATAACATATGCAATACAAATGAAAAGACACCTTTCTGGCTCATTTACCGGCATAAAAAAGGTAAAAAAAACTAAAAATGGTGTATAGATCAAGGAAATCCTGGAGCCCCGACATTAGGTCAATGAGAGCCTGATAAGATTAATCCTAATCCGTTGAAGAGCTATCTCTAGCGAAGACGGCGGTAATACCCGATGTTGTAATCCGTTGGAGTCTATCTCTCGCAAAGATATCGGCAATACCAAATATTGTAATCCAGTGGAAACAATCCCTAGAGAAGACGTCGGTAGTACCTGATGTCTTAAACCGTTAAAACCGATTCCCGATGGAGGCATCAGCGATACGCAATGTCATAATTCATTGAAATCTATATTCAACGAATACTTCGGCTGTACCTAGGGATGTAATTCATTGGAGTAAATCTTCCGTGAAGATATCATCAGTATTCGACGATATAACTCGTTGGAGTCAATCTCCAGCAGATAATCAATCCAACTCCCCATCAGACGGGAACCCTTTCAAAAAATAGATTAACATTAATCCCTGCATACTTCGTACATGGCATTGCATCATTAGATATACCTTGTCATGTATCGAGTGTCTAGTCTTTTTTGTCGTGTTTATTCCATTGCATTGCATAAACATGATAAAGAGGGGCATCTGTAGACACACAAAATTTTGCTTTCCTTGGACTATCCTTTTAGGAGGGTAAAAGCATAATTCTGCCCCGGAGACAACCCCGAGGCAAAAACAGGACACAAGTCGACCCTGGAGGCAACCCTGAGGCCAGACAAGGCACAAGCCTGCCCTGGAGACAACCTCGAGGCAAAGACAGGACACAAGTCGACCCCGGAGACAACCCCGAGGCCAGAGAAGGCATAAGCCTGCCCCAATAACAACCCCAAGGCCAGACAGGGCACAAGTCTATCCCAGAGACAACCCCGAGGATAAACAAGGCACAAGCCTGCCTCGAAGACAACCTGAGGCAAAGACAGGACACAAGTCGACCCCAGAGATAATCCCTAGGCTATACAAGGACAAGCCTACCCCGTCGACAACCCCGAGGCCAGATAGGATATAAGTCTTTCTCGGAGACAACCTCAAGGACAAAAAAGGCATAAGCTTGCCCAGACGACAACCACGAGGCCAGACAGGACACAAGTTTATCCCGGAGACAACCCTAAGGACAGACATGGCATGAGCATGCCCCAGAGACAATCTCGAGGTAAGATAGGACACATGTTAACCTTGGAGACAACCTCGAGGTAGAACAAAGTAGCAGCTTGCCCCAGAGATAACCCCGAGGCAAAACCAGGCACCAGATATACTCAGAGCAACCCCGAGACCAAGAAAAGACCTCAGGTCACCCCAGAGACAACACGGGGGGTAAAACTAAGTGAAAGAGCACGTAACGCACCACTTGGTCCAAACGAGGGTCGTAAAGCTGAGGAAAAAGTCACCAGAAGACTCCACAGCAACTCCCGATCTGCGAACTACCCTAGACGAGTTAACGACCTATGAAAATCGAAAGATACCTTTAGCTACAAACATCATCTTCCCGGCATCCCCAAATTAGTCGAAATCAACCTCATTTCGCAACCTTCAGCAGAACCTTTCTGAGATTTTTGGGTACACAGCTCAATTTTATCTAAGGGACGACCAAAGGACAAAATTGTGACCCTATAGGACCCACTAGTAGGGGACGCAGGTACACCTGCGCCTGAGTGCAGGTGCATCTGCTTTTCTTCGCCAAATCTTCTATAAAGGGGCAGCACCTCACAAATGCAAAGGGGGATAATTTTGCAACAAAATCTTAGATTTTAGAGAGAGATTGAGCTCAGGTTTAATTTTGTACTAAATTGTTCATATATACGAGAGATATTACTCCCACGACATTGTGGTATCGATCCACGACGA
The DNA here is from genome assembly GCA_020205555.1 of Panax stipuleanatus. Classification (NCBI taxonomy): domain Eukaryota; kingdom Viridiplantae; phylum Streptophyta; class Magnoliopsida; order Apiales; family Araliaceae; genus Panax; species Panax stipuleanatus. The sequence continues at coordinate 90,621,950 of CM035124.1, forward strand.
TCACAAGCTTGTTTCTTCATCCCCAAGGTGAAATAAGTGGTATTTTGTCCAGTTTACTGTTTATATAGTAAAAACTATTAGATTCATTGTTCTAAGATGTAAATCTATAGATAAACTTGTTGTGCAAAACATCTATTATGTTTGGGTAGCTTTTATATACATATTTAACCCTTCGAATTGATTATATATTGCATATATACAGTTAGAAATTATTTTTGGGCACTAGATCAACCTAGATCTTGTTGGATCTAGCTTCCGAGAGGTTCTGGAGCATCAAAGCTCGAACCCCCATCCTAGATCGACATAAATTTGGGACAGATCTAGTCATTGCAAACATCGCAAAGCAATGCCGGGTTCCTCAAAGCCTTAGATATATATCTAATGGTGCAGTGGATCCGATTAATTCATATAAGAGATTCCAACTGATGGATCATCTTATAGAAAATATCGAGTATTAAATGCTTTAAAGTTTATAAATGTGAGCCTAGGAATCCTGGGGTCGAGATTCTACTATTGTATCTTGACTAGATTCCCATTATGGACATTTTTGCTTTTAAATATAATATTAACTACATAAATCCAATATATGTAAATATCGGATCTTAAAACAACTTTTCGGGGTTCGTCCCAAGAGATCGGATTTAAGATCCCGTGATAGTAAAGACCTTTAATTGTAGGGTTTCAGATCTATCTATACAACTTTCATGTCCGAATATGATCCAACCCTATTTAATGTTTTTTACATGCATCACCACCAAAATAATTTTCCCAAATAAATAGCTAGAAGCTTTCATAATAAAAGGAAGTATCAAAGTATATTGATTTTTATTTGACGAATGATTTGAAATCCTTGTTTGCTAAAACATAATTTCAATACACTTTATTTAAAATTGGATTTTTCAATAAATTAAATCCTTCGTGCATAGGTGCAAAAGAGGTACAACACTACTTTCAAAGCAAAGGTCGTTCATAAACGCAAATAAATCAATGAGCTTTCATAAATAAAGCAACGAGCTTTCACAATAAAAATGGCATAGCAATGCGAGATTAGATCAATCTAGGTTAATAAATGGAAGTATCAAAGGACCTTGATTCCTATTTGACGAAGGATTTGAAAACCTTGTTTGCTAAAACATCATTTCAATATACTTTGTTTAAAATTGGATTTTAATAAATCAAATCATTCGTGCATAGGTGCAAAAGAGGTACATCACTACTTTCAAATGCAAAAGTCGTTCATATACGCAAATTCAAACTTAGAACACTAAAAACACACACACACACACACACACATACACACATTTTATACTTAGGAAAATTAATAAGATGTAGTAACCGTGTTTTCACGGAAGTCGGGGGGTGCCTAACACCTTCCCCTCGCTTAATCAAGCCCCCGAATTTCTCGAATCTCTGGTTTCAAAGCCAGTCTTATCTTCTAGAGTCATATATTGGGTCACCTTTTGAAAATATTTAAAACACGGATGCATTGGTACATCCATTGTAAATATATACCAACTGGCGACTCTGACATTCGGCCCAATAATTAAAATCAATCTTTTCAAGTCGTCGACACATAAATGTCGATCTCTTCCTAAAATTCACCCTTTAAATAAAAACAAATCAAGCAAGGGTAAAAAATAAAGGAAAAGAATAAATAAAAAAGAAGAGAAAAAAATCCTGGCGTCGACATTTACAACTTATAGACAGATCCTTGACATATCTGAGAGGTATTGTGGAAGACATATTGGTTAAAATCGATAAATTCATTTTTTTGAATGACTTTATAATATTGGATTTCGAGGAAGACAAGGAGATACTGATCATACTCGGTCTCCCATTCTTAGCGACAGGGAGAACTTTAATAGATGTGCAAAAAGGTGAATTAACGATGAGGGTCCAAGATCAGGAAATCACCTTTAGTGTTTCAAAGCAATGAAGTTCCCCAAAAAAGCTGAGGATTGTTTTCGGATAGATTTAATCGAGGAGGCGGTGATTGAGGTATTTAACGAAAATTGTATATCGAATCCACTCGAAACAACCCTGGTTGGTTTAGATGTACCGGATGATTTGGATCATATGGATTACATAAAGTCGTTAGATGCATTACCTGCATCCTAGAAACTTAAAAAGCAGTATGAGACCCTGGACCATGCCGAAGGAGCAAAAAAGCGTTTAAAAACATCATTGAAGGAGCCACCAACTTTAGAACTCAAACTACTTCCTACTCACTTGAGGTATGCTTATTTGGGAGATTCAAATATTCAAATACTTTACCAATTATTGTTTCTACTTATCTAAAGGAATCCCAAGAAAACAAGCTATTGAGGGTTTTGCGCGAGTACAAGACAGCAATAGGGTGGACCATAACAGATATTAAGGGGATCAGTACGTCCATCTGCATGCATAAAATACTTCTGGATGAAGGAGCAAAACCAATTATTAAACAACAAAGAAGACTGAATCCGGTCATGAAGGAAGTTATGAAGAAAAAATAAGCAAGTGGTTGGATGCCAGTATAATTTATCCAATTTCAGACAGTTCATGGGTTAGTCCTGTATAGTGCGTGCAAAAAAAGGGAGGAATGACTGTGGTTGAAAATGAAAATAATGAGCTCATTTTTACGAGAACAGTAACAGGATGAAGACTGTGTATAGATTAATGTAAATTGAACAAGGTAAGGTGCAAGGATCACTTCCCCTTGCCATAAATTGATCAGATGTTGGATAGGCTGCCAGTTCACCAGATTTATTGCCTTCTTGATGCGTATTCGAGTTATAACCAAATTGCAATAGCTCTAGAAGACCAAGAGAATATTACGTTTACATGCCCTTATAGAACCTTTGCATTTCGAAGAATGTCTTTTGGCCTTTGCTATGCACTGACTACATTTCAAAGATGTATGATGGTTATCTTCTCAGATATGGTTAAGCAAAATCTAAAGGTGTTCATGGATGACTTCTCTGCTTTTGGGGATAACTTTGACCTTTGCTGTAAGACCCCAACTTCTATTAAATAAAATTTAATTTTCTTATAATTATGCTAAATAGTAATGTGTTAAATTGATAAACTAATAAAGTTAAGAAAGATATGTGCAAATTATAAAATAAAAAGTATGTCGGGAAATATTCCTTTTGTCGGGGAATATTCGGTAAAGTATGACAGCGCCGAACCAACCAATCATTGGTGGGCCACACAATGACTTAATGGTCGGATATATAAAATGACAGAAATAACCTTTTTAATAAAAATTGTTTACGGTACTATCACTTTTAACTGTTTAAATACCCAGTGATAAAAGTAAAGTAGCAAACGGTGTTACACTATAGCATACGGTGTTACACAGTAGTACACAGTACTACACAATAGCACATGGTATTGCACAATATTTGATAATTATTGATTTAATAATTGTTGTAGTAACAATTTCAAAGTATTTTAACTTAATAATTGTTGCGGTAACAACTGCATAATATTTCATATTAATTGTCACGACACAGTAACTCATATTATTTGATATGATATTATGACGCCATTAAACATTATTGGCAATGTTTAGAAAGCTCTGTTGAGGAAAGGGGATATTTAATTGTGCATCGTTTATATGGAATGCCCTTTATTTCATGAGAACAAGGTGGTTGTCAATATTGTAAGTCTATAATAATTATACTCAGAAGAATTTAGTGAGCATTAGTCCACAGTAGCAAGCAAATAGATTTAGGGATGTCACAATAATTGTCACAACATCTCATATTATTGAACCAATAATTGAAATCGTAGCAAGGGTAGTAATGGAAAGTTGCATAAATAGAAGTCACGGGTATTAAGTAGTTAGACCGACTCATTATTTGAAGAACAATAATATCTGTAGAGCCCCCAAATTCGGGTCCCCAGAACCTCGGACATGGTACGTTACGATACATCATTTCTATAACTAATGCGGAAGATATAAACATAAATTGTTTATACAATAATTTTTACAACATAATTCCCAAGGTCTGTAACCTTAACTTAATACCTGCATTCAATATCCTACACAACATACAATGTCATTTGTATCCTATAGTATTACCATTTTAACCGTATAATAATTCCATCATGGAACTTGTCTTTGCCTTTGACTGTGTCCGAAGTTTCTTCTTTAATCTGAAATATTTATCATGATATAGCAAGGGCGAGCAACAAGTTTGCCCAGCAAATTTAAGTTCAAATGAAGATATATCATGATTGAAAAGAATAATAAGCTGACAAACTTTCAACAATATAAGAATTGTGAAAGAATATGAATCAATAATGCTGAATAGCCAACAATGAACATGAATAAATTCAACTGAATTAAATGGTAATGAAGGTGATCAGCCTTTCATACCTGATGAACATATGGAACATGTACTAAGTGCGAATCAATAATCAGTATAGATATGAATAATTAACAATAATTATTCACGAACATGCTTTGTAATATAACTCAAAGTTGTGTTAGAGAAAACTTGCCTGAACCGTCGATTACTGCTACGCAATTTAAGTTAATCGCTTTATTGAAAAGACCTATCAGTTATAAGATTTAATCTTTCAATTAGTATAACATACCTTATCCTATAATGCTATTACTTTACAAGTAAACTATTTAACACTTAACCACATAGTCAAATATTAGATATCCTCAATATCATATATATTTACAAGTCTAAACCTAGCACACATCGAGTCTTTAATAGTATTCAATATAGTATACTGAGTGGTTTCCCACAAACAACTAACAAATTAGTTTCCATCTTATCTACACTGTTTTCACAATGAGTTAGATCGGTTACTAATTCGTAGATACCTTCCCCATATGAAGGAGTCGTTTAGCCCAGCTACTATACATCAACCATTAAAGGGTACGATTGCACTACCTTAGACTTAACACTTACTCGTTCATTTATAAGTTATTATTATAACTCGGTAAACTGTTTACTATTCAAGAGACTTAATATCTCATTTCAGTAAGCTGAAACCAAACTGTTTCCTATTCATGACATTTTAGTTTCCATTTCAGTATCCTGAATAGTTCATTTCAGGAAACTGAATTTTTTTTTACTAAAATATCAAAACAGCTTATTATTTATCTATACTTTGGCCAATCATATATACATATATTTCATACACAAAAAATATTTTTCTGAAATTTTTTAACTCTTTTAAGAATTTTTCAAAAATCCATTTCTAGGTAATTCCTTAAGAACATAGCTACCTTACGCTTAACTCCAGAAATTCCCAACTCTTGGTGGGATCTTACACATGTTAACGTGAGCTTACAGTTTAAATTTTGTGGCCATCGGAGTTATACAACTCCGGTTATAGCGATTTCCGTCGAAAAAATGCAAATATTGAAATAACCATAACTTGATCAATTTAAGTCGAAATGAGCTCATTTTCAGACACAAGCTAGTTTATAACATATATATTAATGTCCCAAAAGGCCTGATTTTATTTCATAACTTGAGTGGCCGAAACAACCACTTAAATTTCCGGACAGCCTACTCTTTAGCCTTTTTCAGATTTTGCTTCATTTACTCAAATCAGTCCACACGAAAATCTATAACTCCTTTTTTAGTGATTCCACTTGTAAAAGTTAGAAGACTTATATATCAATCTCTAAAAATTAACCATACTCAAAAATTCAAAATATACTAGGAGATATGGTCATTTGAATTCCATACTTTATTTTTACAAAAATTTGATTTTTCATACTTGATGATTTTTAAGAAAACTTTCATATTCCCACCTAATAACCAACATAATCCATCATCAAACATCATAACACAAACTAATACCAAATATATTCATGGATCTACCATGATCCATGATCTCATACCTCAAATAATCATCAAACACAAGATAAACACAACCAAGGCTAAGAAAAATTAGGTTTTCTCACTTTTGAAAAACTTATTTTCTATTTCATACTTTAGATCTAACTTTTGATAATCAAAAGGTTTCGATCTAAACATAAAACACTATTAAACACATAGATCCAAGGTTTTTGAACCTCAAAATCAAAACTTCACAAAAATCAAACTCAATCAAATCAAGAAGGAATTAGACTACACAAGTAAAAATCCTTTATACCTTAGCTTGATTCCTTACTCTCCTTCTTCCTATTACTTGATTAGGAAATTATGAAACATCAAAACTCTCCTCCCTCTCTCCTTTCCCTCATGGCCAAACCTCCCCCCTCTCTCTCTTTCTCTTGCTTTTTGCTAGCATATGAGATGAAAGAAAAATGAATGAAATGAAATGAAAAGTAAAGGATATACTTGATTTGTTTTGTTAGTAAAAATGAATAGATATAAAGTGTATATCTATCATAATCTCCCACACTCTCTCTTTCTCATTATGTTTAAGCTTACTTGCACTCCAAAAGTTGCTTGAAAACTTGGTTAAAGTTGGTGGCTAAATAGAAATTGGACACCTAAGGTGTTAGTTCACCAACTAAACTACTATCATCATTACATACACTCCCCCTTGTTTCTTCTCCATAATTTCGGCCCTAAGGCCTTCTTGGGCCCCAATTGGTTTTATTTTAAAGGCCCAAATAGCTTACCTAAGGTCTAATAGGTCCCTTCCCCCATTGGGCTTAGTTTGGGCTACTCTTTTAATGTTTTGGGCTAGCAATTTTAATTCTTTGGGGTTGCAAATCAATATAGTTTCCTACTATTTAATTTTATACTTATTCAATGACTTAAATACTCTTTCTCAAATGGGCTAAGCTTGGGCTCACACTTAATTTCTTTTGGGCTTGGACTATTTCTTAAATTGCTTACTAGTTAAAATAAACTTGGCTTCCTCATATAATTATATTGGGCCATCACTATACTTGCCCTATACATAATATATTTGGCTAGTTTAATAACTTAATTGTTATTAAATCAACTTATCTACAAGTTCAATGCTTAATTAAACAATTGAGCTACAAATTGGGCTACTAAAATTACGTACTCTCCTTAGTCCATTAAATCTATTATCACTAGAACTAATGCTCAACATTATTGATATTTACATAATCTTAATTATCTATATATACAAAATAAATGTATACACATTATATTTATTTAATCGTACACACCATCCACATAAGTCCTCACATATTCTATTAGTTTATTAACAAAATAGCCATAATTGGCTTAATAAGTTATAAACAGTCACACTCACATAATCATACAAGATAACCTAATAGGTTAAAATTTCTTGCACCATTTAGATCACATTAAATTTATAGATATCGTAGTACCTTATCCTTAATATTCCATCAAGTATACATAAATTCATTTATAGGGTTTAGAAATTTTGTAACCCATAATTCCTCTATTATCAATCAAATAGTAAACCTTATAGATTATTCTTTAAAATTTTAAATTATTCCTCAAATTCACATCTAGGTTTTATCATTTAACTTTTATTTAAATCATTTAAGATCTTATAAATTTTCGGATTGTCACATTCACCCCTTCTAAGAATTTCTTCCTCAAAATTACAGCCTACTAATCCCTACTCCTTTCATTCACCAAAACTAGGTATTCAACTTAACCTTTATCTTATTCCATTCTCATTTAATGAGTACATCCAGCTTCTTTCTTTGAGGAACTATTCTATCATCACATTCTACCCAGATTTCTCCCCAAGGAGTTAAAAACTTTTCAAATAATGCTGAGTGGCCATGAACTTTCATTTTTCAATTTCTAAAAGATTTAAACAGAAATTTATCTGCAAACTGCTCTGGACTTACGGACACAGTGGGTGATCAGCCCGTATGCCCTGCATTGATCAGATGCTACATCACTGCCATTCGACACAATTTGAACGACATTCGCGTTCATCATCACCGCTATTGGCGCAAAAATATTTCCCAATTTAGGGATGCTCATACCCTGCCTAGAGTCCGAATCAAAACAATATAGTTTGGGATAAGTTCTCAAAGAGATACTTGAATTTTTATAAATATTTGTCTAGCTGAATCAAATAGCTTAGACTCATACCAATAATTCTCATATCAATCGAAACATGTGTCTGGCCAAATTTAATTGACACTTGACTTTTTTTAAAAATTCTAAAAATTATTTTATGATGTCATGATACTGCACTGTATTTACACTCCGTTTTAGATTCCATCATTTTTGTGACTTTGTCATACAACAATATACCATAGTGGGTTGACGATCTTTAGATCACATCCAACACTAGGTAATACTGCATTAATAACTCCATCATTTTTATCATCTTTGCACCAGGTTCCATGATACATTGATGATGTATAAAATATATTTTGATATTTTAAATAAAATTTTTTTGTTTAGCCGAAAAATTAGCGTAGACTCTTATTTAAATCGTTCAAAACTATTGAAAATTATTTTTGGAATTATCAAGTTGCAACAGGTAACGATGTGATAATGGCTCGAAGTCCATCTCCACACCCTTGTCACCATATTTTGAAGATAACCAAAAATTTATTTTATTTTGAAAAAGGAATATCAGTGCGAATTTAGCTTGATGTCAAAAATTTTGAAGTCTAGCACAGCTAGAAGATTTGGAATACCTATTCTTCCACCATCAACATCAATTTTTCAAATGATCAATTGCTTAATAATTCTAACTATTCCTATTATCCTCAATCGTTCATTCCCAATTTTCTTATACCCCCGCATAGTTCATCAAACATACAACACGTTATGAGTTCAGGAACTTACCACAATCATATGGGTTTAGGAACTTATCCTAGTCAGACCAAAGTCGTCCATTCGCTGAGGGGTTCCACCATACGATTATGAGTCACGAACTTACCATACGTATGAGTTTAAAGAACTCACACCTAATCTTATATTCTCAACTTATTGGTTATACACATGAGAAAAAATCACCTTCTCATCATACATATAGCGAATAGTGCGACACCGACATTTTAATCATTATCAAAATGATAAACTAAGTAGTCGTTAGACCAAGCACAAAACCACCGCCCATACAAAGGTTTGTACAACTCAGCTGTCACATGAGTCCTCAATTGAAATCCCACATAATCCTAGTTCCCTCTTTACTCGATACGAATTTCATTTAATCCGTACCTACAATTCACAACTCTTTCCTGAGTTTAACTCGTACTATTTCATAGTACCTTATTCGTATAGCAATTCTACTATAAAGTTTTCAATCATTTGATTGATCATCTATCTTTTTATGACCTCATCAGATCACGTTGTGATCTCATATTATAATCGTATTATATTACGATTATTTTCTATGTTATGATCGTTTTGTTTTACGATCTTCTTTCCCTTTATACTTTTAGTCTTTTAGACTCTATCTATTTATTACTACTGTTCATTTTATTATCAGAGTTAGGTAACTCTGGATCTTTATTACCTGTCAGGATTCTTCTTTGAATCTTATTGACTTACCAATACCTTGCTCAAATTCATTGCTTAAAACTTAAACTCTATTTGAGTTTATTTATTATCCTCATCCCTGGGGTTATAGCCTAAGGTAACCTTACCTAAGGTTTATAACCTACAGCTCTGATACCAACTGTAGCGCCCCCAAATTCGAGTCCCTTGAACCTTGGACATGGTACGCTATGATACATTATTTCTATAACTAATGCGGAAGATATAAACATAAATTATTTATACAATAATTTTTACAACATAATTCGCAAGGTCTGTAACCTTAACTTAATAACCTGCATTTAATATCCTACACGACATACAATGTCATTTGTATCCTATAGTATTACCATTTTAACCGTATAATAATTCTATCCTGGAACTTGTCTTTGCCTTTGACTGTGTCCGAAGTTTCTTTTTTAATCTAAAATGTTTATTATGATATAGCAAGGGTGAGCAGCAAGTTTGCCCAGCAAGTTTAAGTTCAAATGAAGATATATCATGATTGAAAAGAATAATAAGCTGACAAACTTTCAACAATATAAGAATTGTGAAAGAATATGAATCAATAATGCTGAATAGCCAACAATGAACATGAATAAATTCAACTAAATCAAATGGTAATGAAGGTGATCAGCCTTTCATACCTGATGAACATATGCAACATGCACTAAGTGCGAATCAATAATCAGTATAGATATGAATAATTAACAATAATTATTCACGAATATGCTTTGTAATATAACTCAAAGTTGAGTTAGAGAAAACTTACCTGAACCGTCGATTACTGCTACGCAATTTAAGTTAATCGCTTTATTGAAAAGACCTATCAGTTATAAGATTTGATCTTTCAATTAGTATAACATACCTTATCCCATAATGCTATTACTTTAAAAGTAAACTATCTAACACTTAACCACATAGTTAAATATTAGGTATCCTCAATATCATATATATTTATAAGTCTAAACCTAGCACACATCAAGTCTTTAATAGTATTCAATATAGTATACTGAGTGGTTTCCCACAAACAACTAACAAATTATTTTTCGTCTCGTCTACATTGTTTTCATAGTGAGTTAGATCGGTTACTAATTCGTAGATACCTTCCCCATATGAAGGAGTCGTTTAGCCCAGCTACTATACATCAACCATTAAAGGGTACGATTGCACTACCTTAGACTTAACACTTACTCGTTCATTTATAAGTTATTATTATAACTCGGTAAACTGTTTACTATTCAAGAGACATAATATCTCATTTTAGTAAGCTGAAACCAAACTGTTTCCTATTCCTGATATTTTAGTTTCCATTTCAGTATCCTGAATTATTCATTTCTGGAAGCTGAAATTTCTTTTTCACTAAAATATCAAAGCAGCTTATTATTTATCTATCCTTTGGCTAATCATATATACGTATATTCCATACACAAAAAGTATTTTTCAAAAATCCATTTCTAGGTAATTTCTTAAGAAAATAGCTACCTCACGCTTAACTTCAGAAATTTCCAACTCTTGGTGGGATCTTACACATGTTAATGTGAGCTTACATTTTAAATTTCATGGCCATCGGAGTTATACAACTCCGATTATAGCAATTTCCGTCGGAAAAATGCAAATATTGAAATAGTCATAACTTGCTCAATTTAAGTCAAAATGAGATCATTTTCGGACACAAGCTAGTTTATAACATATATTTTAATGTCCCAAAAGGCCTGATTTTATTTCAGAACTTAAGTTGCCGAAACAGCCCCTTAAATTTTCAGACAGCCTACTCTTTAGCCTTTTTCAGATTTTGCTTCATTTACTCAAATTAGTTCACACGAAAATCTATAACTCCTTTTTTAGTGATTCCACTTGAAAAAGTTAGAAGACTTATATATCTATCTCCAAAAATTGACCACACTCAAAAATTCAAAATATACTAGGAGATATGGTTGTTTGAATTTTATACTTTGTTTTTACAAAAATCTAATTTTTCATACTTGATGATTTCTAAGAAAACTTTCATATTCCCACCTAATATCCAACATAATCCATCATCAAACATCATAACACAAACTAATACCAAATATATTTATGGATCTATCATAATCCATGATCTTATACCTCAAATAATCATCAAACACAAGATAAACACAACCAAGACTAAGAAAAATTAGGTTTTCTCACTTTTGAAAAACTTATTTTCTATTTCATACTTTAGATCTAACTTTTGATCATCAAAAGGTTTAGATCTAAACATGAAACACTATTAAACACATAGATCCAAGGTTTTTGAGCCTCAAAATTAAAACTTTACAAAAATCAAACTCAATCAAATCAAGAAGGAATTAGACTACACAAGTAAAAATCCTTTATACCTTAGCTTGATTTTTTCCTCTCCTTCTTCCTATTACTTGATTAGGAAATTATGAAATATCAAAACTCTACACCCTCTCTCCTTTCCCTCATGGCCGAACCTCCCCCCCTCTCTCTCTCTTGCTTTTTGCTAGCATATGAAATGAAAGAGAAAAGAATGAAATGAAATGAAAAGTAAAGGATATACTTGATTTGTTTTGTTAGTAAAAATGAATAGATATAAAGTGTATATTTATCATAATCTCCCACACTCTCTCTTTCTCATCATGTTTAAGCTTGCTTGCACTCTAAAGGTTGCTTGAAAACTTGGTTAAAGTTGGTGGCTAAATAAAAATTGGACACCTAAGGTGTTAGTTCACCAACTAATGCTACTATCATCATTACATACACTCCCCCTTGTTTCTTCTCCATAATTTCGGCCCTAAGGCCTTCTTGGGCCCTAATTGGTTTTATTTTAAAGGCCCAAATAGCTTACCTAAGGTCTAATAGGTCCCTTCCCCCAATAGGCTTAGTTTGGGCTACTCTTTTAATGTTTTGGGCTAGCAATTTTAATTCTTTGGGCTTGCAAATCAACATAGTTTCCTACTATTTAATTTTATACTTATTCAATTACTTAAATACTCTTCCTCAAATGGGCTATAAGATTGGGCCAAGCTTGGGCTCACACTTCATTTCTTTTGGGCTTGGACTATTTCTTAAATTGCTTACTAGTTAAAATAAACTTGGCTTCCTCCTATAATTATATTGGGCCATCACTATACTTGCCCTATACATAATATATTGGGCTAGTTTAATAACTTAATTTTTATTAAATCAACTTATCTACAAGTCCAATGCTTAATTAAATAATTGGGCTACTAAAATTACTTACTCTCCTTAGTCCATTAAATCTAGTATCACTAGAACTAATGCTCAACATTATTGATATTTACATAATCTTAATTATCTATATATACAAAATAAATGTATACACATTATATTTATTTAATCGTACACACCATCCACATAAGTCCTCACATATTCTATTAGTTTATTAACTAAATAGCCATAATTGGCTTAATAAGTTATAAACAGTCACACTCACATAATCATACAAAATAACCTAATAGGTTAAAATTTCTTGCACCATTTAGATCACATCAAATTTATAGATATCGTAGTACCTTATCCTTAATATTTTTTAAAGTATACATAAATTCATTTATAGGGTTGAAAAATTTTGTAACCCATAATTCCTCTATTCTCAATCAAATAGTAAACCTAATAGATTATTCTTTAAAATTTTAAATTATTCCTCAAATTCACATCTAGGTTTTATCATTTAATTTTTATTTAAAACAATTAAGAACTTATAAATTTTCGGGTTGTCACATTCACCCCTTCTAAGAATTTCGTCCTCAAAATTACAGCCTACTAATCCCTACTCCTTTCATTCACCAAAACTAGGTATTCAACTTAACCTTTATCTTATTCCATTCTCATTTAATGAGTACATCCAGCTTCTTTCTTTGAGGAACTATTCTATCATCACATTCTACCTAGATTTCTCCCCAAGGAGTTAAAAACTTTTCAAATAATGCTGTGTGGGCATGAACTTTCATTTTTCAATTTCTAAAAGATTTAAACAGAAATTCATCTGCAAACTGCTCTGGACTTACGGACACAGTGGGTGATCAGCCCGTATGCCCTGCATTGATCAGATGCTACATCACTGCCATTTAGCACAATTTGAACGACATTCGCGTTCATCATCACCGCTATTGGCGCAAAAATATTTCCCAATTTAGGGATGCTCATACTCAGCCTAGAGTCCGAATTAAAACAATATGGTTTGGGATAAGTTCTCAAAGAGATACTTGAATTTTCATAAATATTGGTCTAGCTGAATCAAATAGCTTAGACATATACCAATAATTCACATATCAATCGAAACATGTGTCTGGTCAAATTTAATTGACACTTGACATTTTTTTTAAAATTCTGAAAATTATTTTATGATGTCATGATACTGCACTGTATTTACACTCCGTTTTAGATTCCATCATTTTTGTGACTTTGTCATACAACAATATACCATAGTGGGTTGACGATCTTTAGATCACATCCAACACTAGGTAATACTGCATTAATAACTCTATATTTTTTATCATCTTTGCACCAGGTTCCATGATACATTGATAATATATAAAATAAATTTTGATATTTTAAATAATTTTTTTTTGTTTAGCCGACAAATTAGCGTAGACTCTTATTTAAATCGTTCAAAACTATTGAAAATCATTTTTGGAATTATCATGTTGTAACAGGTAACGATGTGATAATGGCTCGAAGTCCATCTCCACACCTTTGTCACCTTGTTTTGAAGATAAACAAAAATTTATTTTATTTTGAAAAAGGCACATCAGTGCGAATTTAGCTTGATGTCAAAAATTTCGAAGTCTAGCACAGCTAGAAGATATGGAATACCTATGCTTCCACCATCAACATTAATTTTTCAAATGATCAATTGCTTAATAATTCTATCTAATCCTATTATCCTCAATCGTTCATTCACAATTTTCCTATACCCCCGCATAGTTCATCAAACATACAACACGTTATGAGTTCAGGAACTTACCACAATCATATGGGTTTAGGAACTTATCCTAGTCAGACCCAAGTCGTCCATTCGCTGAGGGGTTCCACCATACGATTATGAGTCACGAACTTACCATACGTATGAGTTTAAAGAACTCACACCTAATCTTATATTCTCAACTTATTGGTTATACACATGAGAAAAGAATCACCTTCTCATCATACATATAGCGAATAGCGCGACACCGACATTTTAATGATTATCAAAATGATAAACTAAGTAGTCGTTAGACCAAGCACAAAACCCCCGCCCATAAAAAGGTTTGTACAACTCAGCTATCACATGAGTCCTCAATTAAAATCCCTCATAATCCTAGTTCCCTCTTTACTCGATACGAATTTTATTTAATCCGTATCTACAATTCACAACTCTTTCCTGAGTTTAACTCGTACTATTTCATAGTACCTTATTTGTATAGCAATTCTACTATAAAGTTTTCAATCATTTGATTGATCATCTATCCTTTTATGACCTCATCAGATCACGTTGTGATCTCATATTATAATCGTATTATATTACGATTCTTTTCTATGTTATGATCGTTTTGTTTTACGATCTTCTTTCCCTTTATACTTTTAGTCTTTTAGACTCTATCTATTTATTACTACTGTTCATCTTTATTATCAGAGTTAGGTAACTCTGGATCTTTATTACCTGTCAGAATTCTTCTTTGAATCTTATTGACTTACCAATACCTTGCTCAAATTCATCGCTTAGAACTTAAACTCTATTTGAGTTTATTTCTTATCCTCATCCCTGCGGTTATAGCCTAAGGTAACCTTACCTAAGGTTTATAACCTACAGCTCTGATACCAACTGTAGCGCCCCCAAATTCGGGTCCCCAGAATCTCGGACATGGTACGTTACGATACATCATTTCTATAACTAATGCGAAAGATATAAACATAAATTGTTTATACAATAATTTTTACAACATAATTCCCAAGGTCTGTAACCTTAACTTAATAACCTGCATTCAATATCCTACACGACATACAATGTCATTTGTATCCTATAGTATTATCATTTTAACCGTATAATAATTCCATCCTGGAACTTGTCTTTGCCTTTGACTGTGTCCGAAGTTTCTTCTTTAATCTGAAATGTTTATCATGATATAGCAAGGGTGAGCAACAAGTTTGCCCAGCAAGTTTAAGTTCAAATGAAGATATATTGTGACACCCCCGATTCCGGGTCCTTTGACCCCGGTCCGGTCGCCACGATACAATACTAACATCCACCTCTAATAATATACGATAACTAAAAATGCGAAAAATAATAAACGTACGTCGTTCATTCAAAAGGTGTTACTAGTCCCAAGATTCGATAACCTTAATACATCAATACAAATATACCCTAGAATAAACATTAGGGTTCATATTACATTAACAGTAATTAAACAAATCGCAAAGACAAAGTCTGCTCCTTGCAAACCATCCTAAATCTTTCCTTTACCCTTGTCCTTCCTTGAGGGCTCGGGCTTAACTGCAATATAAGTCATGATATAGCAAGAATGAGCAACAAGTTTGCTCAGCAAGTTTAAATACAACAGTAAAGGATATATTATGATGAATGGAAAAATATCTGACAATGATTTCAACAAAATGAATATCTTAAAGATTCAACAATATGAATATTAGACCGATTCAATAATATGAATATCTGAACGATTCAATAATATGAATATCTGAACGATTCAACAATATGAATATTAGAACGATTCAATAACATGAATATCTGAATGATTCAACAATATGAATATCTAAACAATTCAACAATATGAATATTAAAAGCAAAGATAATAATTGCCTTTAGAATGACTGATAGTCGAGTAGACTCTGAACTATAACTTTCCAATGGGTTCAATAGCTAATTGACCCTTTTTGGATTACTGGCTTCTGGCTACAGAAACTTAGTACCTCAAGGAGATCAGCCTCGGGCACAACGTGAATATGCATAACACTTAAATCTGCTTACTCGTATCATATATATTAGATACCTGGGCACACTCCTACATATGAGGGGTGTTCTATTCCGTCTAAGAATCCTTACCATCAATTGGTTTAGATAGCTTCAAAGAAAACTTCATATACTAGTCTGACCGGGCAAATGTTCAGACTCTTACTGACATAGTTCAAGAAATTTAGAACCTTGAATAATGTACAAGTCCAAGACTGTACGAGCTCAAATGCACTAGGTGCGGACATCAATAATATTAATGTGGAATAATTGATAAGTAATTAAACCACTAAATAACATGCTTGGAAATAAAGTTCAAGCAATTAAGTAAACAACTTTTGATTCAACAATAACCTACTCAATACAATATGAGAAGGATAGAGAACTTGCCCAAAGTGAAGTTTAGAATTTGCACAATATAGGAATTTGTGTAAGTTCGGGGAACTTGCACAATACTCAACGTGTAAAGTTCGGGGAACTTGCACGATAATAGATTCCTTTCATAAAATAAATGCATGGGCTTAGACACTTATAACATCAAAGAGTGAAATTCGGGGAATTTCACCATAATAGATCCCTTGCATAAAGTAAATGCATAGGGTAGGACATTTGCTTACAACGTTCTTTGAGTAAAGTAAACACAAAGATAAGATACTTGCACAATATACGAGTTTGTATAAGTTTGGAGAACTTGCATAATAAAGAAATGAAGTTCGGGAATTTGCAAAATAACCAAAGTGTTAAGTTCGAGGAACTTTCACAATAACCAAAGTGTGAAGTTCGGGGAACTTTCACAATACAAAAGTGTGAAGTTCGGGGAACTTTCACAATACAAAAGTGTGAAGTTCGGGGAACTTGCACAATAACCAAAATGTGAAGTTCGAGGAACTTTCACAATACAATAATAACCTGCTCAATACAATATGAGAAGGATAGGAAACTTTTACTAAAAACAAGTGAAGTTTAAGAAACTCGCTTACACGATTCATTGAATAAAGTAGTGCAAGAATTTAGGATACTTGCATTCAATATAACAACCAACTGAAGTTAGGAAACTTGCAATATAATAATACCTTGCTCAATATAAATTTGAGTAAGATAGGGAACTTGCACAAATAATAAGTGTAAGTCAGGGAACTTGCTTGCTTGCTCAGCTACAAATAATTCTAGCTTTAATTAAACGGTGTTGGAACGACCTAATATTAACAAGTTGATCTCTCCAATTAGTATAAGTTCACACATACAAGAATCTAATCATTATATAATTCTATCACATAAGATCACGTTCAATATCAAACATACCATTTATAGCATCATAATATGTTAACTGTTAAAATTCGACTTAAGCAAATTGTTCAGATCTGAAAGTGTCCCGACGTAACTCTAGCATGCAACTATTGCCATTAAACCAATACACATGCTTATCAAGTTATAATCTCTAATTCGAAACTAACATCCTAATCCAATTTAATAGTCATATGTATTCATGCCGGTAAACCTTAAGTTAAACAAGTTCATACTTCAAAGGTTCGCTACTCCGGTCATACTATTTCATAACAAGGCTAAACAATACCTAATATGTATGCTTGAGTATACTACACACATATACTTTAATCACGTAGTTCATACTTTAAGTTCATTTTCTATAATTTAGCATGCACATGTGAAATTTGTATATAAACAAATGAGATTCATGACAATACGTCTATAGGCATAATGACATCCTAATAAACATGCTTGCATGATCATAATACAATTCACATGGTAATCAATGCTAATTAGCTTCCACATTCTCAGTTTCCATTTGCAAAGTACACTAAGTCAAAAAGACAACACGGTACATGCAAAGTATCCCGTAACCGTGATTCACATGTACTAGAACGCTTATATAAGTCACATACATGTATTCAAGTTGTCCCAATCTAAAAGACACAAGTCTTGGTTATGTTTACTTTGAAAGTTCTTAAGTTTCTCTTTTGAAAACGTCTTAACTGTTGGGTTTGTACGAAATCGTGATGCAATCAAATTGCAAAAATTAGCAGAAGCATGGTATATCAGAGTTTAAAAAAATTTCTACAAAACCATTACCCGGATCATCCTTTATGCAAATTATTAATTTAAAACGATAAATAAGAAGTTATAGAATCATACCCTTGTAAAACGAAGCTTCCACAGGTACGAGTTCAACTCCTTGTTCTTAGTGATCTCCTTGATTTTCCGGGTTAGATTCCTTCCTTTGATCAACGTTAGCCACCCAAGTGTTTGGCCTCTAGAGGTGATCCACCAAGGAAGATGAATTATCAAGAAGGAGGGTGGTTGGCTTAGTTTTCTATCCTCTATAGAAAAGGAGTACTCTTCAACAATTGGAATTGCCTCAACTGATATCTATTATAAGACTCCTCTTATATAGATATTGATCAACCCTTCTAATCCTATTAGACATGGGATTTCTTTTAATTAATTAAACTCCTTTAATTAATTTAGGCTTACCACCACATGAGGAATAATTAATTAAATTCATTTAATTAATTTGTCTCCTAATCTTATTAGGAATAAATGAGAGTACTAATATTAAATTAATTACTAAACTCCTTTAGAAATTAAAAGAATAATAATTGTAATAATATTAATAAGACTCCTCTTATTAATTTATATTTAATATTTCCAAAATATTAAATAATAAATATTAAGCTATTTAATTTATTCTATCACTATAGATTAAATTAATTACACTTAATGCATTATTACGATTATGCCATTACCTTCTTAAATAATTATTCTTCCTTTTATGGTGTGACCCTTTAGGTTCTCTATCTTAAACCGGTTGTGAATAAATCAATTAGAACAATTCTAATCTTATTTAAATAAATAAATTAAACTAATAATCTATTTAAATAAATAATATTTATTCTACAATAGGGATAAGCCTCCCTAGCGATCAACGACTTTTCAGATAATATAGATTTCAACATTAATCATAAAAGAACCTGTGAGTAAATAGTTACCATACAATTCAATCCTTCCACCATACAATGTCCCAATTAAATATAAGACATGAATTTACTGTCAAGTCTTATTTTATTTAATTATATTTATTTCGATTAGAAAATACACAACTCCAAATAATGCAAATTAGAAACTCCTTTCTAATTTCATTTTACCTTGGCCAAGGATTCCTAGGTTGTCATTTAACGAATCACATAGGACATATCTCCTCTTTTACTAGAGGTGGTAGATTCTTTATTGATCATTCATTATCTCCATATGTAACTCATTATACCCAAGCATACCCTTTTATATACCCTAAAGGACTTTAAGGAATAAGTCAAAGTATAATTCATTACATATAAGATACTATGATGATCTCAAGTCCAAGGATCACTTGTACTACTATCACATTAGGAATTCCTATTGACAGGCGAGTAAAACTCCATTAGGTATTCCATAGCGAGTCACGTTCAGTGAACTTATTCTCCAATAAGCACCTACATACTTGCTTTAGTGTCTCCACACAAATGATCATGAGATCAATCATCCTCATCCAATGAGCAAGCAACATATGTACCAATCTATTCGGATTTACTAGTCCCCTTTTTAGTAATCCCATGATTGGGAACTATTTTAGTTTTAGAGCTTTCTAAGAATTTAGATCTCATTAGCATGATCATCATCATGATTCTAAAAGCATTGCTTAAAACTATGGGTTATTTACATATTATAAAAACAGCACCATGTAGATAATTAAATGCCTTTAATAAATGAATATTTTATTAAGAAATAAATAAGATTGTTTACAAAGTACGTGCTTTATCATCATGCATGATTAGCTTGTATGCACACTACTATCAATCTCCCACTTGCACTAAAGCCAATCGCCATGGTATCTCATACCCATCTTCTCTAAGTGACGATCAAACTGCTGTTGTGTTAAAGCTTTAGTAAATGGATCTGCAATGTTGTCTTGAGAGTCTACACGCTCCAAGGTGACGTTTCCTCTTTCAATGATCTCCCTGATCAAGTGAAATCGCCGCAACACGTGTTTAGATTTTTTGATGAGACCTTGGTTCCTTAGCCTGTGCAACTGCTCCTGTGTTGTCACAGTAAACGAGAACTTCTTCTCCAATGCTAGGAACCATACCAAGTTCAGTTATGAACTTCTTCATCCAAACAGCTTCCTTTGCAGCTTCCTTTGCAGCTATATACTCTGCCTCTGTCACTGAATCAGCAACTGTTTGCTGCTTGGAACTCTTCCAACTCACTGCGCCTCCGTTCAAGGTAAAAACATACCCCGAGACAGATTTACTGTCATCTTGGTCAGTTTGAAAACTTGAGTCTGTGAAGCCCTCGAGTTTTAATTCAGACCCACCGTAGACAAGAAAAATATCCTTAGTCCTTCTCAAGTATTTTAGGATATTCTTCACTGCCTTCCAGTGCTCTTCTCCTAGATTCAACTGGTATCTGCTCGTTACACTAAGTGCATGAGCAACATCCGGTCTAGTACATATCATACCGTACATGATAGATCCTATTGCAGAAGCATAAGGGATCTTACTCATACGGGCTCTCTCCTCAGGTGTCTTTGGGGCCTGTTTCTTGGAGAGATGTATTCCATGGCTCATCGGCATGAGACCTCTTTTGGAATCTTCCATGCTAAATCTCTTTAGCATTGCATCAATGTACGTTCCTTGGGATAAACCAAGCATCCTTTTAGATCTATCGCTATAGATCTTTATCCCCAAAATATAGGATGCTTCTCCCAAGTCCTTCATGGAGAAGTATTTAGATAACCAGATTTTAATCGATTGTAGCATAGGAAGGTCATTCCCTATCAGTAATATATCATCAACATATAATACAAGAAATGAAACTGCGCTCCCACTAACCTTCTTGTACACACATGGTTCATCGTCGTTTTTGATAAAATCAAACTCTTTGATTGTCTCATCAAAACGAATGTTCCATCTACGAGAAGCTTGCTTCAATCCATAAATGGATCGTTGCAGCTTACAGACTTGATTTGTTCCAACCTTTGAAACAAATCCCTCTGGCTGTGTCATATACACATCCTCCTCAAGTTTCCCATTGAGGAAGGCCGTTTTCACGTCCATCTGCCAGATCTCATAGTCGTTATAAGCTGCAATCGCAAGCAAAATCCGAATGGACTTGAGCATAGCTACTGGTGAAAAGGTTTCATCATAGTCAACTCCTTGTCTTTGTTTGAAACCTTTTGCAACCAGTCGGGCCTTATAGGTCTCTACCTTTTTGTCCGCTCCAGTCTTTCTTTTAAAGACCCATTTACACCCAATAGGCTTAATGCCTTCAGGTGGTGAAACCAAAGTCCATACTTTGTTTTCATACATGGAGTCCATTTCGGATTTCATAGCTTCAAGCCATTTTCTTGAGTCTTTATTACTCATAGCCTGTTCGTAATTCAATGGATCATCATCATTCATGATGTGTACCTCATCGTCATCCTCTATAACGAATCCATACCTCTCAGGTATCTTCGGTACTCTTCCAGATTTACGAACAAGGTGTGGTATAGTAGGTTCTTCTACTTGGTCAGGTACCTGACTTTGATCCGTGGTAATTTGTGGTTCTTGAACTTCTTCAAGATATATCTTACTTCCACTGACCCCTTCATGGATAAACTCCTTTTCCAAGAAGGTAGCATGTTTCGCAACAAACACCTTTTGATCAGTTGGATGATAGAAATAATACCCTAAAGTTTCTTTAGGGTATCCCACAAATCTACACTTATCGAATTTAGTCTGTAGCTTATCATTTTCAAACTTTTTGACATAAGCTGGGCAACCCCAAGTCTTAACATGCTTAAGATTTAGTTTCCTCCCCTTCCACATCTCATATGGAGTATTTGGGGTGGATTTGGTAGGTACCTTGTTAAGTAGGTATGCAACCGTTTCTAGGGAATATCCCCAGAAAGAAATTGGAAGGTCGGTAAAACTCATCATGGATCGAACCATGTCCAACAGTGTTCGATTTCTCCTTTCAGATACTCCATTTAACTGTGGTGTACCTGGAGGAGTCCATTGTGAGATTATACCATTTTCTTTGAGACAATTGAGAAACTCACCGCTTAAGTATTCTCCACCTCGATCTGATCGAAGTATCTTTATACTCTTGCCCGTTTGTTTCTCTACTTCAGTTCTGAACTCTTTGAACTTTTCAAATGATTCTGACTTGTATTTCATTAAATACACATATCCAAATCTTAAGTGATCATCAGTTAAAGTAATAAAATAAGAATACCCACCCAGTGCACTTGTTGTCATAGGTCCACAAACGTCTGTGTGAATCAATGCCAACAACTCTGTAACTCTTTCTCCTTTTCCACTAAAAGGAGATTTAGTCATTTTACCCATGAGACAAGATTCACAAGTTGGATATGATTCATAATCAGATAACTCAAGGAGCCCATCTTTATGCAACTTGGATAATCTTGTTTCATTGATATGACCGAGTCTACAGTGCCACATGTAGGTATAATTAATATCATCTCTTTTCCTTTTCTTAGTTTGTTCAATTTGAAAAATATTTTCTTGTAAGTCAAGTGTATAAAGTCCATTTCGCAAATTTCCAACACCATATAAAACATCGTCTTTATAAATAGAACAACTATTGTTCTTTATAACAACGTTAAATCCTTCCATATCCAATACAGAAATTGAAATAATATTTTTAATAATATTCGGAACATAATAACAATTATTAAGATAAATGGACTTGCCCGAAGGCATTGCTAAATAATAAGTTCCTACAGCTAATGCAGCAACCTTTGCTCCATTCCCCACTCGTAGGATCACCTCATCATTGTTCAGCTTTCTACTTCTGACCAGTCCCTTCACATTATTACATATGTGAGAACCACAGCCGGTATCCAATACCCAAGTAGAATTTTGACTTTCTGAAAAATTAATTTCAATCATGAACAAACCTTGATTGGAAGTCGAAGCTTCTCCAAGCTTCTTCTTTGCCAGAAACTTCTTGCAGTTCCTCTTCCAATGACCCGGCTCGTTGCAATGGAAGCACATTCCTTTGCTAGCTGGATCAGATTTCTTTTGTTCCTTTATGTTCACTTTGCCCTTGGTCATCCGAGATCGAAAGAGCTCCTTAGATATCTCATATCTAGCAGTCCTACTTTGTTCACCATACAACTCTTTGAGGTGAATCAACATAGTAGGAGCATCCATGTTTTCGTGCTAACGCTGAAGCTCGTTATTCATGGATGCGAGCATGATGCATTGAGCCACAGATGCAGCATCTTGCCACTTTACAATGGTGGCAATCTCTTCCTCAGAGGCTGTTTCTGGAACAGTTCTAGGGACAGGTGAGTTTAGGACATAAGAAATCTTTTCAGCAGTGAGAACTATTCTCAGATTTCTTAGCCAGTCCGTATAATTCGGCCCGGTAAGCTTATTAGCATCAAGTATGCTTCGCAGTGAAATTAGTGATTTTGACATTTTTAAAATTCTGCATGTGAAAAACAACATTTTAGCAAACATTCATTTTATTAATTTTGCATACCAAAATAAATTTAGGTCTTTATTTTAAATTGGTATCTCCCACTATTTTTATCAAACTATATTACCCTCACTTATATAGTTCGGCAACATCTAATTAAAGATTTGCTAGTGAGAATAAGGATCCCATTTCAAATGTATATAACCTTGTGGATAGCACAACAAGCGATATACAAATAAATAGGTAAACAACTCTTGTCAATTACATCACTATATAACTTCTTTTATTTTGCCTCTTAAATCATAATGGTCAAGTGTGTGCACATCCGAACTAAAATGATTTAAGTTAAGTCCAGCCTAGCACTTCCATAAATTCAAAAAAGAAAAATGTTCGTCCTTGTGGATAGCACAACAAGACTAGATCGTTCAATTTTCTTGATAAGCATCAAATGTGACTAATTAACATCTTAAATATGCAATACTCGCCTTGTGGATAGCACAACAAGCTCATATTAAATATTTAATACTCTATTAATTTATAATGCTAGAAGGCGACGTTCGATATTCAAAATATCATTTGAACGCTTCGGACTTAATATTATTTCTTTGAGGGGTTTGTTATTATTTGTCTCATCTTGTTTAGCGCGCATGCACACACACATACACACACACACACACACACACATATATATATATATATATATATATATATATAAAATACGCGTCATTTTATTAAACATGCGAAGCATGTTTGCATAAAATATAATATATATAAATATAATATTTAGCATGCAATATAGAATACTATATTCCATCCGGATTGATTATGGACTTTTATTCTAGTTTGGTTCACTAGAGCCACCAAGTGAACCAAAAGGTCAAACCTAGGAGTGCAAGAATTTAAATTTAAATATAACTATTACATTTAAACCCGGGCTCCATACAAACGGGTCTTCATGCGCTCCTTGCTCCTTGGTCTCCAATTTCTTCAAGATAATTCTAACTATTTCTATTACATTAAACTATTTAATTTAAATAGAAACCTTGATCAGCAGTCAAGGGGAAGTACATAGGAGGGAGATAGAATTTTACATCAAGAATTTTTTTTTTAGAGAAGACGAGGTACACAGACCCCATTTAATAAAACCCATTCATTCAAGCATTCAACTAAAATAAAATCCAATCACATTGGTCAAATAGTCCATAATTAATCCCCATTTATTATCATACATATCACCATATATATCAATAAATAAATATTCATCTCATGAATTAAAACATTCCATATATATATGAGTATCATTTAATGGGCAATTTTAAATTACATGAAATCCAATTTCAAGATTAAAATAAACTCTTTATTTTAATTATAAAATTATTTAGAATATAATATATAAATATATCATATATATATATATATATATCATATATATATATATATATATATTTGATATTACCGTATATATTATATATATTTATATAACGAATCAGGTTATATATATATATATATATATATATATATATATATATATATATAAAATATAAATTCACATTTATTTTTTAAAAAGAAGTCACCTTCTTTTATTAAAAGAGTCCTGCAGGCTTATTAAAAGAGTCCTTTCCTGATGGGTCACCTTCTTTTTGGAGTAAGAAAGAGACAACACCTTTTCTTTGTAGAATTCAAGATTAGCCCCCAAAAAAAAAAATTGTGATTCGTCCCAAAAAAAAAAACGTCATTTTTTTTTCTTAAAAAAAATAATTTTATACAATAAAATTATGCCCAATAAATTAATTTTAAATATATACCCATATGTATATGAAATCAAAAATAAATTAATAATTGCATAAATATTTGGCTCTGATGCCACTGTTGGGTTTGTACGAAATCGTGATGCAATCAAATTGCAAAAATTAGCGGAAGCATGGTATATCAGAGTTTAAAAAAATTTCTACAAAACCATTACCCGGATCATCCTTTATGCAAATTATTAATTTAAAACGATAAATAAGAAGTTATGGAATCATACCCTTGTAAAACGAAGCTTCCACAGGTATGAGTTCAACTCCTTGTTCTTCGTGATCTCCTTGATTTTCCGGGTTAGATTCCTTCCTTTGATCAACGTTAGCCACCCAAGTGTTTGGCCTCTAGAGGTGATCCACCAAGGAAGATGAATTATCAAGAAGGAGGGTGGTTGACTTAGTTTTCTATCCTCTATAGAAAAGGAGTACTCTCCAACAATTGGAATTGCCTCAACTGATATCTATTATAAGATTCCTCTTATATAGATATTGGTCAACCCTTCTAATCCTATTAGACATGGGATTTCTTTTAATTAATTAAACTCCTTTAATTAATTTAGGCTTCCCACCACATGAGGAATAATTAATTAAATTCATTTAATTAATTTATCTGCTAATCTTATTAGGAATAAATGAGAGTACTAATATTAAATTAATTACTAAACTCCTTTAGAAATTAAAAGAATAATAATTGTAATAATATTAATAAGACTCCTCTTATTAATTTATATTTAATATTTCCAAAATATTAAATAATAAACATTAAGCTATTTAATTTATTCTATCACTATAGATTAAATTAATTACACTTAATGCATTATTATGATTATGCCATTACCTTCTTAAATAATTATTCTTCCTTTTATGGTGTGACCCTTTAGGTTCTCTATATTAAACCGGTTGTGAATAAATCAATTAGAACAATTCTAATCTTATTTAAATAAATAAATTAAACTAATAATCTATTTAAATAAATAATATTTATTCTACAATAGGGATAAGCCTCCCTAGCGATCAACGACTTTTCAGATAATATAGATTTCAACATTAATCATAAAAGAACCTGTGAGTAAATAGTTACCATACAATTCAATCCTTCCACCATACAATGTCCCAATTAAATATAAGACATGAATTTACTGTCAAGTCTTATTTTATTTAATTATATGTATTTCGATTAGAAAATGTACAACTCCAAATAATGCAAATTAGAAACTCCTTTCTAATTTCATTTTACCTTGGCCAAGGATTCCTGGGTTGTCATTTAACGAATCACATAGGACATATCTCCTCTTTTACTAGTGGTGGTAGATTCTTTATTGATCATTCATTATCTCCATATGTAACTCATTATACCCAAGCATACCCTTTTATATACCCTAAAGGACTTTAAGGAATAAGTCAAAGTATAATTCATTATATATAAGATACTATGATGATCTCAAGTCCAAGGAACACTTGTACTACTATCACATTAGGAATTCCTATTGACAGGCTAGTAAAACTCCATTAGGTATTCCATAGCGAGTCACGTTCAGTGAACTTATTCTCCAATAAGAACCTACATACTTGCTTTAGTGTCTCCACACAAATGATCATGAGATCAATCATCCTCATCCAATGAGCAAGCAACATATGTACCAATCTATCCGGATTTACTAATCCCCTTTTTAGTAATCCCACGATTGGGAACTATTTTAGTTTTAGAGCTTTCTAAGAATTTAGATCTCATTAGCATGATCATCATTATGATTCTAAAAGCATTGCTTAAAACTATGGGTTATTTACATATTATAAAAACAGCACCATGTAGATAATTAAATGCCTTTAATAAATGAATATTTTATTAAGAAATAAATAAGATTGTTTACAAAGTACGTGCTTTATCATCATACATGATTGGCTTGTATGCACACTACTATCAATCTCCCATTTGCACTAAAGCCAATCGCCATGGTATCTCATACCCATCTTCTCTAAGTGACGATCAAACTGCTGTTGTGTTAAAGCTTTAGTAAATGGATCTGCAATGTTGTCTTGAGAGTCTACACGCTCCAAGGTGACGTCTCCTCTTTCAATGATCTCCCTGATCAAGTGAAATCGCTGCAACACGTGTTTAGATTTTTTGATGAGACCTTGGTTCCTTAGCCTGTGCAACTGCTCCTGTGTTGTCACAGTAAACGGGAACTGCTTCTCCAATGCTAGGAACCATACCAAGTTCAGTTATGAACTTCTTCATCCAAACAGCTTCCTTTGCAGCTTCACTTGCAGCTATATACTCTGCCTCTGTCACTGAATCAACAACTGTTTGCTGCTTGGAACTCTTCCAACTCACTGCGCCTCCGTTCAAGGTAAAAACATACCCCGAGACAGATTTACTGTCATCTTGGTCAGTTTGAAAACTTGAGTCTGTGAAGCCCTCGAGTTTTAATTCAGACCCACCGTAGACAAGAAAAATATCCTTAGTCCTTCTCAAGTATTTTAGGATATTCTTCACTGCCTTCCAGTGCTTTTCTCCTAGATTCAACTGGTCTTCTTAACTTCCCCCCTTCTGTCCTTTCTGACCGGTCCTCTTAACTTGCTTAAATTGCGCTATGGCTTCAATGCCTCCTTCGACAATGATAGCCCTTTCCAAAAGATCAAAAAAAGTCTTAATCTTCAATACATGTACTACCTTCTGTACCCATGGTTCCAATCCTAATTCAAATCTCTCTGTTTTCTTGGCCTCCGTATCCACCTGATGCGAGGTGAATCGAGCCCACTCTTTAAATCTTGTCGCGTTCTCTGCGACTGACATACCTCCTTGTCTCAGCTCTAGAAACTTAACTTCCATATCTTGTTGCGTATTCTCCGAGAAGAAAATCTTAAATCTGTCCCACATAATAACTTCTTCGCCTGCTAGTCCTTTATTGGGTTCCCACCAATTATTAACTTCGCCCTTCATCATGAAAGTGGCAAAACTCGTCTTCTGTGCCTCGGCCACCCGTGCGACCTCAAACACATTCTCAACTTCTTTTATCCATGTCTGGGCTTCAATTGGGTCCAAGGTTTCCCGGAATTCCGGTGGTCCTACTAATTTAAAGTCCTTACAACTAGCCACGTAATGTCCTGGCTGTTCAGCTGCTGGCGGGGTTATGTTTTGCATTGCTTCTATTAATAGGTTAACAAATCTCTGCATTGGGTCGACATTTCCCCTCCACCATTGCTAACAGATCCTTCCTCCGTTTGGTTTCGCGAGAATCCCCTAGGCGGCATGATCTTGAGGACAGGAAGAAAACATTAGGCTTTATGTGATATGCTATTCATGTTAACATTAAGAAGTTAGGACGTCTATCAATTATAGCTGATTTAAATAAACAACTTCAGTATCACAAAGCGACTCGATGGATCTCCTCAATCCATCACCTATAAACTCTACTTGAGTTTTCTACTAAGGTTATAACTTAGGTTTCACATTCCTAACGTTTACAACCTAAAGCTTTGAAACCAACCTGTGACACCCCCGAATCCGGGTCCTCTGACCCCGGTCCGGTCGCCACGATACAATACTAACATCCACCTCTAACAATATACGATAACTAAAAATACAGAAAATAATAAACGTACGTCGTTCATTCAAAAGGTGTTACTAGTCCCAAGATTCGATAACCTTAATACATCAATACAAATATACCCTAGAATAAACATTAGGGTTCATATTACATTAACAGTAATTAAACAAATCACAAAGATAAAGTCTGCTCCTTGCAAACCATCCTAAATCTTTCCTTTACCCTTGTCCTTCCCTGAGGGCTCGGGCTTAACTGCAATATAAGTCATGATATAGCAAGAATGAGCAACAACTTTGCTCAGCAAGTTTAAATACAACAATAAAGGATATATTATGATGAATGGAAAAATATCTGACAATGATTTCAACAAAATGAATATCTTAAAGATTCAACAATATGAATATTAGACCGATTCAATAATATGAATATCTGAACGATTCAATAATATGAATATCTGAACGATTCAACAATATGAATATTAGAACGATTCAATAACATGAATATCTGAATGATTCAACAATATGAATATCTAAACAATTCAACAATATGAATATTAAAAGCAAAGATAATAATTACCTTTAGAATGACTGATAGTCGAGTAGACTCTGAACTATAACTTTCCAATGGGTTCAATAGCTAATTGACCCTTTTTGGATTACTGGCTTCTGGCTACAGAAACTTAGTACCTCAAGGAGATCAGCCTCGGGCACAACGTGAATATGCATAACACTTAAATCTGCTTACTTGTATCATATATATTAGATACCTGGGCACACTCCTACATATGAGGGGTGTTCTGTTCCGTCTAAGAATCCTTACCATCAATTGGTTTGGATAGCTTCAAAGAAAACTTCGTATACTAGTCTGACCGAGCAAATGTTCAGACTCTTACTGACATAGTTCAAGAAATTTAGAACCTTGAATAATGTACAAGTCCAAGACTGTACGAGCTCAAATGCACTAGGTGCGGACATCAATAATATAAATGTGGAATAATTGATAAGTAATTAAACCACTAAATAACATGCTTGGAAATAAAGTTCAAGCAATTAAGTAAACAACTTTTGATTCAATAATAACCTACTCAATACAATATGAGAAGGATAGAGAACTTGCACAAACTGAAGTTTAGAATTTGCACAATATAGGAATTTGTGTAAGTTCGGGGAACTTGCATAATACTCAACGTGTGAAGTTCGGGGAACTTGCACGATAATAGATTCCTTGCATAAAATAAATGCATGGGCTTAGACACTTACAACATCAAATAGTGAAATTCGGGGAATTTCACCATAATAGATCCCTTGCATAAAGTAAATGCATAGGGTAGGACATTTGCTTACAACGTTCTTTGAGTAAAGTAAACACAAAGATAAGATACTTGCACAATATACGAGTTTGTATAAGTTTGGAGAACTTGCATAATAAAGAAATGAAGTTCGGGAATTTGCAAAATAACCAAAGTGTTAAGTTCGAGGAACTTTCACAATAACCAAAGTGTGAAGTTCGGGGAACTTTCACAATACAAAAGTGTGAAGTTCGGGGAACTTGCACAATAACCGAAATGTGAAGTTCGGGGAACTTTCACAATACAATAATAACCTACTCAATACAATATGAGAAGGATAGGAAACTTTTACCAAAAATAAGTGAAGTTTAAGAAACTCGCTTACACGATTCATTGAATAAAGTAGTGCAAGAATGTAGGATACTTGCATTCAATATAACAATCAACTGAAGTTAGAAAATTTGCAATATAATAATACCTTGCTCAATATAAATTTGAGTAAGATAGGGAACTTGCACAAATAATAAGTGTAAGTCAGGGAACTTGCCTGCTTGCTCAGCTACAAATAATTCTAGCTTTAATTAAACGGCGTTGGAACGACCTAATATTAACAAGTCGATCTCTCCAATTAGTATAAGTTCACACATACAAGAATCTAATCATTATATAATTCTATCACATAAGATCACGTTCAATATCAAACATACCATTTATAGCATCATAATATGTTAACTGTTAAAATTCGACTTAAGCAAATTGTTCAGATCTGAAAGTGTCCCTACGTAACTCTAGCATGCAACTATTGCCATTAAACCAATACACATGCTTATCAAGTTATAATCTCTAATTCGAAACTAACATCCTAATCCAATTTCATAGTCATATGTATTCATGCCGGTAAACCTTAAGTTAAACAAGTTCATACTTCAAAGGTTCGCTACTCCGGTCATACTATTTCATAACAAGGCTAAACAATACCTAATATGTATGCTTGAGTATACTACACACATATACTTTAATCACGCAGTTCATACTTTAAGTTCATTTTCTATAATTTAGCATGCACATGTGAAATTTGTATATAAACAAATGAGGTTCATGACAATACATCTATAGGCATAATGACATCCTAATAAACATGCTTGCATGATCATAATATAATTTACATGGTAATTAATGCTAATTAGCTTCCACATTCTCAGTTTCCAATTGCAAAGTACACTAAGTCAAAAAGACAACACGGTACATGCAAAGTATCTCGTAACCGTGATTCACATGTACTAGAACGCTTATATAAGTCACATACATGTATTCAAGTGGTCTCAATCTAAAAGGCACAAGTCTTGGTTATGTTTACTTTGAAAGTTCTTAAGTTTCTCTTTTGAAAACGTCTTAACTTACGATCAAGTATACTAGTATGTTCTATCACATTAGTCTTAGTTCTCATGCTTATATAGTACATACGATCATGATCATGAAATCAAAATTCATAGATACTACGTATATGCCAAAGTTCACATTTAAAACTTATGTCGTTGTTAGTAACGTTCTCTAATGAATTCAATATGCTAACGCTTCATTATGAATCATATAAACACAAGTTAATGGGTTGTTCATGCATTTCTTAACCATACTACTACGCTCGTAAAAATCAGAATACACATACATGATATGTCCATAACAAGTTTACTTTAGAAATTTCTAAGTTCATTTGTAAGCATTAACTCCTTTTTATCATTTGAGTGTACTAACATGATTATACATACTTATACTATGTCTACGTACCAATATATATATATATATATATGTATATATATATATATATATATATATATTAATCATGTATACATGCTTGCCAAATAAGGTACTATAGGTCGGTATATAACAGCTTAGTAACAGAACTCAAAATCTCTGGTTCAGGCCCGGCGCAGCTGCGCCGCTGGCCAGTGTAATACTGGCGCAGCTGCGCAGGCTGGCGACCAAACCAGAAGCTTTGCAGTTTCTGCAGTTTCTTTAGCCCAACTCAAAAATTTTCCTACGAAAATTGATTCTAACATAACACGTTGCAATTCTAACATGTTTACATCTTGTATAACACTTAACCACCATATTCCAATCCATTAATATCCAATTGAAATGAAGTCAAGAATCAAGTACTTAGCAAATTCACATAAATTTGAAAAACAAGAATGCAATTGATTATACCTCTGTAATGTAGAAACTGAACTTGCTGCTATCAAATTATATAATGCTACTATGCTATTATCCCTTAAATCAATATAAAACCTCAGCAATTGAAATAAGAGGAAGGGAGTTCAATTTATAGGCAAACAAAATACCTAGTTAATGCAATACTCTCCCAAATCAAACCTATGGATTGTAAGGTTGTTCAATAGACAAGAGAGAGTTGGTGAGAGTGGGTGGAACTCATCATAAATCCCACTCCCCTTATAATGATTATGGCTAGCTTGGATGAATTTGAGAAGAAGAAGATAGAGTAGCATAGCATGTGGGTTTACACGTGAAGGAGAGAAAGCTGGGCTCTCATATTGGGAAAATTCTCAACAACTAGCAAATACTACACTTGGGGCATATCATATAGACTTTGGTTATATAATATACATACACAATTTATTTTATATAACATAGGTTATAATAATTTAAAGGGCATACAATGTATTTCCTAATTACAAGTTATCAAGTAGTGTATATACATATAATCCATTTACATTATTTTAACACCGAATATAAAGAAGTTTGGTATTATTATTATCACCATGGTTATCATTATAATTTAATAACATCATTATCAAATAACAATAGTTTATTGATATTAATACAACGTAATAGGGTATACATATTAATGTTTACCACTCCTCTCATGCTATATAAATCATATTATAATGTAATTCACATAATGTCACTAATCATACTATATAGTCTATATATATAATATAGAGACATATTAATGTGTCACCTTACACCTTATACAATATGAAGGTATCCACCATATATTACAAGGTTTAATATATCGCATGCTTGTATAAAATAATTAATCAAGTAAATATAATATTATTATATTTATTAGTTCTCTTACTCATTAATTATTATTTATTCATAATAATTATAAATCAACAAAAATAATAATTTCATATGTTATCAATTAATTACTTAAATATAAATAATTAATCCCGATTAAATCTCTACACCATATTCAAGAAATTTGAATATATAATTACTAACACTTTTATCAATTCTCTGATATAAAAGTCTCATGGTTAATCTACTAATTTAAATAACCATTAGTGATTCCCTTCAATAAAAATCCTAGCATTTATTCGCATAGGTTAAATCACATAAGCACATAACCACATAAGGTTTAAATAAGTTTCAAAAAAAAAATTAACTCCTAAAAATTTTAAATCACATATAAAATTAATAAGGAGCTTAAAATTCTTGGTCGTTACATATATCATGATTGAAAAGAATAATACGATGACAAACTTTCAACAATATAAGAATTGTGAAAGAATATGAATCAATAATGCTGAATAGCCAACAATGAACATGAATAAATTCAACTGAATCAAATGGTAATGAAGGTGATCAGCCTTTCATACCTGATGAACATATGCAACATGCACTAAGTGCGAATCAATAATCAGTATAGATATGAATAATTAACAATAATTATTCACGAACATGCTTTTTAATATAACTCAAAGTTGAGTTAGAGAAAACTTGCCTGAACCGTCGATTACTGCTACGCAATTTAAGTTAATCGCTTTATTGAAAAGACCTATCAGTTATAAGATTTGATCTTTCAATTAGTATAACATACCTTATCCCATAATGCTATTACTTTAAAAGTAAACTATCTAACACTTAGGTGCTGTTTGTTTACATCTGATTGCCTCTTAATGGACTGCCTCTTATTCGCTAAGAGGCATGATGCTGTTTATTTTTTTTTTGTTACCTCTGAATGCCTCTTAATCGGTAAGACAGAAAATGAAATCTTAATAATTAAGAGGTACCTCTTAATAAAAAAAATTTGATAATTTTTTTGATATAAATATATTCAACAATATTATTCACTCATTTTTATTAAATTAAATATTTAAAATTATTAAATAAAAATTTACCCTTTAAAATAGTAAAATAGTGTCATTAAGAGACAACTTACTTTTTAGTTATTAAACAGTTTTTTAGATTCAGACCTCATAACCATTCAGATAATCTAATTTATTAAGACATCATAATCATTCAGATCTTAATCGCCAGATTTATCAAACACAACCTTAACCACATAGTTAAATATTATTACAAGTCTAAACCTAGCACACATCGAGTCTTTAATAGTATTCAATATAGTATACTGAGTGGTTTCCCACAAACAACTAACAAATTAGTTTCCCTCTCGTCTACACAGTTTTCACAGTGAGTTAGATCGGTTACTAATTCGTAGATACCTTCCCCATATGAAGGAGTCGTTTAGCCCAGCTACTATACATTAACCATTAAAGGGTACGATTGCACTACCTTAGACTTAACACTTACTCGTTCATTTATAAGTTATTATTATAACTCGGTAAACTGTTTACTATTCAAGAGACTTAATATCTCATTTTAGTAAGCTGAAACCAAACTGTTTCCTATTCCTGACATTTTAGTTTCCATTTCAGTATCCTGAATTGTTCATTTCAGGAAGGTGAAATTTCTTTTTCACTAAAATATTAAAATAGCTTATTATTTATCTATCCTTTGGCCAATCATATATACATATATTTCATACACAAAAAATATTTTTCTGAAATTTTTTAACTCTAAGAATTTTTCAAAAATCCATTTCTAGGTAATTTCTTAAGAAAATAGCTACCTCACGCTTAACTCCAGAAATTCCCAACTCTTGGTGGGATCTTACATATGTTAACGTGAGCTTACAGTTTAAATTTTGTGGCCATCGGAGTTATACAACTCCGGTTATAGCGATTTTTGTCGGAAAAATACAAATATTGAAATAGCCATAACTTGCTCAATTTAAGTCAAAATGAGCTCATTTTCGGACACAAGCTAGTTTATAACATATATATTAATGTCCCAAAAGGCCTGATTTTATTTCATAACTTGAGTGGCCGAAAAAACCCCTTAAATTTCCGAACAGCCTACTCTTTAGCCTTTTTCAGATTTTGCTTCATTTATTCAAATCAATCCACACGAAAATCTATAACTCCTTTTTTAGTGATTCCACTTGAAAACGTTAGAAGACTTATATATCTATCTCCAAAAATTGACCATACTCAAAAATTCAAAATATACTAGGAGATATGGTTGTTTGAATTTTATACTTTGTTTTTACAAAAATCTAATTTTTCATACTTGATGATTTCTAAGAAAACTTTCATATTCCCACCTAATATCCAACATAATCCATCATCAAACATCATAACACAAACTAATACCAAATATATTTATGGATCTATCATAATCCATGATCTTATACCTCAAATAATCATCAAACACAAGATAAACACAACCAAGACTAAGAAAAATTAGGTTTTCTCACTTTTGAAAAACTTATTATCTATTTCATACTTTAGATCTAACTTTTGATCATCAAAAGGTTTAGATCTAAACATGAAACACTATTAAACACATAGATCCAACGTTTTTGAGCCTCAAAATCAAAACTTTACAAAAATCAAACTCAATCAAATCAAGAAGGAATTAGACTACACAAGTAAAAATCCTTTATACCTTAGCTTGATTCTTTCCTCTCCTTCTTCCTATTAATTGATTAGGAAATTATGAAACATCAAAACTCTACACCCTCTCTCGTTTCCCTCATGGCCGAACCTCCCCCCCTCTCTCTCTCTCTTGCTTTTTGCTAGCATATGAGATGAAAGAGAAAAGAATGAAATGAAATGAAAAGTAAAGGATATACTTGATTTGTTTTGTTAGTAAAAATGAATAGATATAAAGTGTATATCTATCATAATCTCCCACACTCTCTCTTTCTCATCAAGTTTAAGCTTGCTTGCACTCCAAAGGTTGCTTGAAAACTTGGTTAAAGTTGGTTGCTAAATAAAAATTGGACACCTAAGGTGTTAGTTCACCAACTAAAGCTACTATTATCATTACATAAACCTCCCCCCCTCTCTCTCTCTCTTGCTTTTTGCTAGCATATGAGATGAAAGAGAAAAGAATGAAATGAAATGAAAAGTAAAGGATATACTTGATTTGTTTTGTTAGTAAAAATGAATAGATATAAAGTGTATATCTATCATAATCTCCCACACTCTCTCTTTCTCATCAAGTTTAAGCTTGCTTGCACTCCAAAGGTTGCTTGAAACCTTGGTTAAAGTTGGTGGCTAAATAAAAATTGGACACCTAAGGTGTTAGTTCACCAACTAAAGCTACTATTATCATTACATACACTCCCTCTTGTTTCTTCTCCATGATTTTGGCCCTAAGGCCTTCTTTGGCCCTAATTGGTTTTATTTTAAAGGCCCAAATAGCTTACCTAAGGTCTAATAGATCCCTTCCCCTATTGGGCTTAGTTTGGGCTACTCTTTTAATGTTTTGGGCTAGCAATTTTAATTTTTTGGGCTTGCAAATCAACATAATTTCCTACTATTTAATTTTATACTTATTCAATTAGTTAAATACTATTCCTCAAATGGGCTAAGCTTGGGCCAAGCTTGGGCTCACACTTAATTTCTTTTGGGCTTGGACTATTTCTTAAATTGCTTACTAGTTAAAATAAACTTGGCTTCCTCCTATAATTATATTGGGCCATCACTATACTTGCCCTATACATAATATATTGGGCTAGTTTAATAACTTAATTGTTATTAAATCAACTTATCTACAAGTCCAATGCTTAATTAAATAATTGGGCTACTAAAATTACTTACTCTCCTTAGTCCATTAAATCTAGTATCACTAGAACTAATGCTCAACATTATTGATATTTACTTAATCTTAATTATCTATATATACAAAATAAATGTATACACATTATATTTATTTAATCGTACACCCCATCCACATAAGTCCTCACATATTCTATTAGTTTATTAACTAAATAGCCATAATTGGCTTAATAAGTTATAAACAGTCACACTCACATAATCATACAAGATAACCTAATAGGTTAAAATTTCTTGCACCATTTAGATCACAACAAATTTATAGATATCGTAGTACCTTATCCTTAATATTCCTTCAAGTATACATAAATTCATTTATAGGGTTTAGAAATTTTGTAACCCATAATTCCTCTATTCTCAATCAAATAGTAAACCTTATAGATTATTCTTTAAAATTTTAAATTATTCCTCAAATTCACATCTAGGTTTTATCATTTAACTTTTATTTAAATCATTTAAGATCTTATAAATTTTCGGGTTATCACATTCACCCCTTCTAAGAATTTCGTTCTCAAAATTACAGCCTACTAATCCCTACTCCTTTCATTCACCAAAACTAGGTATTCAACTTAACCTTTATCTTATTCCATTCTCATTTAATGAGTACATCCAGCTTCTTTCTTTGAGGAACTATTCTATCATCACATTCTACCCAGATTTCTCCCCAAGGAGTTAAAAACTTTTTAAATAATGCTGAGTGGCCATGAACTTTCATTTTTCAATTTCTAAAAGATTTAAACAGAAATTCATCTGCAAACCGCTCTGGACTTACGGACATAGTGGGTGATCAGCCCGTATTCCCTGCATTGATCAGATGCTACATCACTGCCATTCGGCACAATTTAAACGACATTCGCGTTCATCATCACCGCTATTGGCGCAAAAATATTTCCCAATTTAGGGATGCTCATACTCAGCTTGGAGTCCGAATCAAAACAATATGGTTTGGGATAAGTTCTCAAAGAGATACTTGAATTTTCATAAATATTTGTCTAGCTGAATCAAATAGCTTAGACTCATACCAATAATTCACATATCAATCGAAACATGTGTCTGGCCAAATTTAATTGACGCTTGACTTTTTTTTTTAAAATTCTAAAAATCATTTTATGATGTCATGATACCCCACTGTATTTACAGTTCGTTTTAGATTCCATCATTTTTGTGACTTTGTCATACAACAATATACCATAGTGGGTTGACGATCTTTAGATCACATCCAACACTAGGTAATACTGCATTAATAACTCCATCATTTTTATCATCTTTGCACCAGGTTCCATGATACATTGATGATATATAAAATATATTTTGATATTTTAAATAATTTTTTTTTGTTTAGCCGAAATATTAGCGTAGACACTTATTTAAATCGTTTAAAACTATTGAAAATTATTTTTGAAATTATCTTGTTGCAACAGGTAACGATGTGATAATGGCTCGAAGCCCATCTCTACACCCTTGTTACCATGTTTTGAAGATAACCAAAAATTCATTTTATTTCAAAAAATGCACATCAGTGCGAATTTAGCTTGATGTCAAAAATTTCGAAGTCTAGCACAGCTAGAAGATTTGGAATACCTATGCTTCCACTATCAACATCAATTTTTCTAATGATCAATTGCTTAATAATTTTATCTATTCCTATTATCCTCAATCGTTCATTCACAATTTTCCTATACCTCCGCATAGTTCATCAAACATACCACACGTTATGAGTTCAGGAACTTACCACAATCATATGGGTTTAGGAACTTATCCTAGTCAGACCAAAGTCGTCCATTCGCTGAGGGGTTCCACCATACGATTATGAGTCACGAACTTACCATACGTATGAGTTCAAAGAACTCACACCTAATCTTATATTCTCAACTTATTGGTTATACACATGAGAAAAGAATCACCTTCTCATCATACATATAGCGAATAGCGCGACACCGACATTTTAATGATTATCAAAATGATAAACTAAGTAGTCGTTAGACCAAGCACAAAACCACCGCCCATACAAAAGTTTGTACAACTCAGCTATCACATGAGTCCTCAATTGAAATCCCACATAATCCTAGTTCCCTCTTTACTCGATACGAATTTCATTTAATCCGTATCTACAATTCACAACTCTTTCCTGAGTTTAACTTGTACTATTTCGTAGTACCTTATTCGTATAGCAATTCTACTATAAAGTTTTCAATCATTTGATTGATCATCTATCTTTTTATGACCTCATCAGATCACGTTGTGATCTCATATTATAATCGTATTATATTACGATTATTTTCTATGTTATGATCGTTTTGTTTTACGATCTTCTTTCCCTTTATACTTTTAGTCTTTTAGACTCTATCTATTTATTACTACTGTTCATCTTTATTATCAGAGTTAGGTAACTCTGGATCTTTATTACCTGTCAGGATTCTTCTTTGAATCTTATTGACTTACCAATACCTTGCTCAAATTCATCGCTTAGAACTTAAACTCTATTTGAGTTTATTTCTTATCCTCATCCCTGCGGTTATAGCCTAAGGTAACCTTATCTAAGGTTTATAACCTACAGCTCTGATACCAACTGTACCGCCCCCAAATTCGGGTCCCCAAAACCTCGGACATGGTACGTTACGATACATCATTTCTGTGACACCCCCAAATTTGTGACCGCCACTTGGTCTCTCGAATTCGGTTCATCACGTGCTCATGGTAATACATCACAATAATAATAACTAAATATCACACAATCACAGCGAAAAATCTATTCTAGAATAATTTACAATGATTTATTATAATTATTACCCTAAGTCTAGCAACCTACAGTACTTAATAGATTACATAAAAATATCAATTAACGACTTATTACATAATCTAACTTAAGCTTAAACATAATCAAATCCAGTCTTACTACATCATCTTAATACAATATTAAAATATTTAAACATAAAAGAGACAAGCTAGTTGGTAGCCTTGCCCTTGCCCTTATCAACGCCCGAAGGTTCGCCCTGCTCTGCCTTAACTGAAATATTTTAGGGAAATCAAGAATGAGCACAAATTGCCCAGCAAGTAATATACAATAAGGCTAAGTGATATAATTCTCAATTCTCGAAAGGGTATAACAAGGTTTGATAGTTCAAGGATAACAAGAATATCAACAACTTTCAATAACAGTCGCTAAGGACAGAATAATATCAATGTGATTCAATAATAAATCAATTCAAGATTTCAAGATAACTGAATACTGAGCAGTCACTAAGGACTATGAACTTCTACTAAAATTGACAGTAATAAACTGAAAATCCAACAAAAATAGGTACAACAGGTGATCAGCCTAAAGCACCATCGTTATGCATAACAATCAATCATACTCAAGTGTGCACATCGGTTCTCCGACAATTATATATTCCCTTCAAAGAAGGTTGTTCTTCTCAGTCAAATACAAGATCCCGCACCAATCAATTAGTTTGGGTCGCTTTTCAATAATATAAGTCTAGCCGAATCAAATGGCATAGACACTTTCACAATATTCAAGAACAATACCAAGTTCCACATGAATAATAGCTTTAATGAAATAAGAGTTCAAGTATGCTAATTCAATTCAAACGATTAAGTAATTAAACTAGTTCGCAATATACAAGAATAGAATACTTGCATAAGGTAAATGCGTCGGTTAGGATACTTGCATCCAAAGAGATAAGGTTTAGATACTTGCACCGTAAAAGAGTGTAAGTTAGGAAACTTGCACTTTTAAAAGAGTGTAAGTTAGAGAACTTGCCTTTAGCGTAGTTTATCCACGAAAAATAATTCAACACTTTTGAATTCCTATCGTAGTATAGTTGCGTATATATATGATATTCATTAGTCATATAATTTAACTTCACATAATATCTTCGAATATACGATCAACACACAAGCTAAGTCTTAACCTAGATACACAGTTATATAGACTATAATGTCTATCCTTAACGTTTCTCCTTTTGAGTTTAAACACATTCTCATATCATATAAGATCGCAACAATTAGTAAACATGCTCTCATATTATTAATATCACATAAGACCACAATTAATACTAAATGTATTTCATTTTAGCAAGTTATGGCATTCTCGTAAGTTAACCGTCAAAATCGAGTTCAAGTCACACCATATAATATCACGTAGCATGTATACATTTTAAAGAATAATTTTATGTTTGTATAACCTTCCCTCGTTCCAAACATATGTGATATAGCTTCTAAGTCAACCCTTTCAATAACTTACGGTCATTCAAAGTCATGGAATTCACAAAGCCTATCATGCTTTGTTATACGAAGTGATCACATAACTTGTTTTAAGCATGCTTGCAAGAATCTATATTATACACCTATAACTAGCACCGTTACAACTTAATTCATGCTTCACTTGTGCCTAACTAGTTTTCATGGCATCAAACATGGCATGTGTATGTTTATGACATTTTAATGAGGTTATGAGCACTACCAAACATGTCCAAAATTTTCAGAATTTAGGCTTCGATATAATATATCAAGATTTACGTTTTGAACTTACACTTTCACTTAGTAAAGTTCACAATTGAAGCCCACATGCTCATGTCATATTATGAAACATATATAGGCAAGTCAACATGCTTTTCATGCATTTAAAGGCCCTATAAACATGCTCTAAAAGTCAGAATGTATATATGGTCTTTACATGTCAATATCAACCTTCAAAACTTGTATTTTTGTTAGAAAGGTGCACTAGTTGGGTTCACATGTTCATATTATATCACAATACATATATACTTAAGTCAATATGCATTCCATGTGTTTCTAGGTCATACAAACATGTCTCAAAAGTCAGAATACTATTATGGTATTTATATAACCAAGTTCCTCTTTTCATAACTTTAAGTTTTCTTTGAAATATTCAACTAAAACAACTAGCATGGATTGCTATAACCTAGTAACCTTATTCCATATGTTAATGTGAGTTATATGCATATCCTAATAGTACATCATGCTCAATACATCAGAAGATATAAAAGAAATCATCAACAAATTCTGCAGTGGCGCGCTGCCGCGCCCAAATTGTACTAGGGAGACGAGCGGCAGCGCGGCTCCCGTTCCAGTCCAGAGAGCAGCCTGCAACGGTACATAACAAATCCAACTCACGAAATTACTTCACGAAAACTTTTCTAAGCAGCCACATTATGGTTTAAACATGTTTATAAGTCTATATAACAACTAAGAACATGTTCTAATCCAATCTAGCATGAATTGTAATCAAAATCAAGAGTTGAAAACTTTGACAGTAAACAAAACGATGAACCAAGAACGAAGGATTTATACCTCTGTAATGCAAGGTAAGCTTATTGAAATCTCTCTCTGTGATTATCTTGCTATTAAACTCACAACACTCTCAATTCAATACTTAGACAAAATCTCAGCAAATGAAAAGAGAAGGGAGGGAGCAATATTTATAGAGCAATTCTTACACAGACAATGCATATATACATCAAATTAAACCAATGAGAATGTTAGATTACATGATGGTTAAAAGAGAGTTGGTAAATGGTTGTTGAAGATCATCATGATAACCACTCCCCCCATAATCATGAGCTAGAAGGAGCTTGGGAGAAGAAGAATGAGTAGCTCCTTAGCCTTTTTGTTCTTCACGTGAATGAGAATGAGACTAACATTAAGGGACAAGGCACAATACTAACTCAGCATTTGCAACATACTACACTTAAATCATTATACACATATGTATTAAATACTTAGGCTATCTATACCTATATATATTTTATACATATGTCTTTAATTGAAATGTCACACTATAATTCACATAATGTAGTAAGTGTGACTTGTACACATATAATCCATGTACATTTTTATCATACTGGTATAATCTTTTCAGATATTATCACACTATACTGTCTCCTTTATTATTAAATTGTATTAATCAACAAGTGATTACAATATATTCACGATATATCATTTTAATGTATACTTACATACATATTGTCACATAGGTATTAATCATGTAGCTCACATAGTTTAATTAATCTTAATACATGGTCCATATGTGTAATATATTCATATTGCATTATATAACATAGTTTATGTATACTTGTATGGTCACACCTAAGTGTTTCTTTACACTATATAATATAGTTGTATTTTATATTATTGCATGCTTGTACATAACAATCAATATAATCTTATTATATTAATAACTTACTTATTTATTTTATTATTCATAATGTCAAATAAATAAATTATTTACCTTATCAATTAATTAACAATAATATTAATTAATTCATTCCTCATCGATTATTAATAACACCTAATTAATAATCATAGGATTCATTATCACATTAACAAGTATAAATCTCAGCAAAATTATAAACAAGTGGTTTATTATTATTATATTTCTTGAAATAATAATAATCACATATTATTAATCAATCACAGTTAATATTCCACAATAATTATTTAATATTCTACGATAACAATAATTAATATTTTACAATAACAATTAATATAGATAAATTGTTGGCTTAAATTAATATAATCATTCTTATGTTACGTCACTGTGCCACACAAGGCTATCAATGAGTTTATCGCAAACTCCATCAATTTCTCAACTATTATAATTATTCAATTTTATATAATTGAATTAATTCATCTCATAACACAAAATCATTTATATTCAAATAACTTCTCATTTCCATTAATGTATTTATTTAATAATATTAGAAAATTTTCGGGTATTACAATTTCTATAACTATTGCGGAAGATATAAACATAAATTGTTTATACAATAATTTTTACAACATAATTCCCAAGGTCTGTAACCTTAACTTAATACCTGCATTCAATATCTTACACGACATACAATGTCATTTGTATCCTACAGTATTACCATTTTAACCGTATAATAATTCCATCCTGGAACTTGTCTTTGCCTTTGACTGTGTCCGAAGTTTCTTCTTTAATCTGAAATGTTTATCATAATATAGCAAGGGTGAGCAACAAGTTTGCCTAGCAAGTTTAAGTTCAAATGAAGATATATCATGATTGAAAAGAATAATAAGCTGACACACTTTCAACAATATAAGAATTGTGAAAGAATATGAATCAATAATGCAGAATAGCCAACAATGAACATGAATAAATTCAACTGAATCAAATGATAATGAAGGTGATCAGCCTTTCATACCTAATGAACATATGCAACATGCACTAAGTGCGAATCAATAATCAATATAGTTATGAATAATTAATAATAATAATTATTCACGAACATGCTTTGTAATATAACTCAAAGTTGAGTTAGAGAAAACTTGCCTGAACCGTCGATTACTGCTACGCAATTTAAGTTAATCGCTTTATTGAAAAGACCTATCAGTTATAAG
This sequence comes from Panax stipuleanatus, assembly GCA_020205555.1. Lineage (NCBI taxonomy): Eukaryota > Viridiplantae > Streptophyta > Magnoliopsida > Apiales > Araliaceae > Panax > Panax stipuleanatus. Next base: position 90,666,762 of record CM035124.1, read on the forward strand.
ATTTGATCTTTCAATTAGTATAACATACCTTATCTCATAATGCTATTACTTTAAAAGTAAACTATCTAACACTTAACCACATAGTTAAATATTAAATATCCTCAATATCATATATATTTACAAGTCTAAACCTAGCACACATCGAGTCTTTAATAGTATTCAATATAGTATACTGAGTGGTTTTTCACAAACAACTAACAAATTAGTTTCCGTCTCGTCTACACTGTTTTCACAGTGAGTTAGATCGGTTACTAATTCGTAGATACCTTCCCCATATGAAGGAGTCGTTTAGCCCAGCTACTATACATCAACCATTAAAGGGTACGATTGCACTACCTTAGACTTAACACTTACTCGTTAGTTATTATTATAACTCGGTAAACTGTTTACTATTCAAGAGACATAATATCTCATTTCATTAAGCTGAAACCAAACTGTTTCCTATTCCTGACATTTTAGTTTCCATTTCAGTATCTTGAATTGTTCATTTCAGGAAGCTGAAAATTTTTTTTCTCTAAAATATCAAAACAGCTTATTATTTATATATCCTTTGGCCAATCATATATACATATATTCCATACACAAAAAGTATTTTTTTGGAATTTTTTAACTCCCTTAAGTATTTTTCAAAAATCCATTTCTAGGTAATTTCTTAAGAAAATAGCTACCTCACGCTTAACTCCAGAAATTTCCAACTCTTGGTGGGATCTTACACATGTTAACATGAGCTTACAGTTTAAATTTCGTGACCATCGGAGTTATACAACTCCGATTATAGCGATTTCCGTCGGAAAAACGTAAATATTAAAATAGTCATAACTTGCTCAATTTAAGTCGAAATGAGATTATTTTTGGACACAAGCTAGTTTATAACATATATTTTAACGTCTCAAAAAGCCTGATTTTATTTCATAACTTAAGTGGCCGAAACAGCCCCTTAAATTTCCGGACAGCCTACTCTTTAGCCTTTTTCAGATTTTGCTTCATTTACTCAAATCAGTTCACACGAAAATCTATAACTCCTTTTTTAGTGATTTCACTTGGAAAGGTTAGAAGACTTATATATCTATCTCCAAAAATTGATCACACTCAAAAATTCAAAATATACTAGGAGATATGATCGTTTGAATTTCATACTTCGTTTTTACAAAAATCTGATTTTTCATACTTGATGATTTCTAAGAAAACTTTCATATTCCCACCTAATATCCAACATAATCCATCATAAAACATCATAACACAAACTAATACCAAATATATTCATCGATCTATCATGATCCATGATCTCATACCTCAAATAATCATCAAACACAAGATAAACACAACCAAGACTAAGAAAAATTAGGTTTTCTCACTTTTGAAAAACTTATTTTCTATTTTATACTTTAGATCTAACTTTTGATTATCAAAAGATTTAGATCTAAATATGAAACACTATTAAACACATAGATCCAAGGTTTTTGAGCCTCAAAATCAAAACTTTACAAAAATCAAACTCAATCAAATCAAGAAGGAATTAGACTACACAAGTAAATATCCTTTATACCTTAGCTTGATTCTTTCCTCTCCTTCTTCCTATTACTTGATTAGGAAATTATGAAACATTAAAACTCTCCTCCCTCTCTCCTTTCCCTCATGGCCAAACCTACCCCCCCTTCTCTCTCTCTCTTGCTTTTTGCTAGCATATGAGATGAAAGAGAAAAGAATGAAATGAAATGAAAAGTAAAGGATATACTTGATTTGTTTTGTTAGTAAAAATGAATAGATATAAAGTGTATATCTATCATAATCTCCCACACTCTCTCTTTCTCATCATGTTTAAGCTTGCTTGCACTCCAAAGGTTGCTTGAAAACTTGGTTAAAGTTGGTGGCTAAATAGAAATTGGACACCTAAGGTGTTAGTTCACCAACTAAAGCTACTATCATCATTACATACACTCCCCCTTGTTTCTTCTCCATAATTTCGGCCCTAAGGCCTTCTTGGGCTCTAATTGGTTTTATTTTAAAGGCCCAAAGAGCTTACCTAAGGTCTAATAGGTCCCTTCCCCCATTGGGTTTAGTTTGGGCTACTCTTTTAATGTTTTGGGCTAGCAATTTTAATTCTTTAGGCTTGCAAATCAACATAGTTTCCTACTATTTAATTTTATACTTATTCAATGACTTAAATACTCTTTCTCAAATGGGCTAAGCTTGGGCTCACACTTAATTTCTTTTGGGCTTGGACTATTTCTTAAATTGCTTACTAGTTTAAATAAACTTGGCTTCCTCCTATAATTATATTGGGCCATCACTATACTTGCCCTATACATAATATATTGGGCTAGTTTAATAACTTAATTGTTATTAAATCAACTTTTCTACAAGTCCAATACTTAATTAAACAATTGGACTACAAATTGGGCAACTAAAATTACTTACTCTCCTTAGTCCATTAAATTTATTATCACTAGAACTAATGCTCAACGTTATTGATATTTACATAATCTTAATTATCTATATATACAAAATAAATGTATACACATTATTTTTATTTAATCGTACACACCATCCACATAAGCCCTCACACATTTTATTAGTTTATTAACTAAATAGCCATAATTGGCTTAATAAGTTATAAACACTCACACTCACATAATCATACAAGATAACCTAATAGGTTAAAATTTCTTGCACCACTTAGATCACATCAAATTTATAGATATCGTAGTACCTTATCCTTAATATTCCTTCAAGTATACATAAATTAATTTCTAAGGTTTAAAAATTTTGTTACCCATAATTCCTCTATTCTCAATCAAATAGTAAACCTTATAGATTATTCTTTAAAATTTTAAATTATTCCTCAAATTCACATCTAGGTTTTATCATTTAACTTTTATTAAAATCATTTAAGATATTATAAATTTTCGGGTTGTCACAATATCCGTGATAGTAATACATTAAGTCAATAATGTAGAAGACGAATAATATAATTAATGATAATGAAATAATCTTTTTGAATGAATAATGATAGTAGATTAATCATTTTGAATAAATAATGATAATGAAATAATCTTTTTGAATAAATAATGATAGTGGATTAATCTTTTTGAATAAATAATGATAATGAAATATTTTTTTTGAATAAATAATGATAATGGAATAATCTTTTTGAGTAAATAATGATAATGTAATAATCTTTTTGAATAAATAATGATAGTGGATTAATCTTTTTGAATAAATATATTTTTGAATAAATAATGATAATGGAATAAAATGAAATAATAGATGAATAATATATTTATAAAGTATGGTAGGTTTTTGGCTATAAATAGGAGGGGTTAGCATAAGAAAATTCATAAATTTCTTGCTTATACTTCATTCCACATTCTAAAAATTTATTAGTGTATGTCAATATATACACATTTTCTTTAACCTTATGATATCTCTTCATTTGAAATTTATTTCCTTAATAAATTTTTCTCATGCATAATCTCTTTCTAGGTTTTGAATTTTCGTAACCCATATTTTCTCACTTCTATTCTTCATCTTCTCATTTCTTACTCTTCAAAATTTCTATCATTCACATTTAATTTCTCTATATTCTTTCAAATATCAAACCGTATAGGTTCTGCTTAAAATTTTTAAATCATTCCTCTATTTTCAAATCTTGGTTTTATTCTTTAACCTTTATTTAATCATTCAAGGTCTTATTTATAAGTCTTATAAATTTTCGGGATGTCACAACAATATTTGTCAAATTGTGAAGCGTATCGGGTATCAAAAACCCCCAAATCATGAATTGTGTATCGTATAGTGAATCATATCATAAGTTATGGAAAGAAATGCAAAAACAAACAATGTTATATATGTAAACATATAGAGAACTCCGTTTAGAGGATAATAAAGCATATTAGTTAAAGTAGTCAAACACGCATACAAAGAAACTTAAATATTAAAATTATAGTTTATAGTTTATGGTAGATTTTATTGCCTTGTTTCTAACTCGAAAAGACAGGGAGAAATGATTGGTTTAACTACTATCACTTGTTAATTGAGGTAAGAGTATCATTTTATTTAATTATATGTATTTCGATCCTTAAATGCACAACTCCAAATAATGCAAATTAGAAACTCATTTCTAATTTCATTTCACCTTGGCCAAGGATTCTTGGGTTGTCATTTATCGAATCACATAGGATATTCTCTCCTTTTACTAGAAGCGGTAGATTCTTTATTGATCATCCATTATCTCCATATATAACTTATTACACCCAAGCATACCATTTGATATACCCTAAGGGACTTAAGGGACATGTCAAAGTATAACTTATCATACACAAGATACTATGATGATCTCAAGTCTAAAGATCACTTATACTACTATCACTACAAGAATTCCTATTGACAGGCAAAATAAAACTCCATTAGATATTTCTTAGCGAGCCACGTTCAGTGAAATTATTCTCCAATAAGCACCTACATACTTGCTTTAGTGCCTCCACACAAATGATTATGAGATCAATCATCCTCTTCCTAAGAGAAAGCAACGTACGTACCAATCTATCCAGATTAACTAATCTCCTTTTAGTAATCCAACGATTGAGAACTATTTTAGTTTTAAGCTAGCATGATCATCATCATGATTTTAAAAACATTGCTTAAAACTATGGGTTTATCACATTGAATATAACAGCATCATGTAGATAATATAAAGACTTTAATAAATAAACTCTTTTATTAATAAACGAATAAGATTGTTACAAAGTATATGCTTTATTATATCAAATATGATTGGCTTGTGTGCATACTACTTTCAATCTCCCACTTGCACTAAAGTCAATCATTATGGTGTCTAATACCCTTCTTCTCTAAGTGACGATCATCCTGTTGTTGAATAAAGCTTTAGTAAATGGATATGTAATGTTGTTCTTGAGAGTTCACTATCTCTATAGTGACTTCTCCTCTTTCAATAATTCTATAATCAAATGAAAGTGCCGCAACACATGTTTGGATCCAAGATAAGACTTAGGAACCATTCCTAATTTATTAATGAACTTTTCATCCAAACAATCAACTTTTTGCTTCATTTATAGTTATATACTTTGTCGTTGTCCCTAAATCAGCAACTCTTTGCTGTTTGGAACTTTTCCAATTCACTGCACTATCATTCAAGGTAATGATTTACCCTTAAATGGATTTGATGTCGTCTTGGTCAATCTTAAAAACTTGAGTCTGTTTAGCCCTCTAATTTTAATTCAGACCCACCATGAATCATGATCACATCCTTAGTGTCGGTTAAGTACTTTAAGATGTTTTTCAGTATCTAACAGTGATCTTCTCCTTAATTTAACAGATCACCATCAGGTCTCGTACATTTGATTGCATAAATGATAGTAACTCATGCGATCTCATACCATCTTATATTTAAGATGTTTCATTGAAACTCCGCCCAAGACATTTCAAGTGATGTGTACGTTTCATTGCTTCCCACCAGTGATCTGCCTCTCCTCGTAATATAAAGGTGACGAATGGAACCTTTTGATCATCAGCGCAATGTAGTACATCAAATATCTTCATCATTTATTTAAGTCATGCCTCTGCCTTGAGTGGGTTCGACTTTCCATTAAATTCAGGTAGTCCTAAATCCTTGAACTTCTTGGCAGTGACCGTTCGTAAGTTACCAACGTTTTCACCGACATTATGGGCAGGAGCTCCTCTCACCTGGTGCTGCATGAATTGCATGAAGTTACTAAAAAAACATCATGTATCATGTTGTCAGCAACATTATTTCCTGAGTTCACAGCAGGATTATTCGTAGCATCCTGATTCTCAGCCACATTTACCTCATAATTCACCTCTTGATTTTTAGATGTCATTCTGAAATGTGGTCACAAAACAAAGATTTGTTAAAACAACTGAAACATCGCTTTTCGTCCCCATATCCAAGCCTACTAATTAGATAACGACATTTAACTTTTATAGGACACACTAGTGACTTATTCTATTCGTCTCTCTTCTCCTAGTTTTAACCCCAGATCTCCATCAGTGAACATATCCCTAAGTTTTGATACCAATTGTGACGCCCCCAAAATAAGGTCCACACTACCCAATTTTGAGTCTCCAAAAGATAAACAACCAGCTTAATATAATACAGTACAAATACCACAAGTCATTCTAAGTCTTCACTACAATTATTGCAACACTATTTTACAACATGGTGAAGACTAATATAGTAACTATCTTGGACCATCACTCCAGTCCCCGGCTAGTCCCAGCTACACTCTCATTTCCTGAGAAAAATAATGGAACAAAAAGTAAAAGAGTGAGCTCAAATAGCGCAGTAAAGAATATCATGACTAAGATATAAAAAATATATATCTTTTCGTCTTCAACAGTGATAAATATAATAGAATATAATAGACAACAAGTTTAAGAAAAACAATTGCAGCGGAAGTAACAAACAATTAGGGGAGTAAAATAGATCATAATGTCCACAATCTTCCCTCATTTAAAAAATTCACCATAAATATTTTATCCCTGTAACACCAATCAACAGTTCCTGGTCATAATCATGCCGATCAACTCATCTTTGCACTCAGACTAAAGATATTCAAATGTAACACCAATAGTCACAATCATGACAGTCAATAGTTCTTCTTTGCACCCAGGCCAAAGAAAACTTTCACCACGTATCTTTGCCATACAGACCAAAGACACACAACAATCATATCATCCTTGCACCCAGGCCAAAGACATTCACCAATTATATTATCTTTGCACACCGGCCAAAGATATTCAGAATAACTTGATTATTTGATTATTATTACAAATAGCAGTGATATAAAGGATGAATGAAAGTTGTAAGAATAATAAGATAAAAGAATAAATATACGAAATTTGACATTTAATTTGTTAAGAGTCCAATAATGTCCAAATTGTCAACATGATAACCAAAATGTGCAGTCAAATTCAAGAATGATATTCAAGATTCATATTCCAAAGATAATGATTAAAATTTAATAAGAAGGTTCAGGTAAATAAGAAGTTCAAGTGAAATGATATTAGATGAAGCGCAAACCTTAAAGGAATTTCTAAACATTTTTGGAATTATAGAAGTAATGCTTATCATAGTAAGTTTAGAATTAGGAGTATGAAAGAAAATGATATCCCTTATCTCAATTAACAAGTGGCTGGATGCTACTTTCTATGAAGTTTATCAACCTAAATATATTTATAATTTAATGAGTTACTATTACATATGGTGTACATTAACTCGTATATTATAAAATTATTAAAAGTGATTATATAGTATAAATTTGTGTAGTGTACAGAATAAGCTTAAAAATAAAATCTTTCAAAGGAAGTTTTTCAAAATAACTCTTCTAAAGGAAGAATTATAAACACGGTGTGATGTGTGTAGGTGTTTAACAAACTTTTATAGAAAGACTTACTTGAACAATACTTGTACTCTTATTAATCTTCACAAATACTCAAGTACATATATATACTTAGAGATGCAATAACTATATTTTAGTCAAACAAGATAAATGATTAATTGAATTAATCATACAAGAATAATGGAAAAGACTTATTGAATGTAGAAAACTAAATAAAGATGTTTTAATAGACGTTGAATTAAATGTCTAACCTAATATGAGAATATTAATTATTAATCAATAAAGTGAATACTTTGTGTTTAATGTAGAGAATGTATATTATTGAATGATTATATATGGGAGCTATGGAATGGAAAATCTATATAACCTAATTATATATATTAGGTATGAGGATTAAATAATCTAAGGGTTATAATCATTTGAGAACTCTAGTATTTAAAATATATACTAACTTAAGAGATATATTTTTATTATCTCAACTAATTTATTTTAGATTAATCTAATTAAAGCAAGTTTAATTGGGTTATAAAATTAAAACTACATGAGTAATTATTTAAAGTTCAAAGTAAGTGGACTAAAAATCCTAATTAAATATATATAGGGTAATGTAAAATTAATGTGTTGGACCTATAGTAATTCTAGTGGCACAAACAATTTATTAGAGAGCCTAAACAATTAATGGATTGGCCCAAACTTTAGCCCAACTTGGATTGGATTTTCTAAAAGCTAAATTTAGCAAATAAAGCAATAACTAAAAAAAAAATCAAAAATGGGCTAAAGGAGGGGGGGGGGGGGAGGGGACAACCCGGGCAAAGAGGGAGAGAAATTGGCACATGGTGTATTTCAAAATTTCAAAGCTTATATTCACCCACCCACCTAGCCTAAGATTTCCTAAAATTTGTAAGGATTTGGAAAGATTAGCAAAAAATATGAAAGATATTGGGAGATATTGGGGATATATATATATATATATATATATATTTTGTTGTATGTATATAATTTACAAGGCTATAAATAGCCCCATTTTATTTGCATCTAAAAGTTTAGTCTCCATCTTTATTTCTTATTCTAGAGAGAGAAAACAAGAGAGAGAGAGAGTTAAAGGGGGTTGCCGAGCACCTAGAAGGAGAAGGAGAAGGAGAGAAGAAGAGTTTTTCATGACCATCAAGGTTCATCACTTACCTTGGGAGAATGAGTGCTCACAAAAATAAGGTTTAAAAGTGCTCCTATCTCAAAACTTAGTTAGAACTATGTAAATCTTTGTGGTTGTTTTTGATAAAATTATGAACTTATGATATTAAACCATATGACACTAGATCTACAAGTTTTATGAAGTTTCATGCTTAGATCATAGCATTTTAAGTGTTGCAATGCTTTGAAATCAAAAGAAAACAAAAATAATTTTTAGGGTTAAAAACCCTAATTTTCAGCCCACTTTGACGCTTTACCATTTGAAATCTACAACTTGTTTTTGTGATCCGTCAAAGAGGGGTGTTAGATCTATGAGTTATCTATTAAAACCAAGTAGTAGCACTCAAATATGTTAAACGACCATGACATGGCATCATTTCTCCCAAAACAGTTTACCGGGTAGAAAATCTAGAAAATAAGAAAATTATTTTGGCCAGTTTGAAAAGGGGGTTGTTTCAGCCACTTTGGATGCTCCAAAAATTCTAATATTTTTTGTTATGATAGTATAATTAGTTAAAAGTCCTGTCCAAAGATGGGAATTTTTGGCTGTCCAGAAGTTGAGATCTAGCTTTTAAAAGAAAATGTAATTTTAAAAGTAAATTGTAATAACTCCTAAAATACAACTCAAAAACATGTGAAATTGTTAAAGGAGTTAGGTGTTGATAACAGAAAACTACCCTGAAAATTTTATAATTTTTGGACAAAATAATAATTTATGATAAATGTTGCCATTTAAGACTATTTTGGACTCTTTAAAAATAGTAAATGAAATTGGAAATATGCAAGAAAATTATTTTGTCACTAAAATATAATATATCAAGTTTTCCCAGAAGATAAAAACAATACTATAAGTTGTTTTGGTATTTTTCATGTCTATGTTTAAGTTAAGAATAAATGAGTAAATTAAGTTATGTTAAGTTGAAAAATGTGTAAATATAATTTTATTGATTAATGACCATTAATATGATATATTAAGATTTTTAAGGGTATTTTGATCATTTTTAATAAAATGTTATGTGTATGGCCTGTTAAGTTTGTTAAATAAATGAAATAGTAAAAGGTAAACAATTAAATTAAATTGTTTATAAGTTTAATAAGTGATTAAAATATTATTAAATAATTAATAATATTAAAATTAAATATTATTAAATGATTAATTATATTATATTAAAATAAAATATTATATTAAAATAAAATATTATATTAAAATAAAATTAAAATATTTTTAAATAATTAATAATATTAGTAAATGATTAGAATATTATTAAATGATTAATAATATTTATAAATGATTAAGATATTATTAAGTGATAAAAATAATATTGAAGGATTAATAATATTTGTAAATTATTAAAATATTATTAAATAATTAATAATATTAGTAAATAATTTGAATATTATTAAACGATTAATAATATTAAAATATGATTAGAATATTATTAAATGATTAATAATATTTATAAATAATTAAGATATTATTAAGCGATTAAAATATTATTAAAGGATTAATAATATTTGTAAATGATTATAATATTATTAAATAATTAATAATATTAGTAAATGATTTGAATATTATTAAACGATTACTAATATTAAAGTATGATTAGAATATTATTAAATGACCTGTTTTTACCCTTTTTGGACAATCTGTGGAGTGATCATCCAATTATTGGTAGTCAGATCTTCAGGGATGACTGAGATAGAAGTTTCATTGGAGTCGTCGTTATCTCTGAGGATGACCATGGCTGGCTCAGAACTATACCCAGGATCTTCCTTTGGGACACTTACACTCTTCTAGTTAATGACCGGGAGGATGGGTTGATCATCTAATGGATCTGCCCCCTTGGGTTTCTCTGTGGCGTCTTTGGCGAGGCAAAAGCTGCTCAAAAATCGTGACTGAATCTCTTTTAGAAACTTTGCGTTCTTGGCCCTTCGGGCCACATCTTCAAGAGGTTCTCCCTCAGGGGCTTTCTCATCTCCACTCTGATTGACCTTGGGTATCAGGAGATTCGAGACACTTGCGGGGACCTTTTTCAATGATATCTTGAATCCTGCTTCAGTGAGGCTCGACTTGAGGAGACTCATCAAGTGGACATGTATATGTCTATGGGGATTATGGTGTTTGAAACCACCGAGGAAGCCCAATCCAGCCTTGCCTACTTGGGTTGGTTTATGAATCGGATTTTTGATCCCCTGGCCCTTCTAACCTAGCCCTTGACCTAGTCGATGCCTTTTGGAAAGCATCTCTTGGCTGACTGCCATAACTTCTGGAGATATACAAGATTTCAATGCTGGCGAACCCATAAAGTGGTATTGAGGAGTGCTTATTTCAAAGGCTGGAAGTAGTATGCATACAAGCCAATCATGTATGATGATAAAGCATATACTTTGAGACAATCTTATTTATTTATTAATAAAAGTATTATTTATTAAAGGCATTTAATTTATCTATATGATGTTGTTTTTATAATATGTGATAAACCCATAATTTTAAGCAATGCTTTTAGAATCATGATAATGATCATGCTAATGAGATCTAAATTCTTAGATAGCTTAAAACTAAAATAGTTCTCAATCGTTGGATTACTAAAAAAGGAATTAGTAAATCCGGATAGATTGGTACATACGTTGTCTTGCTCATTGGATGAGGATGATTGATCTCATAATTATTTGGGTAGAGACACTAAAGCAAGTATGTAGGTGCTTATTAAAGAATAAGTTCACTGAACGTGGCTCGCTAAGGAATACCTAATGGAGTTTTACTTGCCTATCAATAGGAATTCATTAAGTGATAGTAGTACAAATAATCCTTAGACTTGAGATCATCATAGTATCTTGTGTATAATGAGTTATACTTTGACATGTCCTTTAAGACCCTAAGGGTATATTAAAGGGTATGATTGGGTATAATAATTTATGCATGGAGATAATGAATGATCAATAAAGGATCTACCACTTCTACTAAAAGAAGAGAATGTCCTATGTTATTCGATAAATGACAACCCAGTAGTCCTTGGCCAAGGCAGAATGAAATTAGAAAGTAGTTTCTAATTTGCATTATTTGGTGTTGTGCATTTTAGAATCGAAATACATATAATTAAATAAAATAAGACTTGATAGTAAATCTATGTCTTATATTTAATTGGGACATTGTATGGTGGAAGGAATGAATTGTACGATAACTATTTATTCACATATTCTTTTATGATTAATGTTAAAATTTATATTATCTGAAAAGTCGTTGATCGCTAAGGAGGCTTACCCTTATTGTAGAATAAATATTATTTATTTAAATGAATTATTAATTTAATTTATTTATTTAAATAAGATTAGAACTGTTCTAATTGATTTATTCACAACCGGTTTAATATGGAGAACCTAAAGGGTTACACCAAAAAAGTAAAAATATTTATTTAAGAAACAAATGGCATAATCATAATAATGAATTAAGTGTATTTAATTTAATCTATGGAGATAGAATTAATTAAATAGCTTAATATTTATTATTAAATATTTTAAAAATATTAAATATAAATTAATAATAGGAGTCTTATTATTATTATTACTATTATTATTATTATTTAATTCCTAAAGGAGTTTGAAAATTAATTAATAAGATTCCCTCTCTCTCTCTCTCATAAATATTCCTAATAAGATTATGATGCTAATTAATTAAAAGAGTTTTATTATTCCCAAAAGTATTGGAAAGCCTAATTAATTAAAAGGGTTTAATTAATAAATATAAAATCCTAATCTTAAATAGTTTAGGAGGGTTGCCTACATCTATAAATAAGAAAGTCTTATTATAGAACAAGGGTGACACACAATTATTCTTAGCATTGGGAGAACACAGAGATTCTATATAGATAGAATTTGGATTTAGCCAAACATCCACCTTCTTGAATATCTTTTCTTTCTTAGTGGATCACCTCTAGAGGCCAAACACTTGGGTGACTAACGTTGATCAAACGAAGGAATAAAACCCGAAGAACTCAAGGAGATCACGAAGGATTTGGAGTTGAACTTGTACCCGTGAAAGATTAGTTCTACAAGGGTATGATTTGATAATTCTGATCTCGTACTCTTTTATAGATTAATAATCAAGCACAAGATATGATCATGGTTTATGGTATGCAAGAAAATTTTAAAATCCTATTTTATTACGCTTGTAAGACCCCAACTTTTATGAATAAAATTGAATTTTCTCTATATATTATTTTGAATAGTAAGGGGTTGATTTGATTAATGTGGTAAGTTATGGGTAAAATGAGCAAATATTTTAAAATAAACAAGTGGTTATAAAATATTCATTGTTGTCGGGGAATATTTGGTTGGTCGTGGAATATTCTTGCTGTCGGGGAATATTCGTACGACGACGCAGCCATTTGTGGGCCTCATAACGGAAAACTGTTGGATGAAGAAAACGACACGAATGAGTTTTTTTTTAAAATAATGGCGTAGTTGTTACCGTTAACACTGTTGAAATATCTGAAGGTTAAAAATAAAGTAATACATGTCGTTGCACAGTAGCACACGGTATTGCACAATATTTTATATTATTGTTGTTTCAATAATTGTCACTGCATAATATTTTCTATTATCAGATCAATAATTTATATTATTTGAATAATATTATTAGATAGCATGATTGGCAATGTCTAAGAAAGTTCTGTCTAGGAGGGGTTATTTAATTGCGCGCCAGTAAGGAGAAATCCTTATCGGAAGGCCCCCTCTTTCCTTGGAACGACCTGGTTGTCAATATTATAGTTCTGTAATATTATTTGTGAATAATTAATTATAGATTTATATGATAAAAAAAGTTTTATTTTATGTGAATATAAACGAAGGAATTAGTGCTGATGTATTTTTATCAGTATTTTGTTAGAATAGAGGTGTGAAAAATCATTCGTATGTAGAGTTCGGTCATTTTTCGTTTGGAATTTAGAAAAATTTTCTTCTACAAAGTTGTAGAGAATTAAATTTCCTATGAAAAGGACATAAGTTTCGTATTTTTCTGATAGAAGGGCCATTTATTATGAATTATTGAAGTTCCAGAATTTTAGGTCTAAAATTAAATTTTGGTGGAGGGTTTCTAGAATGGAGTGGGACCCACTGTCCTTTTTGCTTGTTGTAAATGCTGAAAAATCTGCTGGAATGAATTTTTAAGAAGTGTATACGTAGAAAAAATTTAATTAATATTTTATTAAATTTTTTGCTTTGGCGTTCTAGGCATTTTAATATAAATAGGGTGCTTAGGTTAGAATTAAAAATCACTACAGAATCAGAAGTTTTCTCTCTCTATAATATCGAGCGTATTTTTGTGAGTATTTAGATACTTTGAGTGTTGCTATATAGTGCAAGTTTCCTTTAGCATTATATTCGATATTTTAGTCAGAAGTACTTGTCTTTTGAGGTAAGGGATGTTATTTTTTTCGTAAATGATGTTATTGCTTTCAATATCATTTCATCGAAATATTGGTATGAATTTTATTATAAAATTTTTACCTTTTCATGTCGAGGTTACTATTCACGTATACGGCACTATTCACGAATACGGTACTATTTACGAGTACTATTCACGAAGTATGATTTTTCTTATGAAATTTCTACCTTTTTCATGTCGGGGTTACTATTGTAAGACTCCAACTTTTATGAATAAAGATTTAATTTTTTTTATATATTATTTCGAAATAGTAAGGTGTTGATTTGATAAATGTGAAAAGTTATGAGTGAAATGTGCAAATATTTTAAATAAGCAAGTGATTATAAAATATTCATTGTTGTCGGGGAATATTCGTTTGGTCGTGAAATATTTTTGTTGTCGGGGAATATTCGTACGACGGCGCAGTTATTTATGGGCCCCACAACGAAATAACTATCGGATATAGAAAACGACAGAAATAACCTTTTTATGAATAACGATAAAACTATTACATTTAAACTGTTGAAATACCCGGTGATAAAAATACAGTAATACGCGTTGTGCACAGTAGCACACGGTATTGCACAGTATTTTGAATTATTGGTTCTTACGTAAGAAGTCACTTACTCAATAATTGTTAGAGTAATTACTGTTCAATATTTTATATTATTGATTCAATAATTGCATGGTATTTTATTAGTTTAATAATTGCTACGTTGATATTTTATATCAGTAATTGCTACGTTGATATTTTATTTCAATAATTGCTACGTTGCTATTTTATATGATTGATTCAATAATTGCTACCGTTGATATTTTATATTATTGATTCAATAATTGTCACTGCACAGTATTTCACATTATTAACTCTATAATTCATATTTTTTGAATAATATTATTAGATAGCATTATTGACAATGTCTAAGGAAGTTCTGTCTAGGAGGGGTTATTTAATTACGCGCCAGTAAGGAGAAATCCTTATCGGAAGGCCTCCTCTTTCTTGGAAACGACCTGGTTGGTAGTATTGTTGTTCTGTAATATTATTTGTGAATAATTAATTATTGATTTAGATGATAAAGAAATATTTATTTTGTGGATATAAAAGAAGGAATTAGTGTTGAAGTATTTTTATCAGTGAAAAATCATCCGTTTGTGGATTTCAGCTATTTTCGGTTGGAATTTTAGAAAAACTTCCTTCTACAAAGTTGTAGAGAATTAAATTTTTCATGGAAAGGACATATAATCTATATTTTTCTGATAAAATGGCTATTTATTATGAATTATTGAAGTTTCAAAAATAAATATTTTTTTAAATAAAATGATGGGCCCCACTTTTGGTTGTTGTGAAAAATTTGCTGAATTTCAATGGTGGTGTACGTGAATGGTAGCAGGTAAAGCCATCAGGTAGCAGGTTATGTCTGCTTTGGCGTTCTAGCATTTTCTTATAAATAGGATGCTTAGGTTAGAATTGAAAATCACAGCAGAATCATAAGTTTTCTCTCTCTATAATATCGAGCGTATTTTTATGAGTATTTAGATACTTTGAGTGTTACTATTCAGTGGAAATTTCCGTCGGTATTATATTCGATATTCCAGCCAGAAGTACTATTTTTTTGAGGTAAGGGATGTTATTTTCTTTCGTAAATGATATTATTTTTTTCAATATCATTATACCAAAATATTGGCATGGATTTTATTATGAAATTTTTACTTTTTTCGTCGGGGTTACTATTCACGTATATGGCATTATTCACGTATACGGTACTATTCACGAAAAAAAATTAAATTTTCTTCTATTTATCCAATTTGCTTGTTAAGGTTCCTATCTTTGAATAGATCTAAGTTTTGAGCTTTATTCTTAAATTTTGCTCCACAATTGATTATTACGAAGTATTTTTGAATTGGATAAACTAAAATATAAATCCTTAATCTTTGTCCTTTATCTCACTGGATTCGTTCTTTAAAATATTTTTCATCATCCTCAGTCCTAAATGGTGATATAACTGAATATCTTTGGCCTGTAGAGCAAAGATGAATGATTACCTGATGAATATCTTTGGCCGTAGTGCAAAGATGACAAGTGTTGAGATGAACATGACCACTGGTGATACAAATGAATATCTTTGGCCGTAGTGCAAAGATAAATATTTGATTCGAGATGTATATTGATTGATGTTACAGGGATAAAATATTGATGATGGACTTTTAAATCATAGAAGATAGTAGACTACATTCTCTACTTAACTCTTCTAATGAATTGTCATTTTCGCTGCGAATATTGATCTAAAACTTGTTGTCCATAATATTTTATCTGAATTGTTGAAGACTAATGATAATTTATTTTCCATTATCTTAGTCTTAATATTCTTTACAGGGCTAGTTGAGCTCATCCTTTTCATCTATTGTCCTATTCAGGAAATGAGAATGTCGCAGGAACTAGTCGGGGAACAGAGTGATGGTCCGAGTTAGAGCAGTAGTAGTCCTCACTATTTCTAATAAATAGTGTGATAATAATTGTAATGAGGACTTAGTTTGAATGTTAATATTTTCTACATATTTGTATTGACACTCACAGTTGTGTGGTCATATTTTGCACGACCATGTGATATAAAAGATTGTATTTGAATTCTGTACCATGTATTTGGCGACTCAGAATGGGTTGGGTTGACTGGACCTATTCTTGGGGTGTCACAGTTGGTTATAGAGCTTAGGAATATGATCTCTAGTGGAGATCGGGGAATAGAACTAGGAGGGGAGAGACGAATAAATCCTTCACTAGTATGTCCTACCTAAGCTTATGTGGTATTTAATTGGTCAGTCGGAGCATAGGGTTAATATGTGGTATGTTAATTTGTTTATTTAACCCTTGTTTTATGGCAGTATTTGAGAATGGCAGCTGAGAATGTTAACAATGGAGTGAATGAGACCGTGGAGACACCTTTAATCACCAACTAGGAGAATGTGCAACAAGAAGGCAATGTTCATCCTGAAAACAACGCTAATCAGACGATAAACGATGAGATGTTTAGAAGTTTTTTGCAGTTCATGCAAAACTAGACGAGGGAGACTCGTGTTCATAATACAGGTGGAGATAATAACAACATGCGAATTGTCAATGCCAAGTAGTTCAAAGAGTTGGGACCACCAGAGTTTCAAGGAAAGCCAGATCCAATCAAGGTAGAGATGTGGGTTAAGCAAATTACTAAGATATTTGATGTCTTGGGATGCACGGAGGAACAGAAGGTTCCATTTGCCACCTTTATGTTCCGTGGAGAGGCAGATTACTGGTGGAAGTCTGTGAAGCGTACCCAGCCTGCCGCACTCAAGATATCTTGGGAAGCGTTCCAGAAACTATTTAATGATAAGTACTTTCCTGAAAGTATTCGTCATATGAAGGAGGTAGAGTTTATCAGACTAGAACAAAACAACATGACTGTGTCCTAGTACGAGGCTAAGTTCGCGGAGTTGTCCAGGTTTGCACCTCATTTGGTAGAGAATAAGGAACGAATGATGCGGATGTTTCTGAGAGGTTTGAAATCCGAAATTCGTCAATACCTCATTTCTCACAAATTTTCTCTATATTCGGATGTAGTGAACAGGGCCCAATTGTTAGAACGAGATAATGGTTATATTCAACCAAGGGATAACAACCAAGGACGTACCAGTGGTAGTAGTCATCGGAGCAATGACAACCAGCGAAGAGGAAAGTATGACAGAAGCGGTAACCACTCCGGTGGTAATCGTGGCCATGATAGTAGAAAAAGTGAATCAGGGGGAGATTTCAAGAAGAGAAGGTACAACAATGAGAACGTGAAGACGTCGACATCAGCACCAGAATCAGCTGTTTCTAGGGGAGGAGAACGACCACCGGTCGTATGCTATAAATGCCGGAAAGAGGGACACATCAGCCCAATCTGCCCACAACAATTCAAAGAATGCTATAACTGTGGAAAAGAAGGACATATAGCTCGAGATTGTCCTATAGCGAAACCAAGTCCAGCGGGGGTGGTGATTCCAAAGGCGGTTTCAGACAAGTCAAAGTCGGTGATTCCTGGAAGAGCGTTTGTCGTAACAGCTCAAAATGCGAGGAACCCACACGAGGTGATTATGGGTAAGCTAATCATAAACTCTTGTGAAGTTTACACCTTGTTAGATACCGGTGTTACCCATTCTTTTATTTCACCTGCTTGTGCTCAACGTTTGAACTTGACTTCTGATAAATTAGACTTTGACTTATCTGTTGAAACTCCGTTGGGAGAAACCTTTGTTACATCCACAGTTTATAAATCTTTCTTGATTCAGATTGGTACCCTTACCTTACCTGTTGATCTTATATCTTTGAAAATACTTACATTTGACGTGATTTTAGGAATTGACTGGTTAACTACTTACCATGCCAAAATTGATTGTTTTTGTAAGGTTGTTAGTTTTCATATTCCTCATCAACCTGTTGTGCGAATCCAAACCACCAAACCACTAAAATCAGTTAATATCATTTCAAGTCACAAAGCTATTCGTTTATTGAAAAATGGATGTCAAGCTTTCTTAGCACATGTCACTGATCTAAACCAGAATACGTTAGGTTTGAATGATATTTTCATTGTTAATGAGTTTCCTGATGTATTTCCCGAAGAACTTCACGGTCTACCCCAAGAACGTGAAGTTGAATTCTTTATTGACCTTGAACCCGGTACAAAACCCATTTCTAAAACCCCATATCGAATGGCTCTTATAGAACTTCAGGAGTTAAAGGTCCAATTAAAGGAGTTGTTAGACATCGGTTTTATACGTCCTAGTACATCTCCTTGGGGTGCTCCTGTTTTATTCGTAAAGAAGAAAGACGGGAGTATGCGACTTTGTATTGACTATCGGGAGTTGAACCATGTCACCATCAAGAATAGGTATCCGTTACCTCGCATTGATGACCTATTCGACCAATTACAAGGAGCACAATTCTTTTTAAAGATCGATCTTTGTTCTGGATATCATCGGCTGAAGATTAAAATTGAGGATATTTCGAAGACTGCCTTCAGAACTCGGTACGGGCATTATGAGTTCTTAGTCATGTCTTTTGGATTGACTAATGCTCCTGCTGCTTTCATGGATATGATGAACCATGTATTTGAGGAATATTTAGATCAGTTCGTTGTTGTTTTTATTGATGACATCCTCATCTATTCTAAAAGCCGTGAAGATCATGAGCACCACTTGAAGTTGGTACTTCAAAAGCTTCGTGAGAACAAGCTATATGCCAAGCTGAAGAAATGCGAGTTCTGGCTTGAGGAAGTAACATTCCTTGGGCACGTGGTATCGAAACGTAGAGTATCTGTTGACCCGGCGAATATTGAAGCAATACAAAGCTGGGAGCAATCTAAGTCGGTGACTGAAGTACGAAGCTTTTTGGGCTAAGCTGGTTATTATCGGAGGTTTGTAGATGGATTTTCTCGAATCGTTACTCCATTAACTCACTTGACTCGGAAGATACAAAATTCGTTTGGAGCGAGGAATGCGAGAAGAGCTTCCAAGAGCTCAAGAGAAGACTTATCTCGGCACCTATTCTGACAATACCATCTGGTTCGGATGGATTTGTTATCTACAGCGATGCTTCGGGCAAAGGGTTAAGATGTGTTCTCAAGCAACATGGGAAAGTCATAGCCTATGCCTAGCGACAACTCAAAGAATATTAGAGGAATTATCCTACTCATGATCTAGAGTTGGCAGCTGTCGTTTTTGCGTTGAAGATCTGGAGACATTACCTGTACAGGGAGAGAGTGGAGATTTATACGAATCATAAGAGCCTTAAATATTTTTTCACTCAGAAGGAACTCAACATGCAGCAACCACGTTGGCTGGAGCTGTTGAAAGATTACGATCATACCATACAATACCATCCTGGAAAAGCGAACGTGGTAGCTGACGCATTGAGTAGAAGATCATATGCAAGAACGAGTGCGATGATGTCAAGTATACGCGTAGAACCAGCTTTGATTGATAAAGTTAAAGCTACTCAAGCTACTGATATGGAGCTGATGAAGATGAAGAAGAAGGTGCCATTCCAGAAGCAAGAATCGATGAAGAGGGAATACTTCGAGTCAACTCCAGACTTTGTGTTCCTAACGATTCCGACTTGAAGCATAGAATCATGATGGAGGCACACAACACACCGTTTGCAATCCATCCTGGAAGTACCAAAATGTATCGTGATCTTCGACATACATTTTGGTGGAGCAATATGAAAAGAGAGATCGCGGAGTTTATTTTGAGATGTTTAACTTGTCAACGTGTAAAGGCGGAGCATCAAGTACCGAAGGGTCCATTGCAACAACTGAAAATTCTGAAATGGAAGTGGGAACACATTACGATAGATTTCGTTACGGGTCTTCCCAAGGTTTCTCAAGGCATAGATGCGATTTGGGTTATGATTGATAGATTAACCAAGTCTACTCATTTATTGCCGATACGAGAGACTTATTCCCTTGAACGTCTTGCTCATATGTACGTGAATGAGATTGTGAGGTTGCATGGCATGCCAGTATCTATAGTTTCGGATCGTGACCCAAGATTTACTTCACGATTTTTGGTTAGCTTGCAGAAAGCTATGGGCACGGACTTACGATTCAGTTCGGCATATCATCCTCAAACGGACGGACAATCAGAAAGGACTATTCAAACTCTTGAAGATCTATGGAGACTCTGTGTTCTAGACTTCAAAGGGAGTTGGGATAAGTACCTACCATTGGTGGAATTCTCCTACAATAACAGTTATCAAGCAAGTATAGGCGTAGCTCCATTCGAAGCGTTGTATTGGAGAAAATGTCGTTCTCTAGTGTGTTGGGATGAGGTGGGTGAGGCAACATTATTGAGACCGGAGTTGGTACGTATGACTACAGAAAAGATTTAAATGATCCGGCAACGGATACAAACTGCACAAGATCGACAAAAGAGTTATGCGGATCTTCATCGAAAGGACGTGGAATTTAATGTTGGGGATTATGTATTGTTACGTGTTGCTCCATGGAAAGGAGTTACGAGATTCAGGAAGAGAGGAAAGCTCAACCCACGATTCATTGGTCCATTTGAGATCCTTGACCGAGTATAAAATATGGCCTATAGACTCGCTTTACCTCCAAGCCTGTCTCGTGTTCATAACGTTTTTCACATATCCGTACTTCGCAAATATGTGAAAGACCCAAACCACATTATTGAGTTAGAACCAGACGAGATAGCCTAAGATTTAACGTACGAGGAGGTACCTGTCAAGATCTTGGATAGGAAGGAGCATGTCCTACGCTCGAAAATTATACCTCAAGTTAAAGTTTTGTGGAGAAACCATGAAATTGAAGAAAAGACCTGGGAGTTGGAATCGGAAATGAAAGCGAGGTATCCTCACCTTTTCGACATACCAGGTACGTACGTCAATTTTGAGGACAAAATTTCATAAGGAGGGGAGGTTGTAAGACCCCAACTTTTATGAATAAAGATTTAATTTTCTTTATATATTATTTCGAAATAGTATGGTGTTGATTTGATAAATGTGAAAAGTTATGGGTGAAATGTGCAAATATTTTAAAATAAGCAAGTGGTTATAAAATATTCATTGTTGTCGGGGAATATTCGTTTGGTCGTGGAATATTCTTGTTGTCGGGGAATATTCGTACGACTGCGCAGCTATTTGTGGGCCCCACAACGAAATAACTGTCGGATATAGAAAATGACAGAAATAACCTTTTTATGAATAACGATAAAACTGTTATGGTTAAACTGTTGAAATACCTGGTGATAAAAATACAGTAATACACGTTGTGCACAGTAGCACATGGTATTGCACAGTATTTCAAATTATTGGTTCTTACGTAAGAAGTCACTTACTCAATAATTGTTACAGTAATTACTGTTCAATATTTTATATTATTGATTCAATAATTGCATGATATTTTATTGGTTCAATAATTGCTACGTTGATATTTTATATCAATAATTGCTACGTTGATATTTTATATCAATAATTGCTACGTTGCTATTTTATATGATTGATTCAATAATTGCTACCGTTGATATTTTGTATTATTGATTCAATAATTGTCACTGCACAGTATTTCACATTATCAACTCTATAATTCATATTATTTGAATAATATTATTAGATAGCATTATTGACAATGTCTAAGGAAGTTCTGTCTAGGAGGGGTTATTTAATTACGCGCCAGTAAGGAGAAATCCTTATCGGAAGGCCTCCTCTTTCTTGGAAACGACCTGGTTGTTAGTATTGTAGTTCTGTAATATTATTTGTGAATAATTAATTATTGATTTAGATGATAAAGAAATATTTATTTTGTGGATATAAAAGAAGGAATTAGTGCTGCGGTGTTTTTATCAGTGAAAAATCATCCGTTTGTGGATTTCAGCTATTTTCAGTTGGAATTTTAGAAAAACTTCCTTCTACAAAGTTGTAGAGAATTAAATTTTCCATGGAAAGGACATATAATCTATATTTTTCCTGATAAAATGGCTATTTATTATGAATTATTGAAGTTTCAAAAATAAATATTTTTTTAAATAAAATGATGGGCCCCACTTTTGGTTGTTGTGAAAAATTTGCTGAATTTCAATGGTGGTGTACGTGAATGGTAGCAGGTAAAGCCATCAAGTAGCAGGTTATGTCTGCTTTGGCGTTCTAGCATTTTCTTATAAATAGGATGCTTAGGTTAGAATTGAAAATCACAGCAGAATCATAAGTTTTCTCTCTCTATAATATCGAGCGTATTTTTGTGAGTATTTAGATACTTTGAGTGTTACTATTCAGTGGAAATTTCCGTCGGTATTATATTCGATATTCCAGCCAGAAGTACTATTCTTTTGAGATAAGGGATGTTATTTTCTTTCGTAAATGATGTTATTTTTTTCAATATCATTATACCAAAATATTGGCATGGATTTTATTATGAAATTCTTACTTTTTCCGTCGGGATTACTATTCACGTATATGGCATTATTCACGTATACGGTACTATTCACGAAAAAAATTAAATTTTCTTCTATTTATCTAAGTTGCTTGTTAAGGTTCCTATCTTTGAATAGATCTAAGTTTTGAGCTTTATTCTTAAATTTTGCTCCACAATTGATTATTACGAAGTATTTTTGAATTGGATAAACTAAAATATAAATCCTTAATCTTTGTCCTTTATCTCACTGGATTCGTTCTTTAAAATATTTTTCATCATCCTCAGTCCTAAATGGTGATATAACTGAATATCTTTGGCCTGTAGAGCAAAGATGAATGATTACCTGATGAATATCTTTGGCCGTAGTGCAAAGATGACAGGTGTTGAGATGAACATGACCACTGGTGATACAAATGAATATCTTTGGCCGTAGTGCAAAGATAAATATTTGATTCAAGATGTATATTGATTGATGTTACAGGGATAAAATATTGATGATGGACTTTTAAATTATAGAAGATAGTAGACTACATTCTCTACTTAACTCTTCTAATGAATTGTTATTTTCGCTGCGAATATTGATCTAAAACTTGTTGTCCATAATATTTTATCTGAATTATTGAAGACTAACGATAATTTATTTTCCATTATCTTAGTCATAATATTCTTTACTGGGCTAGTTGAGCTAACCCTTTTCATCTATTGTCCTCTTCAGGAAATGAGAATGTCGCAGGAACTAGTCGGGGAACAGAGTGATGGTCCGAGTTAGAGCAGTAGTAGTCTTCACTATTTCTAATAAATAGTGTGATAATAATTGTAATGAGGACTTAGTTTGAATGTTAATATTTTCTACATATTTGTATTGACACTCACAGTTGTGTGGTCGTATTTTGCACGACCATGTGATATAAAAGATTGTATTTGAATTCTGTACCATGTATTTGGCGACTCAGAATGGGTTGGATTGACTGGACCTATTCTAGGGGCGTCACAACTATTCACATATACGGCACTATTCACGAATACGTTACTATTCACAAAAAAATTAAATTTTCTCTTCTTTGTCCAAGTTGGTTGTTATGGTTTCTTTCTTTGATTGGATCCAAGTTTTGAACTTCATTCTTGAATTTTGCTCCACAATTGATTGTTATGGAGTATTTTTAAACTTGAATAAACTGATTTACGAATCCCTAATCTTTGTCCTTTATTTCACTGGATTCGTTCTTTAAAATATTTTTCATCATATTCAGTCCTAAATGATGATATAACTGAATATCTTTGGCCTGTAGTGCAAAGATGAATGATTATTTGATGAATATCTTTGGCCTGTAGTGCAAAGATGAATGATTAACTGATGAATATCTTTGGCCCGTAGTGCAAAAATGGACAGGTGTTGAGATGAACATGACCAACTGGTGATACAAATGAATATCTTTGTCCTGTAGTTCAAATATGAATATTTGATTCATGATATATATTAATTGATGTTACAGGGATAAAATATTGATTATGGACTTTTAAATCATAAAAGATAGTAGACATTATTTCCTACTTAACTCTTCTGATGCATTGTTAATTCCGTTGCAGTTGTTGATCTAAAACTTGTTGTCCATTATATTTTATAGTATTTGTTGAAGACTAACGATAAATTATTCTGCATTATCTTAGTCAAAATATTCTTTACTGGGCTAGTTGAGCTCACCCTTTTCATCTATTGTCCTCTTCAGGAAATGAGAATGTTGCAGGGATTACTCGGGGAACAGAGTGATGGGCAGAGTTAGAGTAGTAGTAGTCCTCACTATTTTTGTACAATAGTGTGAAAACAATTATAAATATTGAGGACTGAATTTGAGTGTTTATATTTCGTATTATATACGATTTGTATTGACACTCACTGCTTGTATGGTCGTCCTGCTCACGACCTTTTGATATAAAAGTTGTATTTGAATTCTCTACCATATATTTGGCGACCCAGAATGGGTTGGTTGGATTGGACCTATTCTGGGGGCGTCACAGTTGGTATCAAAGCTTAGGGATATGGTCTCTAGCGGAGATCGGGGAATAGAACTAGGAGGGGAGAGACGAGTGAATCCTTCACTAGTATATCCTACCTAAGCTTATGTGGTATTTAATTGGTCGGTCGGAGTATAGGGTTAATATGTGATATGTTAATTTATTTAATTAACCCTTGTTTTATGGCAGTATTTGAGAATGACGGCTGATAATGTTAACAATGGAGTGAATAAGACCGTTGAGACACCTTTAATCACCAACCAGGAGAACGTGCAACAAGAAGGCAATATTCCTATTGTAAACAACCCCACCGATTAAACGATGAATGATGGGATGTTTAGAAGCTTTTTGCAGTTCATGTAAAACTAGACGAGGGAGACTCAGGTGCAAAATACAGGTGGAGATAATAGCAACATGCGACTTGTCACTGCCAAGTAGTTCAAAGAGTTTGGACCACCAGAATTTTTGGAAAAGCCGGATCCGATTAAGGCGGAGATGTGGGCTAAGTAAATTACCAAGATATTTGATGTCTTGGGATGCACGGAGGAACAGAAGGTTTCATTCGCCACCTTTATATTCCGTGGAGAGGCAGATTACTAGTGGGAATCTGTGAAGCGTACCCAGCCTGTCGCACTCAAGATGTCTTGGGAAGCGTTCCTAAAACTGTTTAATGACAAGTACTTTCCTGAAAGTATTCGTCATATGAAGGAGGTAGAGTTTATCAAACTGGAACAAAATAACATGACTGTGTCCCAGTACGAGGCTAAGTTCGCGGAGTTGTCTAGGTTTGCACCTCATTTGGTAGAGAATGAGGAACGTATGACGCGGATGTTTCTGAGAGGTTGAAACCCGAAATTTGTCAATACCTCATTTTTCATTAATTTTCTCTCTATTCAGATGTAGTAAACAGGGCTCAGTTATTAGAACGAGATAATGAGTATGTTCAACCAAGGGACCACAACCAGGGTCGTACCGGTGGCAGCAATCATCGGAGCAATGACAACCAGCGGGGAGGAAAGTATTATGATAGAAGCAGTAACCACTCTGGTGATAATCGTGGCCATGATAATAGAAGAAGTGAGTCAGGGGGAAATTTCAAGAAGAGAATGTACAACAATGAGAACGTGAAGACGTCGACAGCATCACCAGCATCAACTGTTTTTAGGGAAGGAGAACGATCACCGGTCATATGCTATAAATGCGGGAAAGAAGGACACATCAGCCCAAACTGCCCACAACAATTCAAGGCATGCTATAACTGCGGAAAGGAAGGACATATTGCTTGAGATTGTCCTGTAGCGAAACCAAGTCCAGGTGGGGTGGTGATTCCAAAGGCGGTTTCGGACAAGTCAAAGTCGGTGGTTCCTGGAAGAGCGTTTGTCGTGACTGCCCAAAATGCGAGGAATCCAAACGAGGTGATCATGGGTAAGCTAATCATAAACTCTTGCGAAGTTTACACTTTGTTAGATTTCGGTGCTACCCATTCTTTTATATCACCTACTTGTGCTCTACGTTTGAACTTGACACCTGAGAAATTAGACTTTGACGTATCTATTGAGACTCCGTTGGGAGAAACCTTCGTTACATCTATAGTTTACAAATCTTGCTTGATTCAGATTGGTACCCTCACCCTACCTGTTGATCTTATATCTTTGAAAATACTTGCATTTGATGTGATTTTAGGAATTGATTGGTTAACCATTTATCATGCCAAAATTGATTATTTTCGTAAGGTTGTTAGTTTTCATATTCCTAACCAACCTGTTGTGCGAATTCAAACCACCAAACCCCTAAAATCAGTCAATGTCATTTCAAGTCATAAAGCTATTCGTTTATTGAAAAACGTATGTCAAGCTTTCTTAGCCCATGTCACTGATCTAAACCAGAATACGTCAGGTATGAATGATATTTCTGTTGTTAATGAGTTTCCCGATGTATTTCCCGAAGAACTTTCCGGTCTACCTCTAGAACGTGAAGTAAAATTTTTTATTGACCTTGAGCCCGGTACAAAACCTATTTCTAAAACCCCATATCGAATGGCTCCTATTGAACTTCAGGAGTTAAAGGTCCAACTACAAGAGTTGTTAGACATCGATTTTATTCGTCCTAGTATGTCTCCTTGGGGTACTCCTGTTTTATTCTTAAAGAAGAAAGACGGGAGTATGCGACTTTGTATTGACTATCGGGAGTTGAACCATGTCACCATCAAGAAGAGGTATCTGCTACTTCGTATTGATGACCTGTTCAACCAGTTGCAAGGAGCACAATTATTTTCAAAGATCGATCTTCGTTCTGGATATCATCAGCTGAAGATTAAAACTGAGGATATTCCAAAGACTGCCTTCAGAACTCGATACCGGCAGTATGAATTCCTAGTCATGTCTTTTGGATTGACTAATGCTCCTGCTGCTTTCATGGATATGATGAACCGTGTATTCAAGGAATATTTGGATCAGTTCGTGGTTGTCTTTATTGATGACATCCTCATCTATTCCAAAAGTCGTGAAGATCATGAGCACCACTTGAAGCTGGTACTTCAAAGGCTTCGTGATAACAAGCTATATGCCAAGCTGAAGAAATACGAGTTCTGGCTTGAGGAAGTAGCATTCCTTGGGCACGTAGTATCAAAACATGGAGTATCTGTTGACCCGGCGAAGATTGAAGCAACACAAAGTTGGGAGCAACCAAAGTCGGTGACCGAAGTACATAGCTTTCTGGGCTTAGCTGGTTATTATCGGAGATTCGTGATTTTCTCAAATCGCTACTCTGTTAACTCAGTTGACTCGAAAAGATACAAAATTCGTATGGAGCGAGGAATGCGAGAAGAGCTTTTAAGAGCTCAAGAGGAGACTTATCTCGGCACCTGTTCTGACAGTACCATCTGGTTCAGATGGATTTGTCATCTACAGTGATGCTTCGGGCAAGGTGTTAGGATGTGTTCTCATGCAATATGGGAAAGTCATAGCCTATGCCTCGCGATAACTTAAAGAATATGAGAGGAATTATCTTACTCATGATCTAGAGTTGGCAGCAGTCGTTTTCGCATTGAAGATTTGGAGACACTACCTGTACGGGGAGAAAGTGGAGATTTATACGGATCATAAGAGCCTTAAATATTTCTTCATTCAAAAGGAACTCAACATGCGACAACGACGTTGGCTTGAGCTGTTGAAAGATTATGACTATACCATCCAAAACCATTCTGGTAAAGCGAACGTGGTAGCTTACACGTTGAGTAGAAGATCATATGCGGGAATGAGTGTGATGTTGTCAACACAAAGGCCGATTCTGTGTGACTTACAAAAGATGGAGATAGAGTTCAAGACTCCAGGGACCCACATGATAATGTCAAGTATACGCGTAGAACCAGCTTTGATTGATAAAGTTAAAGCTGCTCAAGCTACAGACCCGGAGCTGATGAAGATGAGGAAGAAGGTGCAAGAAGGTGCCATTCCAGAAGTAAGAATCGATGAAGAAGGAATACTTCGAGTCAACTCCAGACTTTGTGTTCCTAACGATTCTGACTTGAAGCATAGAATTATGATGGAGGCACCCAACACATCGTTTGCAATCCATCTTGGGAGTACTAAAATGTATCATGATCTTCGACATACATTTTGGTGGAGCAATATGAAGAGAGAGATCGCGGAGTTTATCTCGAGGTGTTTAACTTGTCAACGTGTAAAGGCGGAGCATCAAGTGCCAAAGGGTCCATTGCAACCACTTGAGATTCCAAAATGGAAGTGGGATCACATTACCATGTATTTTGTTTACAGGTCTTCCCAAGGTTTCTCAAGGCATAGATGCGATTTGGGTTATTGCTGATAGATTAACCAAGTCTGCTCATTTT
The DNA here is from genome assembly GCA_020205555.1 of Panax stipuleanatus. Taxonomy (NCBI): domain Eukaryota; kingdom Viridiplantae; phylum Streptophyta; class Magnoliopsida; order Apiales; family Araliaceae; genus Panax; species Panax stipuleanatus. The sequence continues at coordinate 90,695,559 of CM035124.1, forward strand.
TTGCCGATACGGGAGACTTATTCTCTTGAACGTCTTGCTCGTATGTACATAAATGAAGTTGTGAGATTGCATGGCATGCCAGTATCCATAGTTTCGGATCGTGACCCAAGATTTACTTCACGATTTTGGGTTAGTTTGCAGAAATCTATGGGCATGGATTTACGATTCAGTTCGGCATATCATCCTAAAACGGATGGGCAATCGAAAAGGACTATTCAAACTCTTGAAGATTTATTGAGACTTTGTGTTCTAGACTTCAAAGGGAGTTGGGATAAGTACTTACCATTGGTGGAATTCTCCTACAACAACAGTTATCAGGCAAGTATAGGCGTGGCTCCATTCGAGGTGTTGTATGGGAGAAAGTGTCGTTCTCCAGTATGCTAGGATGAGGTGGGTGAAGCAACATTGTTGAGTCCAGAGTTGGTACGTATGACTACGGAAAAGATCCAAATGATCCGACAACGTATACAAACGGCACACGATCGACAAAAGAGTTATGCGGATCTTCATCGAAAGGACGTGGAATTTAATGTTGGGGATCATGTACTGTTACATGTTGCTCCGTGGAAAGGAGTTACAAGATTCAGGAAGAGAGAAAAGCTCAACCCACGATTTATTGGTCCATTTGAGATTTTTGACCGAGTAGGAAATGTGGCCTATAGACTCGCTTTACCTCCAAGCATGTCTCGTGTTCATAACGTGTTTCACATATTCATGCTACGTAAATATGTGAAAGACCCAAACCATATTATTGAGTTTGAACCAAACGAGATAGCCGAAGATTTAACGTATGAGGAGGTACCTGTTAAGATCTTGGATAGGAAGGAGCATGTCCTACGCAACAAAGGTTATACCACAAGTCAAAGTTTTGTGGAGGAACCATGCTATTGAGGAAATGACCTGGGAGTTGGAATCAGAAATGAAAGTGAGGTATCCTCACCTATTTGAAACACCAGGTACGCACGTCAATTTCGAGGACGAAATTTCATAAGGAGGGGAGGTTGTAAGACCCCAACTTTTATGAATAAAATTGAATTTCCTCTATATATATTATTTTGAATAGTAAGGGGTTGATTTGATTAATGTGATAAGTTATGGGTAAAATGCGCAAATATTTTAAAATAAGCAAGTGGTTATAAAATATTCATTGTTGTCGGGGAATATTTGGTTGGTCGTGAAATATTCTTGCTGTCGGGGAATATTCGTACGACGGCGCAGCCATTTGTGGGCCGCATAACGAAAAACTGTCGGATGAAGAAAACGACATGAATGAGTTTTTTAAAATAATGACGTAGTTGTTATCGTTAACACTGTTGGAATACTCGAAGGTTAAAAATAAAGTAATACGCGTCGTTGCACAGTAGCACACGGCATTGCACAGTATTTTATATTATTATTGTTTCAATAATTGTCACTGCACAATATTTTCTATTATCAGATCAATAATTTATATTATTTAAATCATATTATTAGATAGCATTATTGGCAATGTCTAAGGAAGTTCTGTCTAGGAGGGGTTATTTAATTGCGCGCCAATAAGGAGAAATCCTTATCGGAAGGCCCCCTCTTTCCTGGGAATGACCTGGTTGTCAATATTATAGTTCTGCAATATTATTTGTGAATAATTAATTATTAATTTATATGATAACAAAATATTTATTTTATGTGGATATAAATGAAGGAATTAGTGCTGATGTATTTTTATCAGTATTTTGTTAGAATGGAGGTGTGAAAAATCATCCGTATGTAGATTTCGGTCATTTTTCGTTTAGAATTTGGAAAAACTTCTTTCTACAAAGTTGTGGAGAATTAAATTTTCTATGAAAATAACATAAGATTCGTATTTTTATGATAAAAGGGCCATTTATTATGAATTATTGAAGTTTCAGAATTTTGGGTCTAAAATTAAATTTTGGTGGAGGCTTTCTAGAATGGAGTGGGACCCACTATCCTTTTTGCTTGTTATAAATGCTGAAAAATCTGCTGTAATGAATTTTCAAGAAGTGCATACGTAGAAAAAATTTAATTAATATTTTATTAAATTTTCTGCTTTGGCGTTTTAAGCATTTTTTTTATAAATAGGGTGTTTAGGTTAGAATTGAAAATCACACTAGAATCAGAAGTTTTCTCTCTCTATAATATCGAGCGTATTTTTGTGAGTATTTAGATACTTTGGGTGTTGCTATACAGTGTAAGTTTCCTTTAGCATTATATCCGATATTCCAGTCATAAGTACTTGTCTTTTGAGGTAAGGGATGTTATTTTTTTTGTAAATGATGTTATTGCTTTCAATATCATTTCATCGAAATATTGGTATGAATTTTATTATGAATTTTTTACCATTACATATCCAGGTTACTATTCACGTATACGGCACTATTCACAAATACGGTACTATTTACGAGTACTATTCAAGAAGTATGATTTTTCTTATGAAATTTCTACCTTTTTCATGTCGGGGTTACTATTCACGTATACGGCACTATTCACGAATACGTTACTATTCACAAAAAAATTAAATTTTCTTTTCTTTGTCCAAGTTGGTTGTTATAGTTCCTATCTTTGATTGGATCCAAGTTTTGAACTTCATTCTTGAATTTTGCTCCACAATTGATTGTTATGGAGTATTTTTGAACTTGGATAAACTGATTTACGAATTCTTAATCTTTGTCCTTTATTTCACTGGATTCGTTCTTTAAAATATTTTTCATCATTCTCAATCCTCAATGATGATATAACTGAATATCTTTGGCCTGTAGTGCAAAGATGAATGATTATTTGATGAATATCTTTGGCCTGTAGTGCAAAGATGAATGATTACCTGATGAATATCTTTGGCCCGTAGTGCAAAGATGGACAGGTGTTGAGATGACCATGACCAACTGGTGATACAAATGAATATATTTGGCCTGTAGTGCAAATATGAATATTTGATTCAAGATATATATTGATTGATGTTACAGGGATAAAATATTGATTATGGACTTTTAAATCATAGAAGATAGCAGACATTATTTCCTACTTAACTCTTCTGATGCATTATTAATTCCAATGCAGTTGTTGATCTAAAACTTGTTGTCCATAATATTTTATCTAATTTATTGAAGACTAACGACAAATTATTCTGCATTATCTTAGTCATAATATTCGTTACTAGGCTAGTTGAGCTCACCCTTTTCATCTATTGTCCTCTTCAGTAAATGAGAATGTAGCAGGGACTAGTCGGGGAACAAATTGATGGGTAGAGTTAAGAGCAGTAGTAGTCCTCACTATTTTTGTATAATAGTGTGAAAATAATTATAACTATTGAGGATTGAATTTGAGTGTTTATATTTCGTATTATATACGATTTGTATTGACACTCACAGCTTGTATGGTCGTCCTGCTCACGACCTTTTGATATAAAAGTTGTATTTGGATTTTGTACCATGTATTTGGCCACCCAGAATGGGTTGGTTGGATTGGACCTATTCTGGGGGCGTCACAATGCTTCCGCTTCGTTTATATGTATTATGATTGTATGTGTGCTTTTCTAGCAAACCTAACAGTGGTATCAAAGTCTAATCTTGTGCTAATTATCAATCTTTGTGATTCCATATATGTATCATATACGATTGGATCGAATTTTGGGCAACAGAAACATTTTCTGGTTCTGCGACTGGGCGCAACGCCAATTCATTCTTAACGCAGCTGCGTCTTTCTGCAGATTTGTTCTATTCGAAATGGCAGCGCAGCTGCGCCGTGCCCCAGTTCAATTTGGGCGTAGCTGCACCAACCCCTGGACAGAAATTAAAATTTTAATTTTTCCTTCAATTAAAATAAATGATTTATTTAATTGATAAAAGTTTAAAATAAAATATTTTATTTTATTTGAAATATGATTTCAGATTGCTATAAAAATTAAAGGAGTTTAATTTGAATTTGGTTTTTGATTAAAATAAAAGAGTTTATTTTGTTTCAAAATTAAATATTAGCAAAACTTTTGCCCATTAATTGATATTGATACATATATGGAATGGTTTTATTATTCATGAGATGAATGTGTTTATTGATGCATATGTATGATATGTATGATAATAAATGGGGTTGAATATGGACTATTGATCAATGTGATTGGATTTTATTTTAGTTGGATGCTTGAATGTATGGGTTTTATTAAATGGGGTCTGCGTACCTCGTCTTCTTTAATTTTTGTTGATGTAAAATTCTATCTCCCTCCTATGTACTTCTCCTTGACTAGTGATCAAGGTTTCTATTTAAATTAAATAACTTATGTAATAGGACTAGTTAGAATTATCTTGAAGAATTGGAGACCAATGAGCAAGGAGCGCTAGGAGACCCGTTTGTATGAAGCCCGGGTTTAAATATAATATTTATGTTTAAATTTAATTCTTGCACTCCTAGGTTTGACCTTTTGGTTCACTTGGTGGCTTGAGTGAACCAAACTAGAATAAAAGTCCATAATTAATCCGGAAAGAATATAGTATTCTATATGCATGCTTATACTATATATATATATATATATATATATATATATATATATATATGTTTGCATGCGCGCTAAACAAGATGAGACAAATAAAAAACAAAACCCTCAAGGAAATTATATTAAGTCCTAAGCATTCAAAGATATTTAAAATATTGAACATCACCTTCTAGTATAGTAAAATAATAGAGTATTAAATATTTAATATGAGTTTGTTGTGCACACACAAGGAAAGTATTAAATATTTAAGATGTTATTTTATTACATTAAATATTTATAAAGGAATTGAACATTATCGCTTTGTTGTGCACACACAAGGGCTGTAGTTTTCTCTTCACTTGTATGAAAATGCTGGGTCTGACTTAACTTAAATCATTTTAGTTCGGATGTGCACACACTTGACCATTATGATCTAAGAGGCAAAATACAAGGAGTTACATGATGATGAAATTGACAAAAGTTGTCTACCTATTTATTTATATATAGTTTGTTGTGCACACATAAGGCTATATACATTTGAAATGGGATCATTATTCTCACTAGCAAATCTTTAATTAGATTTGCCGAACTATATGTTATGAGGGTAATATAGTTTGATGAAAATAGTGGGAGATACCAATTTAAAATAAAGACCTAATTTATTTTGGTAATTAATTAAATGAATGTTTGCTAAAATATTATTTTAATTTCACATGCAGAATTTAAAAATGTCACACTCACTATCACTGCGTAGCATACTTGATGCTAACAAACTTACCGGACCAAATTACACGGACTAGTTAAGGAATCTTAGAATTGTTCTCACTGCAGAAAAGATTTCTTATGTTCTAAATTCGTATGTTTCTGCAAATGTTGTAGAAGAAGCTTCTGAGGAAGAGATTGCTACTTTTAAGAAATGGCAAGATGATGCATCTGTGACTCAATGCATCATGCTCGCATCCATGAGTAAGAGCTTCAGCGTCAGCATGAAACTATGGATGCTTCTGCTATATTGATGAACCTTCAAGAATTATATGGTGAGCAAAGTAGGACTGCTAGATATGAGATATCTAAGGAGCTCTTCCGATCTCAGATGACCGAGGGCACTACTGTTCAGACTCATGCCCTCAAGATAATCAATTTGATTGAACGTCTTGGATAACTTGGGTTCATCATGGATGGGGAGTTAAGTCAAGATTTGATCTTGTAGTCACTCCCAGATACCTTCTCACAATTTATTGTGAATTTTCACCTGAATAAGTTAGATGTCAGCTTGCCTTAATTACTTAACATATTGAAAACTGCTGAAGGACACTTCCCATCCAAGAAGAACCAAGTCTTATTGGTGGATGATTCTTCCAAGAAAAGGAAGAGGCCCAAGGTATCTTCTGAAAAGAAGAAAACCAAGAAGGCTAAGGGCAGGGCAAAAGTGAAGGATCAAAAGAAGCATGATCCAGCTAGCAAAGGAATGTGCTTCCATTACAACGAGCCGGGTCACTTGAAGAGGAACTGTAAGAAGTTTCTGGCAGAGAAGAAGCTTGAAGAAGCTTCGACTTTCAATCAAGGTTTGTTCATGATTGAACTTAATTTTTTTGAAAGTCAAACTTCGACTTGGGTATTGGATACCGGCTGTGGTTCTCACATATGTAATACTATGCAGGGATTGGTTAGAAGTAGAAAGCTGAACAAGGATGAAGTCGTTTTACGAGTGGGAAATGGAGCAAAGGTTGCTGCATTAGCTGTAGGGACTTATTGTTTAGCACTGCCTACATGCAAGTCCATTTATTTAAATAATTATTATTTTGTTCCAACACTCATTAGAAACATTATCTCAATTTTTGTATTGGATATGGATGGTTTTGACATTATAATAAAGAACAACAGTTGTTCTATTTATAATAAGAATGTTTTATATTGTGTTGGAAAATTGTTGAATAGACTTTACATACTTGACTTGCATGAAAATATATTTCAAATTGAATAAACTAAGAAACGGAAAAGAGATGATGTTAATTATACCTTTATGTGGCACTGTAGACTTGGTCATATTAATGAAACAAGATTATCTAAGTTGCATAAAGATGGGCTCCTAGAGCTATCTGATTATGAATTATATCTAACTTGTGAATCTTGTCTCATGGGTAAGATGACTAAATCTCCTTTTAGTGGAAAAGGAGAAAGAGTCACAAAGTTGTTAGCGTTGGTACACACAGATGTTTGTGGACCTATGATAACGAATACACGAGGAGGGTATTCTTATTTTATTACTTTCATTGATGATCATTCAAGATTTGGATATGTGTATTTAATGAAATACAAATCTGAATCGTTTGAAAGGTTCAAAGAATTCAGAAGTGAAGTGGAGAAACAAACTGACAAATGTATTAAGATTTTTTGATCAGATCGAGGTGGTGAATACTTAAGCGGTGAGTTTCTCGATTGTCTCAAAGAAAATGGTATAATCTCACAATGGACTCCACCAGGAACACCACAATTAAATGGTGTATCTAAAAGGAGAAATTGAACATTATTGGACATGGTTCGTTCCATGATGAGTTTTACCGATCTTCCAGTATCATTTTGGGGTTATGCCCTAGATGCGGCTGCATATCTACTAAATAATGTCCCCTCGAAATCCGTCCCCAAAACTCCATATGAGATGTGGACAGGGAGGAAACCTGGTCTTAAGCATGTTAAGATTTGGGGATGTCCAACTTATGTGAAAAGGTTTCAAAATGATAAGCTTGGGACAAGATCTGATAAGTGCGCGTTTGCGAGATATTCTAAAGAAAGTTTGGGATACTATTTCTACAATCCTACTGAGCAAAAGGTGTTTGTTGCGAAACACGATGCCTTCTTGGAAAAGGAGTTTATCCTTGAAGGGGCTATTGGGAGGAAAGTAGATCTTAAAGAAATTCAAGAACCACAAACCACTACAGATCAATTGGATAAACCTGACCAAGTAGAGACACCTTCTGTACAACACCCTATTCATAAATCTGGAAGAGTGCAGAAGATACCTGAAAGATATGAATTCGTCATAGAGGATGATGATGAGGTACGTATCATGAATGATGATGATCCATTGAATTACGAACAGGTTATGAGTAGTAAAGACTCAGAAAAATGGCAAGAAGCAATGAAATCTGAGATGAACTTCATGTATGAGAACAAAGTATGGACTTTGGTTTCATCACCTGAGGGCATTAAGCCTATTGGGTGTAAATGGGTCTTTAAAAGAAAGATTAGAGAGGATGGTAAGGTAGAGACCTATAAGGCCAGACTAGTTGCGAAAGGTTTCAAACAAAGACAAGGTGTTGACTATGATGAAACCTTCTCACCAGTAGCAATGCTCAAGTTCATTCAGATTTTGGTTGCAATTGCAGCTCACTATGACTACGAAATCTTGCAAATGGACGTGAAAATGGCCTTTCTCAGTGGGAAAATTGAGGAGGATGTGTATATAACACAACCAAAGAGTTTTGTTTCAACAGTTGGAACAAATCAAGTCTGTAAACTACAACGATCTATTTATAGATTGAAGCAACCTTATCGAAGGTGGAACATCCATTTTGATGAGACAATCAATGAGTTTGATTTTATCAAAAATGAGGATGAACCATATGTGTACAAGAAGGTGATTAGTGGTTTTTATAACCACTCATTCGGATATTAACCAACTCATTTTGTTGCTTAAACTCAAGTAGTCTTGTGCTTTTCATGTGTTTTTCTTTTGTTTTGTGATTTTCAGGTTTAAGAAATCTCTTGGCGCTTATTGAGCTTAAAAGGATGAAGTGTTGCCAAAAGGAGCTAGAATGGAATGATGGCATGGCAATGGAAAGAAGTCGAGCAACCAAATGGGAATGTGGTGATGCAAAAAGGCCAAAAAGATGCAAGATTTCTAGAGGTGCAGGAGTAAGCAGCTAAAGACTACGTGACACCAGCATTTCAGCAGCAAAAGCCAGCAAAATCAGCATTTCCAGTGCCGCGCGACCGCGGCAGGAAGAAAGCTTGGGCGCGCGCGGCCGCACCAGTCTATTTTTCTGCCTGACTTTGACTTCACTTAAATGAATGGGAGAAGGCAGAGATATAAGGGCTTTTAGCCCCATTTTGGTCAAAAAAAATCTCCACTAGGGAGCTCATTTTTGGCACTAAACCCTAGTCTTGTTCTTCTTTTCCTTTTCTTTACTTTCTTGTCTAGATTAGGAGTAGATTAATTCTAGATTAGGTTTAGTTAGTTAGTTTTCTAGGGTGTAATTAGTTGTTGAATATTGAAGCAAGTGGATTTCATTGAAGATTCAATTGAGGAGCTTGAGCACTCAGATTTGCAATTCCTATCCTTGTACTTTTATTGCTCTCTCTTTGTAATCTTATGATGTGTATTGAACTTGTGAATGATATACCTAATTCTAGTATGAGTTAGTTTATATTTTGAGATTCCAATGGAACCTAATGAATAGTTTATGTTGATTTCCTTCCATGTTGGTCTTGTTTATTATTATATGATTGTCTATTACGATTTGTGCTTTTATTGCTTAATTAATTCTCGACCAATTACTGTGATAACCTATATGGACTTGAAAAATGAAGTGTGGGTTAGATCTAATTGTAGTAGCAGGTGATTGTATGTTTACATGGCGTTGAATGTATGATTTGTGCTTAGGATAGACATATACTGAAGCGCCGCCCGTAGTCAATTGAGAACTTGACCTTAAACCCTAATTATTTGTAAATCACATAGACATATAGGGGTTTAGATAATGTGGGTGTTCATGTGCGTTCTATCCTCTGTGGATTGCATGTGATATGGATTAGGTGCATTGAAAGATGGCCTTCTCTCACTTTAGCGTTCTCGACTAACAAGCTTTGACGATTAATTTGACCTAACTGGAAGTGTGTTGACTTAGATGAATCATTAGGGGAAATTGAGATCTCATGTCTTCATTATCTGATTTTACTCTAGGATTAATTAGTTTAAGTTTGATTACTTGCTTAGTTAATTTAGTTTCTTTACCGATCGTTTAAATAAGACTGAGATGGTTATGGGCCAGTGGTTTGGCGAACTTTTATTATTTAATTCTCCGTGGGAACGATATCTGTACTTAATCTTTATTACTTGTTGACCGTGTATGCTTACACGTTTATATTGATCAGTAAAACGACCAACAGAAGGTCAGTGGGAGCGCTGTTTCATTCCTAGTATTATATGTCGACGATATATTATTGATAGGGAATGATATTCCTATGCTACAATCGATCAAAATATGGTTATCGAAACACTTCTCCATGAAGGACTTGGGAGAACCATCCTATATTTTGGGGATAAAGATCTATATGGATAGATTTAAAACGATGATTGGCTTATCCCAAGGAACGTACATTGACACGATGCTAAAGAGGTTTAGCATAGAAGATTCCAAGAGAGGTCTCATGCCGATGAGCCATTGAATACATCTCTTCAAGAAACAGGCCCCAAAGACACCTAAGAAGAGAGACCGTATGAGTAAGATACCTTGTGCTACGGCGATAGGATCTATCATATACCGTGACACCCCTAAATTTGGGTACTTCATTTCCACAAGAGTTGGTGTTCACTATCTAAGTAAAACATAACTAACTTCCCATAAATAAAGGAATGCAAAACAAATTACAACCTTTAATCAAAATCTTCCATATAAAAGGATTACATCATCATAAAACGTTCCCAGGTTTCTAACCTTAAACAATCATCAAGGGCAAAAAATAAAACATCATATAAGTAAATAAGTCTTGGTACAAAACCACATAATAAATTTGAACAAGTCTTCACTACTTGTTCATCTTTCCCTTGCCCTTGCCCTTGCCTTTACTAGTTGACAGCTAGTCAACTTTCTCAACTTTGGCTGCAATGGTTATATATGTAAGAGTGAGCAAACAAAAGCTCACTTGAAATAATAATTAATAAGGATAACATAATTCTATCACTGAATAAGTTCAATCGAATCGAATAACATTCTCTATCATCGATAATCAAGAATCAAAAAAAAGATATAGAATTCATTTGAGGGTCACAAGACCTTAAACTATATCCCAAGTTATAGGTATTTCTATTTAAACCTTTAACAGTCGTTAGACTATATGGACCTTCTAACTCGTACTTAGGGGGATTAGCCATTCGTACAATATATTATGCACAAACATCTTAACGCTTTCACATAGTAATCCCCTATAATAGGGTTGTTCATCTCAACTTTACCTTATTAGTCCGCACCAAAGAAAGTTTGGTTTGGATTAGCTCAATGGGTAATTTAGAGTTCAACAATCATCAACTAAGGAGTAGTTGAATCAACTTAACAATAACTTAAGAGTTCGATAACAAAAGAGTTATGAAATAATTTTGAATCACAAACGAATAGACATTATACTTAGAATTCATGCTCTTAGAAGTAAACTTAAAAGCATTCAAAAGATACAATGAACCTTGCTTGAACAATAATAATAAGCCAAGGTTGCAATCTCTTTCAATAAGAAAATTAAATAAGATGCTTGTCCAATATGGAATTAAAGAACTTCCTTAAACGTTAACAAGTCAGGGATAGAAAACTTGCTCAATTAAAAAGTGGAGTTAAGAAACTTGCGTAATCGATAACAAGTCAGAGATAGAAAACCTGCCTCGTGCGTAAGCTAGCAAATTAATAATTCATTCCACAATTATAATATGCACAAGTTATTAACAATAGCAACACGAATTAGTTACCACATAGCTAAGTCACATAGTTAATTAACCAATCTAAGTTAACTTACAACTCTTAGTCATTAGATTTAATCATTGGTTATCACATAACATGATCAAACCATACTTACTATTATTATCCATGTCAAACTTAAACTTGTTAATAATTAATCAAGTTATAATTTAAAATCATCAATCTCACATTATAAATATAATCACATACTGTTTAATCACATATAACTTCATTAGCATATTTTTATACTCATTAGATTAACATTCCCAAAGATTATACACTTGAATAAAAATCTTTGGCCAAACTGCACAAGTGGCGCTGCAGCGCCACATAATGAACTACAAACGGCGCTGTGGCGTAGCCTCGGCGCAGCGCCAGTGAAATGGTATGGAACCGGCGCTGCTGCGCCATGCCACGTCATCAACCTCTGTAGTCTGGTCTCGGCTCTGTAGCGCTGCAGTTAACACACATAACTAGCGATGCGGCGCCGTGACACGTCACCAGATACTGCTGTGGCGCTGCAATGCTCTGTTTACTTACAGAACAGGCACTGCGACGCCACGACATAGTGGGACGCAGATAACTTTGTGAAAAATACAGGAAAAGCCAATTTGGCTTCTTAACTTTGCTCAAACAACAAATTTTAACTCACATAATTATACAAAACTTAACAGAAACATAAACTAATGTTTTTAACATGATTTTACCCGTATAAACAACACAACAATCAACTTAAATCCTTTTAATTCCATGTTTTTGAAAAAACTCCATTGTTAAGCGTTCTTGACAAAAATAAACATTGTGACTTTATTTCTAAACCAAATTACTTTGTTTAAATCATGTTGTTTTCGTTTCTTAACACATTATCACAATCTACAATCAATTTACATATAATAGCATGAATTAGACATTAATTTTTGTATCAAATAAGCTATTTTTCAAAATACTTCAATGTAAATTACTATGAACATGATTTCTTCATACTCATCATGTTTAAATGAATTAAACAACTTAAATTCTCATACAAATCATATATAAATAGTTTATATTTACAAATTAACATATACAAATCATATTCTCACAAATGATTATCAACATGAATTCACAAAGAACTAAGACAACCAAAAACTAAAACTATTAGGAAGTAGAATTATACCTTTGAATTGGTTGTTAGTTTTAGAAAAAGATGATGGATTCCTCTTCTTGTTTTTACAGAGAAATCTTTCTCTCTTCTTTTCTTCCTTCTCTCTTTTCTCTCTAGCTTTCTCTGCTCTTCCTAACTCTGTTTTTCTAAACTTAACGTAATATAATATAACAACTATAAATATAATATGTATAATAACTGACAAAAACTTAATCTTCTTATTAAATATATATCAGTTACTTATTTTTAAAATCAAAAGCCACTAAGGCTTGTTTGGCAAAACTAGATTAAAAATAGAATTTCAAAAGCCTTAAGTCTTGTTTGGTAAAATTAAATTAAACTCCTTTTAATTTATTTTAATAACTCATTTACTACATAGTTTAAATGTCATACTTTATTCAATTAAATTTCAATATTCAAATTCAATTAAATTAAAGTTAATATCAACTCATTAAATAAAATTGCCACATAAATCAAATTGCTACACAATTATAATTTATTTATTAATCATAATTTCATATAACAAATTAGTAAATCTCTAATTTAATTATTTAAATTAAATGAGACACCATTATAATTATTCATCAATTCATTAAATCGATACTACCAAATTAAAACTTAATAATTCATTTAATTTAATTATCTTAATTAAATTAAAACTTTACTACAAATTACTAAACATCAATTTAATTAATATTTTACACTTAATTAAATTACTCCACAACATAATCACATCAATTATTTATTCAAATCAATAAATAAATTAACTAAAATATTTATTTAATTCAATAATTATTTAAAATTAAAATAAAAAAATCTCGTTTGTTACGATCTTTCCTTCTTAAAAGGATTATGTCCTTAGTATCACGACTCAATAAACTCATTCGTCACATTCTTTCCCCCCTTAAAAAGATTTTTTCCCCATAATCGTTATACAAGAAATTAAGCAAATAATTGAGGATAATTTTTTATTATAACATCTTCGAGTTCCCACGTAGCTTTCTCAGCATTGTGGTTTCTCCAGATTACTTTAACAGAAGGTATCACTTTGTTTATAAGTACTTGCTCTTTTCTGTTAACTATCTGAATATGAACTTCTTCGTATGTTAAGTCTTTATCAAATTACAATGGCTTATACTCTTATAACATATTTATAATCATGTTTGTACGGCCGCAACACAGAAATATGGAAAACATTATGAATATGGTCTAATTCCGAAGGTAATTCCACCTCATAAGCTACCTCCCCAACCCTTCGCAATATCTCAAAGGGTCCAATAAATCTGGGACTCAGTTTCCCCTTCTTGCCAAATCGAATCTTCCCCTTCTAGGGAGATACTTTTAGAAAAACGAAGCTTCCCACTTCAAACTCTCAATTCTGAAGATGATAATCAGCATATTTCTTTTGTTTATCTTGAGTAGCTACCAATTTTTCCCTGATCAGCTTGACGATCTTAGCAAATTGTTGTACCAATTTTGATCCTAACAGTTGTCGCTCACCAACTTCATCCCAACATAATGGAGACCTGCATTTTCTGCCGTACAATGCTTCGTAAAGCGACAAGCCAATACTTGCATGGTAACTGTTGTTGTAAGTGAATTCCACATACGGTAGATGATCATCCTAACTTCCCTTGAAGTCCATAACACAAGCTCTTAGCATATCCTCTAAAGTCTGGATTGTCCTCTCGCTCTGTCCATCAGTTTGAGGATGATATGCCGTACTCATTCGTAACTGCGTTCCCAAGCATTCCTGTAATCTCTTCCAAAAATTTGACATGAAACACGGATCTCTGTCTGATATAATTGACACCAAAATACCGTGTCTAGAAATGATTTCCTTAACATACAGCTTCGCCAATTGATCCAAATTGAATCTAATCTTAATTGGTAAGAAGTGCGCTGACTTTGTCAGTTGATCCACAATATCCTATATTGCATCAAAACTTTTCTAAGTCGTTGGAAGACCAACCACGAAATCCATCGTGATATGCTCCCACTTCTATTCTGGAATCTCCAGCGGTTGTAACAATCCACTTGGTCTCTGATGTTCTGCTTTGACTTTCTGACATGTTAGGCATTTCGCGACACACTCAGCAACGTCTCTGTAAGACCCCAACTTTTTATGAATAAAATTGAATTTCCTCTATATATTATTTTGAATAGTAAGGGGTTGATTTGATTAATGTGGTAAGTTATAGGTAAAATGCGCAAATATTTTAAAATAAGCAAGTGGTTATAAAATATTCATTGTTGTCGGGGAATATTCGGTTGGTCGTAGAATATTATTGCTGTCGAGGAATATTCGTACGACGACGCAGCCATTTGTGAGCCCCATAACGGAAAACTGTAGGATGAAGAAAACGACACGAATGAAATTTTTTAAAATAACGGCGTAGTTGTTGCCATTAACACTGTTGGAATACCCGAAGGTTAAAAATAGAGTAATATGCGTCGTTGCACAGTAGCACACGGTATTGCACAGTATTTTATATTATTGTTGTTTCAATAATTGTCACTGCACAGTATTTTTTATTATCAGATCAATAATTTATATTATTTGAATAATATTATTAGATAGCATTGTTGGCAATGTCTAAGGAAGTTATGTCTAGGAGGGGTTATTTAATTGCGCGCCAGTAAGGAGAAATCCTTATCAGAAGGCCCCTCTTTCCTGGGAACGACCTGGTTGTCAATATTGTAGTTCTGTAATATTATTTGTGAATAATTAATTATTGATTTATATGATAAGAAAATATTTATTTTATGTGGATATAAATGAAGGAATTAGTGCTGATGTATTTTTATCAGTATTTTGTTGGAATGGAGGTGAGAAAAATCATCCGTATGTAGATTTCGGTCATTTTTCGTTTGGAATTTGGAAAACCTTTCTTCTACAAAGTTGTAGAGAATTAAATTTTCTATGGAATGGACATAAAATTCATATTTTTTTGATAAAAGGGCTATTTATTATAAATTATTGAAATTCTAGAATTTTGGGTCTAAAATTAATTTTTGGTGGAGGTTTCTAGAATGTGGTAGGACCCGGTGTCCTTTTGTTGATGAAAAATACTAGGAATTTGGTTTTAAAAGATAAGAGGCGTAGGAAAATTTTTATTATTAATTTATTAAATTTTTTGCTTTGGCGTTCTAAGCATTTTCCTATAAATAGGGTGCTTAGGTTAGAATTGAAAATCACACCAAAATCAGAAGTTTTCTCTCTCTACAATATCGAGCGTATTTTTGTGAGTATTTCGATACTTTGAGTGCTACTATACAGTACAAGTTTTCTTCAGCATTATATCTGATATTCCAGTCAGAAGTACTGTTCTTTTGAGGTAAGGGATGTTATTTTTTTCGTAAATGATGTTATTTCTTTCAATATCATTACACCAAAATATTGGTATGAATTTTATTATGAAATTTTTACCTTTTTTTGTCTAGGTTACTATTCACGTATACGGCACTATTCACGTATATGGCACTATTCACGAATACGGTACTATTTACGAGTACTATTCACGAAGTATAATTTTTCTTATAAATTTCTACCTTTTTCATGTCGGGGTTACTATTCATATATACGGCACTATTCACGTATACGACACTATTCACGAATACGTTACTATTCACAAAAAAATTAAATTTTCTTTTCTTTGTTCAAGTTGGCTATTATGGTTCCTATCTTTGATTGGATCCAAGTTTTGAACTTTATTCTTGAATTTTGCTCCATAAATGATTATTATGGAGTATTTTTGAACTTGGATAAACTGATTTACGAATCATTAATTTTTATCCTTTTTCTCACTGGATTCGTTCTTTAAAATATTTTTTTATCATCTTCAGTCTTAAATGATGATACAAAAGAATATCTTTGGCCTTTAGTGCAAAGATAGATGATTATTTGATGAATATCTTTGGCCTGTAGTGCAAAGATGAATGATTATCTGATGAATATCTTTAGCCCGTAGTGCAAAGATGGACAGGTGTTGAGATGAACATGACCAACCAGTGATACAAATGAATATCTTTGGCCGTAGTGCAAAGATGAATATTTGATTTAAGATATATATTGGTTGATGTTGCAGGGATAAAATATTGATTATGGACTTTTAAATCATAGAAGATAGTAGACATTATTTTCTACTTAACTCTTCTGATGCATTGTTAATTTCGCTGCAGTTGTTGATCTAAAACTTGTTGTCCATAATATTTTATCTGATTTATTGAAGACTAACGACAAATTATTCTGCATTATCTTAGTCATAATATTCGTTACTGGGCTAGTTGAGGTCATCCTTTTCATCTATTGTCCACTTCAGGAAATGAGAATGACGCAGAAACTAGTCGGGGAACAGAGTGATGGGCAGAGTTAAGAGCAGTAGTAGTCCTCACTATTTTTGTATAATAGTGTGAAAATAATTGTAACTATTGAGGACTGAATTTGAGTGTTTATATTTTGTATTATATAAAATTTGTATTGACACTCACAGCATGTATGGTCGTCCTATTCATGATCTTTTGATAGAAAAGTTTGTATTTGGATTCTGTACCATGTGTTTGGCGACTCAGAATGGGTTGGGTTATTTGGACCTATTCTGGGGGCGTCACAGTTGGTATCAAAGCTTAGGGATATGATCTCTGGCGGAGATCGGGGAATAGAACTAGGAGGGGGGAGACGAGTAAATCCTTCGCTAGTATGTCCTACCTAAGCTTATGTAGTATTTAATTGGTCAGTCGGACCATAGGGTTAACATGTGATATGTTAATTTGTTTAATTAACCCTTGTTTTATGGCAATATTTGAGAATGACATCGGAACATTTAAGCAATGGAGCATTTGAGACCATTGAGGCACCGTTACTCGTAGTCTTACTTTTAGCGGTAGTTATCTTTGTAGTGATTGAAGAATTAATAGTTGCACCCGAGCTAGTCGCAGAAGTAACAGCTGAGACTGAGAAAGAAGAGGAACCTGAGGAAGATTTATTAGGAGAATTTTATGATCAGAATGTAGAACTGCAAAATCATATTCATGAGTTAGAAGAGCAGGGTGAAGAACGGCAGGCGGCCGTGGAACAAAGGGATACAGCATTTCAAGATTTTGCTACTCTATATGCGATGCTTTAACAGAAGCTCTCTCTGGCATAGCATATGATATTAGAGCTGCAAGATGAGAATGCAATTGTCGAAATTCTGATGAAAGAAGAAACAACTGAACGAATGAGATTGGGGATGCATGGGTAAAAGCCGCACGACGCGTTGATATTTTAGAAAAAGACGTCCGATCTAAGAAGGCCAAAATAGAGGACATGAATTTCACTTTTTGGACAACAATTGGGAGAATCCAACATCGAGTTTGGAATTACCCTGTGCAGAGTGGTCAACCCCAATTCGATATGGATCGAAGAGTAATGATTCAAATCATGGATCAGGAGTGCGACGAATTAGTTGAGGGTGGAATGTGCGTTATAGCAAAGTTAAGTCCAGCTGGAACGGTGACACCGGAGGTTGTTCCAGACAAGTCAAAGTCTATGGATCCTAGAAAAGCGTTTGTCGTGACTACCCAAGAAGCGAGGAATCCAAACAAGGTTATTACGGGTAAGTTAATCATAAACTCTTGCGAAGTCTATATCTTATTAGATACCGGTTCTACCCATTCTTTTATTTCATCTACTTGTGCTCAACATTTGAACTTGATTCCTGAGAAATTAGACTTTGACTTATCTGTTGAAACTCCATTGCGTGAAACTTTTGTTACATCTACAGTTTACAAATTTTACTTGATTCAGATTGGTACCCTCACCCTACCTGTTGATCTTATCTCTTTGTTTGGATCATTTCGTGGTTGTCGTTATTAATGACATCCTAATATATTCTAAAAGCCTCAAATATTTTTCCAAAAAGAAATCAACATGCGACAACGACGTTGGTTCAAGCTGTTGAAAGATCACGAAAATACCATTCAATACCATCCTAGAAAAGCAAACGTGGTAGCTGACGCGTTGAGTAGAAGATCACATGCGGGAACGAGTGCGATACTATCAACACAAAGGCACATTTTGTGTGACTTACAAAGAATGGAGATAGAGTTAAAGACTTCGGTGACCCACGTGATGATGTCAAGTATACGCGTAGAACTAACTTTAATTGATAAAGTTAAAGCTGCTCAAGCTATAGACCCGGAGCTGATAAAGATGAAGAAGAAGGTGCAAGAAGGTGCTACTCCAGAGGCGAGAATTGATGAAGAAGGAATACTTCGAGTCAACGCCAGACTTTGTGTTCCTAACGATGCTGATTTGAAGTATAAAATCATGATGGAAGCACACAACACACCGTTCGCAATAGTACTAAAATATATCGTGATCTTTGACATACATTTTGGTGGAGCAATATGAAGAGAGAGATCGCGGAGTTTATCTCGAGGTGTTTAACGTGTCAACGTGTCAAGGCAAACCATCAAGAGCTATAAGTTATGAAGAGCCCCGAGCCTCTCGCTGGTGACTTCTTGTGTGGGATGCACCAAAGCCAGAGTCTCCGTAGGGGATGCTGTTTATGTGCGGCAACAAACTGATGGGTACCATTGTGAGGTACAATGGTTGAAGCACCATGAGAGTTACAGTTGAAATCGAAGAAATGACATGGGAGTTAAAATCGAAAATAAAAACGAGGTATTCTCACCTTTTTGACATACCAGGTACGTACGTTAATTTCGAGGACGAAATTTCCTTAGGAGGGGAGGTTGTAAGACCCCAACTTTTTATGAATAAAATTGAATTTCCTCCATATATTATTTTGAATAGTAAGGGGTTGATTTGATTAATGTGATAAGTTATGGGTAAAATGCGCAAATATTTTAAAATAAGCAAGTGGTTATAAAATATTCATTGTTGTCGGGGAATATTCGGTTGGTCGTGAAATATTCTTGTTGTCGAGGAATATTCGTATGACGGCGCATCATTTGTGGGCCCCATAACGGAAAACTGTCGGATGAAGAAAACAACATGAATGAATTATTTTAAAATAACGGTGTAGTTGCTACCATTAACACTGTTGGAATACACGAAGGTTAAAAATAGAGTAATACGCATCGTTGCACAGTAGCACACGGTATTGCACAGTATTTTATATTATTGTTGTTTCAATAATTGTCACTGCACAGTATTTTTTATTATCAGATCAATAATTTATATTATTTGAATAATATTATTAGATAGCATTGTTGGCAATGTCTAAGGAAGTTCTGTCTAGGAGGGGTTATTTAATTGCGCGCCAGTAAGGAGAAATCCTTATCAGAAAGCCCCTCTTTCCTAGGAACGACCTGGTTGTCAATATTGTAGTTCTGTAATATTATTTGTGAATAATTAATTATTGATTTATATGATAAGAAAATATTTATTTTATGTGGATATAAATGAAGGAATTAGTGCTGATGTATTTTTATCAGTATTTTGTTGGAATGGAGGTGAGAAAAATCATCCGTATGTAGATTTCGGTCATTTTTCGTTTGGAATTTGGAAAACCTTTCTTCTACAAAGTTATAGAGAATTAAATTTTCTATGGAATGGACATAAAATTCATATTTTTTTGATAAAAGGGCTATTTATTATAAATTATTGAAATTCTAGAATTTTGGGTCTAAAATTAATTTTTGGTGGAGGTTTCTAGAATGTGGTAGGACCCGGTGTCCTTTTGTTGATGAAAAATACTAGGAATTTGGTTTTCAAAGATAAGAGGCGTAGGAAAATTTTTATTATTAATTTATTAAATTTTTTGCTTTGGCGTTCTAAACATTTTCCTATAAATAGGGTGCTTAGGTTAGAATTGAAAATCACACCAAAATCAGAAGTTTTCTCTCTCTACAATATCGAGCGTATTTTTGTGAGTATTTCGATACTTTGAGTGTTACTATACAGTACAAGTTTTCTTCAGCATTATATCTGATATTCCAGTCAGAAGTACTGTTCTTTTGAGGTAAGGGATGTTATTTTTTTCGTAAATGATGTTATTTCTTTCAATATCATTACACCAAAATATTGGTATGAATTTTATTATGAAATTTTTACCTTTTTTTGTCTAGGTTACTATTCACGTATACGGCACTATTCACGTATATGGCACTATTCACGAATACGGTACTATTTACGAGTACTATTCACGAAGTATAATTTTTCTTATAAATTTCTACCTTTTTCATGTCGGGGTTACTATTCATATATACGGCACTATTCACATATACGACACTATTCACGAATACGTTACTATTCACAAAAAAATTAAATTTTCTTTTCTTTGTTCAAGTTGGCTATTATGGTTCCTATCTTTGATTGGATCCAAGTTTTGAACTTTATTCTTGAATTTTGCTCCATAAATGATTATTATGGAGTATTTTTGAACTTGGATAAACTGATTTACGAATCATTAATTTTTGTCCTTTTTCTCACTGGATTCGTTCTTTAAAATATTTTTTTATCATCTTCAGTCTTAAATGATGATACAAAAGAATATCTTTGGCCTTTAGTGCAAAGATAGATTATTATTTGATGAATATCTTTGGCCTGTAGTGCAAAGATGAATGATTAGCTGATGAATATCTTTAGCCTGTAGTGCAAAGATGGACAGGTGTTGAGATGAACATGACCAACCAGTGATACAAATGAATATCTTTGGCCGTAGTGCAAAGATGAATATTTAATTTAAGATATATATTGGTTGATGTTGCAGGGATAAAATATTGATTATGGACTTTTAAATCATATAAGATAGTAGACATTATTTTCTACTTAACTCTTCTGATGCATTGTTAATTTCGCTGCAGTTGTTGATCTAAAACTTGTTGTCCATAATATTTTATCTGATTTAATGAAGACTAACGACAAATTATTCTGCATTATCTTAGTCATAATATTCGTTACTGGGCTAGTTGAGGTCATCCTTTTCATCTATTGTCCACTTCAGGAAATGAGAATGTCGCAGAAACTAGTCGGGGAACAGAGTGATGGGCAGAGTTAAGAGCAGTAGTAGTCCTCACTATTTTTGTATAATAGTGTGAAAATAATTGTAACTATTGAGGACTGAATTTGAGTGTTTATATTTCGTATTATATAAAATTTGTATTGACACTCACAGCATGTATGGTCGTCCTATTCATGATCTTTTGATAGAAAAGTTTGTATTTGGATTCTGTACCATGTGTTTGGCGACTCAGAATGGGTTGGGTTATTTGGACCTATTCTGGGGGCGTCACAGTTGGTATCAAAGCTTAGGGATATGATCTCTGGCGGAGATCGGGGAATAGAACTAGGAGGGGGGAGACGAGTAAATCCTTCGCTAGTATGTCCTACCTAAGCTTATGTAGTATTTAATTGGTCAGTCGGACCATAGGGTTAATATGTGATATGTTAATTTGTTTAATTAACCCTTGTTTTATGGCAATATTTGAGAATGACATCGGAACATTTAAGCAATGGAGCATTTGAGACCATTGAGGCACCGTTACTCGTAGTCTTACTTTTAGCGGTAGTTATCTTTGTAGTGATTGAAGAATTAATAGTTGCACCCGAGCTAGTCGCAGAAGTAACAGCTGAGAGTGAGAAAGAAGAGGAACCTGAGGAAGATTTATTAGGAGAATTTTATGATCAGAATGTAGAACTGCAAAATCATATTCATGAGTTAGAAGAGCAGGGTGAAGAACGGCAGGCGGCCGTGGAACAAAGGGATACAGCATTTCAAGATTTTGCTACTCTATATGCGATGCTTTAACAGAAGCTCTCTCTGGCATAGCATATGATATTAGAGCTGCAAGATGAGAATGCAATTGTCGAAATTCTGATGAAAGAAGAAACAACTGAACGAATGAGATTGGGGATGCATGGGTAAAAGCCGCACGACGCGTTGATATTTTAGAAAAAGACGTCCGATCTAAGAAGGCCAAAATAGAGGACATGAATTTCACTTTTTGGACAACAATTGGGAGAATCCAACATCGAGTTTGGAATTACCCTGTGCAGAGTGGTCAACCCCAATTCGATATGGATCGAAGAGTAATGATTCAAATCATGGATCAGGAGTGCGACGAATTAGTTGAGGGTGGAATGTGCGTTATAGCAAAGTTAAGTCCAGCTGGAACGGTGACACCGGAGGTTGTTCCAGACAAGTCAAAGTCTATGGATCCTAGAAAAGCGTTTGTCGTGACTACCCAAGAAGCGAGGAATCCAAACAAGGTTATTACGGGTAAGTTAATCATAAACTCTTGCGAAGTCTATATCTTATTAGATACCGGTTCTACCCATTCTTTTATTTCATCTACTTGTGCTCAACATTTGAACTTGATTCCTGAGAAATTAGACTTTGACTTATCTGTTGAAACTCCATTGCGTGAAACTTTCGTTACATCTACAGTTTACAAATTTTACTTGATTCAGATTGGTACCCTCACCCTACCTGTTGATCTTATCTCTTTGTTTGGATCATTTCGTGGTTGTCGTTATTAATGACATCCTAATATATTCTAAAAGCCTCAAATATTTTTCCAAAAAGAAATCAACATGCGACAACGACGTTGGTTCAAGCTGTTGAAAGATCACGAAAATACCATTCAATACCATCCTAGAAAAGCAAACGTGGTAGCTGACGCGTTGAGTAGAAGATCACATGCGGGAACGAGTGCGATACTATCAACACAAAGGCACATTTTGTGTGACTTACAAAGAATGGAGATAGAGTTAAAGACTTCGGTGACCCACGTGATGATGTCAAGTATACGCGTAGAACTAACTTTAATTGATAAAGTTAAAGCTGCTCAAGCTATAGACCCGGAGCTGATAAAGATGAAGAAGAAGGTGCAAGAAGGTGCTACTCCAGAGGCGAGAATTGATGAAGAAGGAATACTTCGAGTCAACGCCAGACTTTGTGTTCCTAACGATGCTGATTTGAAGTATAAAATCATGATGGAAGCACACAACACACCGTTCGCAATAGTACTAAAATATATCGTGATCTTTGACATACATTTTGGTGGAGCAATATGAAGAGAGAGATCGCGGAGTTTATCTCGAGGTGTTTAACGTGTCAACGTGTCAAGGCAAACCATCAAGAGCTATAAGTTATGAAGAGCCCCGAGCCTCTTGCTGGTGACTTCTTGTGTGGGATGCACCAAAGCCAGAGTCTCCGTAGGGGATGCTGTTTATGTGCGGCAACAAACTGATGGGTACCATTGTGAGGTACAATGGTTGAAGCACCATGAGAGTTACAGTTGAAATCGAAGAAATGACATGGGAGTTAAAATCGAAAATAAAAACGAGGTATTCTCACCTTTTTGACATACCAGGTACGTACGTTAATTTCGAGGACGAAATTTCCTTAGGAGGGGAGGTTGTAAGACCCCAACTTTTTATGAATAAAATTGAATTTCCTCCATATATTATTTTGAATAGTAAGGGGTTGATTTGATTAATGTGATAAGTTATGGGTAAAATGCGCAAATATTTTAAAATAAGCAAGTGGTTATAAAATATTCATTGTTGTCGGGGAATATTCGGTTGGTCGTGAAATATTCTTGTTGTCGAGGAATATTCGTATGACGGCGCAATCATTTGTGGGCCCCATAACGGAAAACTGTCGGATGAAGAAAACAACATGAATGAATTATTTTAAAATAACGGTGTAGTTGCTACCATTAACACTGTTGGAATACACGAAGGTTAAAAATAGAGTAATACGCATCGTTGCACAGTAGCACACGGTATTGCACAGTATTTTATATTATTGTTGTTTCAATAATTGTCACTGCACAGTATTTTTTATTATCAGATCAATAATTTATATTATTTGAATAATATTATTAGATAGCATTGTTGGCAATATCTAAGAAAGTTCTGTCTTGGAGGGGTTATTTAATTGCGCGCCAGTAAGGAGAAATCCTTATCAGAAGGCCCCTCTTTCCTAGGAACGACCTGGTTGTCAATATTGTAGTTCTGTAATATTATTTATGAATAATTAATTATTGATTTATATGATAAGAAAATATTTATTTTATGTGGATATAAATGAAGGAATTAGTGCTGATGTATTTTTATCAGTATTTTGTTGGAATGGAGGTGAGAAAAATCATCCGTATGTAGATTTCGGTCATTTTTCGTTTGGAATTTGGAAAAACTTTCTTCTACAAAGTTGTAGAGAATTAAATTTTCTATGGAATGGACATAAAATTCATATTTTTTTGATAAAAGGGCTATTTATTATAAATTATTGAAATTCTAGAATTTTGGGTCTAAAATTAATTTTTGGTGGAGGTTTCTAGAATGTGGTAGGACCCGGTGTCCTTTTGTTGATGAAAAATACTAGGAATTTGGTTTTCAAAGATAAGAGGCGTAGAAAATTTTTTATTATTAATTTATTAAATTTTTTGCTTTGGCGTTCTAAGCATTTTCCTATAAATAGGGTGCTTAGGTTAGAATTGAAAATCACACCAAAATTAGAAGTTTTCTCTCTCTACAATATCGAGCGTATTTTTGTGAGTATTTCGATACTTTGAGTGTTACTATACAGTACAAGTTTTCTTCAGCATTATATCTGATATTCCAGTCAGAAGTACTGTTCTTTTGAGGTAAGGGATGTTATTTTTTTCGTAAATGATGTTATTTCTTTCAATATCATTACACCAAAATATTGGTATGAATTTTATTATGAAATTTTTACCTTTTTATGTCTAGGTTACTATTCACGTATACGGCACTATTCACGTATATGGCACTATTCACGAATACGGTACTATTTACGAGTACTATTCACGAAGTATAATTTTTCTTATAAATTTCTACCTTTTTCATGTCGGGGTTACTATTCATATATACGGCACTATTCACGTATACGACACTATTCACGAATACGTTACTATTCACAGAAAAATTAAATTTTCTTTTCTTTGTTCAAGTTGGCTATTATGGTTCCTATCTTTGATTGGATCCAAGTTTTGAACTTTATTCTTGAATTTTGCTCCATAAATGATTATTATGGAGTATTTTTGAACTTGGATAAACTGATTTACGAATCATTAATTTTTATCCTTTTTCTCACTGGATTCGTTCTTTAAAATATTTTTTTATCATCTTCAGTCTTAAATGATGATACAAAAGAATATCTTTGGCCTTTAGTGCAAAGATGGATGATTATTTGATAAATATCTTTGGCCTGTAGTGCAAAGATGAATGATTAGCTGATGAATATCTTTAGCCCGTAGTGCAAAGATGGACAGGTGTTGAGATGAACATGACCAACCAGCGATACAAATGAATATCTTTGGCCGTAGTGCAAAGATGAATATTTGATTTAAGATATATATTGGTTGATGTTGCAGGGATAAAATATTGATTATGGACTTTTAAATCATAGAAGATAGTAGACATTATTTTATACTTAACTCTTCTGATGCATTGTTAATTTCGCTGCAGTTGTTGATCTAAAACTTGTTGTCCATAATATTTTATCTGATTTATTGAAGACTAACGACAAATTATTCTGCATTATCTTAGTCATAATATTCGTTACTGGGCTAGTTGAGGTCATCCTTTTCATCTATTGTCCACTTCAGGAAATGAGAATGTCGCAGAAACTAGTCGGGGAACAGAGTGATGGGCAGAGTTAAGAGCAGTAGTAGTCCTCACTATTTTTGTATAATAGTGTGAAAATAATTGTAACTATTGAGGACTGAATTTGAGTGTTTATATTTCGTATTATATAAAATTTGTATTGACACTCACAGCATGTATGGTCGTCCTATTCATGATCTTTTGATAGAAAAGTTTGTATTTGGATTCTGTACCATGTGTTTGGCGACTCAGAATGGGTTGGGTTATTTGGACCTATTCTGGGGGCGTCACAGTTGGTATCAAAGCTTAGGGATATGATCTCTGGCGGAGATCGGGGAATAGAACTAGGAGGGGGGAGACGAGTAAATCCTTCGCTAGTATGTCCTACCTAAGCTTATGTAGTATTTAATTGGTCAGTCGGACCATAGGGTTAATATGTGATATGTTAATTTGTTTAATTAACCCTTGTTTTATGGTAATATTTAAGATTGACATCGGAACATTTAAGCAATGGAGCATTTGAGACCATTGAGGCACCGTTACTCGTAGTCTTACTTTTAGCGGTAGTTATCTATGTAGTGATTGAAGAATTAATAGTTGCACCCGAGCTAGTCGCAGAAGTAACAGCTGAGACTGAGAAAGAAGAGGAACCTGAGGAAGATTTATTAGGAGAATTTTATGATCAGAATGTAGAACTGCAAAATCATATTCATGAGTTAGAAGAGCAGGGTGAAGAACGGCAGGCGGCCGTGGAACAAAGGGATACAGCATTTCAAGATTTTGCTACTCTATATGCGATGCTTTAACAGAAGCTCTCTCTGGCATAGCATATGATATTAGAGCTGCAAGATGAGAATGCAATTGTCGAAATTCTGATGAAAGAAGAAACAACTGAACGAATGAGATTGGGGATGCATGGGTAAAAGCCGCACGACGCGTTGATATTTTAGAAAAAGACGTCCGATCTAAGAAGGCCAAAATAGAGGACATGAATTTCACTTTTTGGACAACGATTGGGAGAATCCAACATCGAGTTTGGAATTACCCTGTGCAGAGTGGTCAACCCCAATTCGATATGGATCGAAGAGTAATGATTCAAATCATGGATCAGGAGTGCGACGAATTAGTTGAGGGTGGAATGTACGTTATAGCAAAGTTAAGTCCAGCTGGAACGGTGACACCGGAGGTTGTTCCAGACAAGTCAAAGTCTATGGATCCTAGAAAAGCGTTTGTCGTGACTACCCAAGAAGCGAGGAATCCAAACAAGGTTATTACGGGTAAGTTAATCATAAACTCTTGCGAAGTCTATATCTTATTAGATACCGGTTCTACCCATTCTTTTATTTCATCTACTTGTGCTCAACATTTGAACTTGATTCCTGAGAAATTAGACTTTGACTTATCTGTTGAAACTCCATTGCGTGAAACTTTCGTTACATCTACAGTTTACAAATTTTACTTGATTCAGATTGGTACCCTCACCCTACCTGTTGATCTTATCTCTTTGTTTGGATCATTTCGTGGTTGTCGTTATTAATGACATCCTAATATATTCTAAAAGCCTCAAATATTTTTCCAAAAAGAAATCAACATGCGACAACGACGTTGGTTCAAGCTGTTGAAAGATCACGAAAATACCATTCAATACCATCCTAGAAAAGCAAACGTGGTAGCTGACGCGTTGAGTAGAAGATCACATGCGGGAACGAGTGCGATACTATCAACACAAAGGCACATTTTGTGTGACTTACAAAGAATGGAGATAGAGTTAAAGACTTCGGTGACCCACGTGATGATGTCAAGTATACGCGTAGAACCAACTTTAATTGATAAAGTTAAAGCTGCTCAAGCTATAGACCCGGAGCTGATAAAGATGAAGAAGAAGGTGCAAGAAGGTGCTACTCCAGAGGCGAGAATTGATGAAGAAGGAATACTTCGAGTCAACGCCAGACTTTGTGTTCCTAACGATGCTGATTTGAAGTATAAAATCATGATGGAAGCACACAACACACCGTTCGCAATAGTACTAAAATATATCGTGATCTTTGACATACATTTTGGTGGAGCAATATGAAGAGAGAGATCGCGGAGTTTATCTCGAGGTGTTTAACGTGTCAACGTGTCAAGGCAAACCATCAAGAGCTATAAGTTATGAAGAGCCCCGAGCCTCTCGCTGGTGACTTCTTGTGTGGGATGCACCAAAGCCAGACTCTCCGTAGGGGACGCTGTTTATGTGCGGCAACAAACTGATGGGTACCATTGTGAGGTACAATGGTTGAAGCACCATGAGAGTTACAGTTGAAATCGAAGAAATGACCTGGGAGTTAAAATCGAAAATGAAAACGAGGTATTCTCACCTTTTTGACATACCAGGTACGTACGTTAATTTCGAGGATGAAATTTCCTTAGGAGGGGAGGTTGTAAGACCCTAACTTTTTATGAATAAAATTGAATTTCCTCCATATATTATTTTGAATAGTAAGGGGTTGATTTGATTAATGTGATAAGTTATGGGTAAAATGCGAAAATATTTTAAAATAAGCAAGTGGTTATAAAATATTCATTGTTGTCGGGGAATATTCGGTTGGTCGTGAAATAATCTTGCTGTCGAGGAATATTCGTATGACGGCGCAATCATTTGTGGGCCCCATAACGGAAAACTGTCGGATGAAGAAAACAACATGAATGAATTATTTTAAAATAACGGTGTAGTTGCTACCATTAACACTGTTGGAATACACAAAGGTTAAAAATAGAGTAACACGCATCGTTGCACAGTAGCACACGGTATTGCACAGTATTTTATATTATTGTTGTTTCAATAATTGTCACTGCACAGTATTTTTTATTATCAGATCAATAATTTATATTATTTGAATAATATTATTAGATAGCATTGTTGGCAATGTCTAAGGAAGTTCTGTCTAGGAGGGGTTATTTAATTGCGCGCCAGTAAGGAGAAATCCTTATCAGAAGGCCCCTCTTTCCTGAGAACGACCTGGTTGTCAATATTGTAGTTCTGTAATATTATTTGTGAATAATTAATTATTGATTTATATGATAAGAAAATATTTATTTTATGTGGATATAAATAAAGGAATTAGTGCTGATGTATTTTTATCAGTATTTTGTTGGAATGGAGGTGAGAAAAATCATCCGTATGTAGATTTCGGTCATTTTTCGTTTGGAATTTGGAAAAACTTTCTTCTACAAAGTTGTAGAGAATTAAATTTCCTATACAATGGACATATGATTCGTATTTTTCTTATAAAAGGGCTATTTATTATGAATTATTGAAGTTTTGGAATTTTCGGTTTAAAATTAATTTTTTGGTGTAGGTTTCTAGAATGTGGTAGGACCCGGTGTCCTTTTGTTGATGAAAAAAG
The DNA here is from genome assembly GCA_020205555.1 of Panax stipuleanatus. Classification (NCBI taxonomy): domain Eukaryota; kingdom Viridiplantae; phylum Streptophyta; class Magnoliopsida; order Apiales; family Araliaceae; genus Panax; species Panax stipuleanatus. Next base: position 90,724,864 of record CM035124.1, read on the forward strand.
CTGAGAATTTGGTTTTCAAAGATAAGAGGCGTAGGAAAATTTTTATTATTATTTTATTAAATTTTTTGCTTTGGCGTTCTAAGCATTTTCCTATAAATAGGGTGCTTAGGTTAGAATTAAAAATCACACCAGAATCAAAAGTTTTCTCTCTCTATAATATCGAGCGTATTTTTGTGAGTATTTCGACACTTTGAGTGTTACTATACAGTACAAGTTTCCTTCAGTATTATATCTGATATTCCAGTCAGAAGTACTGTTCTTTTGAGGTAAGTGATGTTATTTTTTTCGTAAATGATGTTATTTCTTTCAATATCATTACACCAAAATATTGGTATGAATTTTATTATGAAATTTTTACCTTTTTATGTCTAGGTTACTATTCACGTATACGGCACTATTCACGTATACGGCACTATTCACGTATATGGCACTATTCACGAATACGGTACTATTTACGAGTACTATTCACGAAGTATAATTTTTCTTATAAATTTCTACCTTTTTCATGTCGGGGTTACTATTAATATATACGGCACTATTCACGTATAAGACACTATTCACGAATACGTTACTATTCACAGAAAAATTAAATTTTCTTTTCTTTGTTCAAGTTGGCTATTATGGTTCCTATCTTTGATTGGATCCAAGTTTTGAACTTCTTTCTTGAATTTTGCTCCACAAATGATTATTATGGAGTATTTTTGAACTTGGATAAACTGATTTACGAATTATTAATCTTTGTCATTTTTCTCACTGGATTCGTTCTTTAAAATATTTTTTATCATCTTCAGTCTTAAATGATGATACAAAAGAATATATTTGGCCTGTAGTGCAAAGACGGATGATTATTTGATAAATATCTTTGGCCTGTAGTGCAAAGATGAATGATTAGCTGATGAATATCTTTAGCCCGTAGTGCAAAGATGGACAGGTGTTGAGATGAACATGACCAACCGGTGATACAAATGAATATCTTTGGCCGTAGTGCAAAGATGAATATTTGATTCAAGATATATATTGGTTGATGTTACAAAGATAAAATATTGATTATGGACTTTTAAATCATAGAAGATAGTAGACATTATTTTCTACTTAACTCTTCTGATGCATTGTTAATTCCGCTGCAGTTGTTGATCTAAAACTTGTTGTCCATAATATTTTATCTGATTTGTTGAAGACTAACGACAAATTATTCTCCATTATCTTAGTCATAATATTCTTTACTGAGCTAGTTGAGCTCACCCTTTTCATCTATTGTCCTCTTCCGAAAATGAGAATGTCACAGGGACTTGTCGGGGAACAGAGTGATGGGCAGAGTTAAGAGCAGTAGTAGTCCTCACTATTTTTGTATAATAGTGTGAAAATAATTGTAACTTTTGAGGACTGAATTTGAGTGTTTATATTTCGTATTATATACGATTTGTATTGACACTCACAGCATGTATGGTCGTCCTGCTCACGATCTTTTGATATAAAAATTTGTATTTGGAATCTGTACTATGTGTTTGGCGACTCAGAATGGGTTGGGTTATTTGGACCTATTAGGGGGGCGTCACAGTTGGTATCAGAGCTTAGGGATATGATCTCTGGCGGAGATCGGGGAATAGAACTAGGAGGAGAGAGACGAGTAAATCCTTCGCTAGTATGTCCTACCTAAGCTTATGTGGTATTTAATTGGAGGAGCAATATGAAGAGAGAGATCGCGGAGTTTATCTCGAGGTGTTTAACGTGTCAATGTGTCAAGGAGATCCATCAAGAGCCATAAGTTATGAAGAGCCCCGAGCCTCTCGCTGGTGACTTCTTGTGTGGGATGCACCAAAGCCAGACTCTCCGTAGGGGACGCCATTTTTGTGCAGTGGCAAACTGATGGGTACCATTGTGAGGTACAATGGTTGAAGCACCATGAGAGTCACAGTTGGAATCGGAGAAATGACCTGGGAGTTAAAATCGGAAATGAAAACGAGGTATTCTCACCTTTTTGACATACCAAGTATGTATGTCAATTTCGAGGACAAAATTTCCTAAGGAGGGGAGGTTGTAAGACCGCAATTTTTTATGAATAAAATTCAATTTCCTCTTTATATTATTTTGAATAGTAAGGGGTTGATTTGATTAATGTGGTAAGTTATGGGTAAAATACGTAAATATTTTAAAATAAGCAAGTGGTTATAAAATATTCATTGTTGTCGGGGAATATTTGGTTGTTCGTAAAATATTCTTGCTGTCGGGAAATATTCGTACGACGGCGCAAACATTTGTGGGCCGCATAACGGAAAACTGTCGTATGAAGAAAACGACATGAATGAGTTTTTTAAAATAATGACGTAGTTGTTACCGTTAACACTGTTGGAATACTCGAAGGTTAAAAATAAAGTAATACGCGTCGTTGCACAGTAGCACACGGTATTGCACAGTATTTTATATTATTGTTGTTTTAATAATTGTCACTGCACAGTATTTTCCATTATCAGATCAATAATTTATATTATTTGAATAATATTATTAGATAGCATGGTTGGCAATGTCTAAGGAAGTTCTGTCTAGGAGGGGTTATTTAATTGCGCGCCAGTAAGGAGAAATCCTTATCGAAAGGCCCCCTCTTTCCTTGGAACGACCTGGTTGTCAATATTGTAGTTCTATAATATTATTTGTGAATAATTAATTATTGATTTATATGTAAAGAAAATATTTATTTTATGTGGATATAAATGAAGGAATTAGTGCTGTTGTATTTTTATCAGTATTTTGTTGGAATGGAGGTGTCGAAAATCATCCGTATGTAGATTTCGGTTATTTTTCGTTTGGAATTTGGAAAAACTTTCTTCTACAAAGTTGTAGAGAATTAAAATTCCTATGGAATGGACATAAGATTCGTATTTTTTTGATAAAAGGGCTATTTATTTTGAATTATTGAAGTTCCAGAATTTTGGGTCTAAAATTAATTTTTGGTGGAGGTTTCTAGATTGTGGTAGGACCCGGTGTCTTTTTGTTGATGAAAAATGCTGGGAATTTGGTTTTCAAAGATAAGAGGCGTAAGAAATTTTTTATTATTATTTTGATTAAATTTTTTGCTTTGGCATTCTAAGCATTTTCTTATAAATAGGGTGTTTAGGTTATAATTGAAAATCACACCAAAATCAGAAGTTTTCTCTCTCTATAATATCGAGCGTATTTTTGTGAGTATTTCGATACTTTGAGTGTCACTATACAGTACAAGTTTTCTTCAGTATTATATCTGATATTTCAGTCAGAAGTACTGTTCTTTTAAGGTAAGAGATGTTATTTTTTTCATAAATAATGTTATTTCTTTCAATATCATTACACCAAAATATTGGTATGAATTTTATTATGAAATTTTTACCTTTTTATGTCTAGGTTACTATTCACGTATACGGCACTATTCACGTATATGGCACTATTTACGAATACGATACTATTTACGAGTACTATTCACGAAGTATGATTTTTTTTTTTATGAAATTTCTACCTTTTTCATGTCGGGGTTACTATTCACGTATACGGCACTATTCACGAATACGTTACTATTCACAAAAAAATTAAATTTTCTTTTCTTTGTTCAAGTTGGCTATTATGGTTCCGATCTTTGATTGGATCCAAGTTTTGAACTTCATTCTTGAATTTTGCTCCACAAATGATTATTATGGAGTATTTTTGAACTTGGATAAACTGATTTACGAATCATTAATCTTTCTCATTTTTCTCACTGGATTCGTTCTTTAAAATATTTTTTATCATCTTCAGTCTTAAATGATGATACAAAAGAATATATTTGGCCTGTAGTGCAAAGATGGATGATTATTTGATAAATATCTTTGGCCTGTAGTGCAAAGATGAATGATTAGCTGATGAATATCTTTAGCCCGTAGTGCAAAGATGGACAGGTGTTGAGATGAACATGACCAACCGGTGATACAAATGAATATCTTTGGCCGTAGTGCAAAGATGAATATTTGATTCAAGATATATATTGGTTGATGTTACAAGGATAAAATATTGATTATGGACTTTTAAATCATAGAAGATAGTAGACATTATTTTCTACTTAACTCTTCTGATGCATTGTTAATTTCGCTGCAGTTGTTGATCTAAAACTTGTTGTCCATAATATTTTATCTGATTTGTTGAAGACTAACGATAAATTATTCTGCATTATCTTAGTCATAATATTTTTTACTGGGCTAGTTGAGCTTACCCTTTTCATCTATTGTCCTCTTCAGGAATTGAAAATGTCGCAGGGACTAGTCGGGGAACAGAGTGATGGGCAGAGTTAAGAGCAATAGTAGTCCTCACTATTTTTGTATAATAGTGTGAAACTAATTGTAACTATTGAGGACTGAATTTGAGTGTTTATATTTCGTATTATATACGATTTGTATTGACACTCACAGCATGTATGGTCATCCTTCTCACGATCTTTTGATATAAAAGTTTGTATTTGGATTTTGTACCATGTGTTTGGCGACTCAGAATGGGTTGGGTTGTTTGGACCTATTTTGGGGGCGTCACAGTCTCTCTTCATATTCGACCACCAGAAATGTTGTCTGAGATCCTAGTACATCTTTGTACTCCCAGGGTGAATCGAATATCTCGAACTATAAGCTTCACTCAAAATTTATTCTTTGACTTCTGGTACTGGCGGTACCCATATTCTCCCTTCAAATTGTAGCAGTCCGTCAATATCAATCTTAAACTTTATCTCTTCACCATCGATTATTCTCTTCCTGATCTTCTCACATTCCTCATCATGAAGTTGCGCTTCTCTCACCTTATCCACCAAGGTTGGACTAGTACCTATCTGAAATAGTTTTTCATCCGATTCCTTCAAATACTTAACTTCCAGCTCCAACTTAGCCATTTCATCCACCAACTGCTCCTGAGCAGTTAACAACATCAACTTCTCCCGACCCTTTCTGCTTAAGGCATCGGCAACGACATTCACTTTCCTGGATGGTATAGAATTTCACAATCATAATCTTTGATAAGCTCCAACCATCTTCTTTGGCGCATATTCAGATCTTTTTGTGTAAAGATATATTTCAGACTTTTATGGTCTATATATATCTCACACTTCTCCCCATATAGATAGTGTCTCCATAGTTTCAGAGCAAACACCACTGCCGCCAATTCTAAATCATGGGTCGGATACCCTTTCTCATAGTTCTTCAGCTGACGTGACGCATACGCAATGACTTTACCGTTTTGTATAAGCACACAATCTAGCCCTTTATGTGACGCATAACTGTACACAATGAAATTTCCTGTACTATCAGGCAAAGACAACACAGGCGCAGTACTCAACCTCTTCTTCAATTCCTAAAAACTTTTCTCACACTTTTTCGTCCAAACGAACTTTTACCTTTTTCCTAGTCAAATTCGTCAACGGAGTTGTGATTTTGGAAAAATCTTGAATAAATCTTATGTAGTATCTTGCAAAACCCAAGAAACTTCTAACTTCTAATGGTGTCTTCGGCTGATCCCAATTTATTACAACTTCAACCTTCAACAGATCTACCGAAATCCCGTCTTTGTCAATCACGTGGCCAAGAAATTACACACGATCTAACCAGAATTCGCATTTCAAAAATTTCGCATATAACTTCTCCCGTCTTAGCGAGTCCAACGTCAGCCTCAAATTTTCAGTGTGTTCCTCCTTAGTTTTGAATACACAAAAATGTCATCATTGAACACCACTACGAACTTGTCTAGAAACGGCTTAAACACCCTATTCATTAAGTCCATAAATACCGCTGGTGTATTCGTTAGACCAAATGACATCACCAAGAACTCGTAATTCCCATATCGAGTTCTAAATGCCGTCTTCGGTACATCCTCTCTCCTTACCTTCAACTGATGATATCCGCTTCTCAAATCTATTTTTGAGAAGTACCTAGCTCCCTTCAGCTGATCGAACAAGTCATCGATCCTTGGCAAAGGATATTTATTCTTAATCGTGACTTTGTTCAACTCTCTATAATCAATGTAGAGCCGCATTGATCCATCCTTCTTCTTGACGAACAACATCGGCGCTCCCCACGACGATACGCTCGGCTGAATATACTTCTTGTCTAACAATTCTTGCAGTTGAACCATTAACTCCTTCATCTCTACCAGAGCCATTCTGTACGGGGCTTTCGACATCGGAAGCAGTCCCCGGCACTAAGTCAATCACGAACTCTATTTCTCTATCCGACGAAAGTCCAGGCAAATCGCTCGAAAACACATCCACAAACTCCTTAACAACTGATATCTCTTCCAACTTTGGACTCTCCTTCCGAGTATCTACTATGCAGGCTAAGTACCCTACACAACCTTATTTTAATAACTTCTTGGCATGCATAATCATCAGATAACTCGCTTGTCTAGCGACTTGCTGTCATAAAAACACTACCTTCAACGGAGTCGTAAGGTTTACTAATTTCCTCTGGCAATTAATTACGGCCCCATGGTTGAATAACCAATCCATACCCAGTATAACATCGAATTCCCCAAGTTTTATTGGAATTAAATCTACCATCAACTCGTGATCCTTAATTACCAATCTATAGTTCTTGTGTACAAACCTAATAGGAATAACATCCCTATTCGCAATCTCTATGTTCAAAGGGTAAATTAATTCCTCCATAGGCAAGTCTAAATTCTTAGAAAAGTCATCGGATATAAATAAACAAGTAGCACCTGAATCAAATAATATATAAGCATTAATACTATTGACCGGAATGATACCTGACACCACATCCTTTGACTGCACAGCATTCTGCACTGTCATGTTGAATGTTCTGGCGGTGGGGTCAGCTCGTCTGCGGTGGTCCAGCGATAGTCAAAGTGCTGCCGCTGTTGGTTCCTCTTCCTTTATTCGACCCTCCAGTTAGCTTCTTAGGACAATCACAAGCCATGTGATCCTTTGGCCTGCATGTAAAGCAAGCTCCCTTTTTCGGGTTAGGACAATTCGACGCAATGTGGCCTTCCTGACCACAGTTGAAACATACCGCTTACCTCTCAAGCACACTCTAGTGTGATTCTTTCCACAACTAGCGCAAGCTTTAAACATTCTCTTCTGCTGACTTCCCTGTTAACTCTCAGCAGAAACATTGTCGTTCCACTTCATCTTCTGGTTGGTACCACTACCACCAGCTTTATTCTCACTCTCATTCTTCTTCTTCTTCTGACCTTAGTTGTACTTGGTCAAGGCATCGCTTCCACCTTCTGCGATGATCGCCTTTTCCAACACTGCTGCGAATGTGTGCAGCTGAAATATGGAGACTTTGCTGTAAAACCAGGGCTTCAATCCCTGCTCGAACCTCCTCGCCTTTCTCTCATCAGTATTGACCTGATACGTCGCAAACCTTGCTAGTTTATTAAACTTTGCGGCATACTCCGACACAGACATTGTTTCCTGTTTCAGCTCCAAAAATTGAATCTCCATCTGGTTTTGCGAGCTTACTGGAAAATACATCTCGAAGAACATTTCTTTGAATCTGTCCCACGCTATAATGCCTTCTCCTCCCCTAGCCTTATTTTCTTGCCACCAGTATCTAGCTTCTGATTTTAGCATAAACGTAGCAAAAGTAGTCTTTTGGTCGTCGTTGATCCTAGCAACATCGAAGACCTTTTCCATCTCCATTACCCACGTCTGGGCCTCAATCGGATTCACGGATCCCTTGAATTCTGGTTGTCCTACCGCTTTGAACTCCTTGAACGTTGCAGCTTGAACTTGCGATTGATTCGCAAGTGCTCCCGTAAGCAGATTCACCAGTTGCTGAACTGGATTGGCATTCACCTCGTTGTTGTTATTTGTAGACCCCTCTTGTTGCTGACGTGCTAGTCTTCTTCCAGAAGGCATCTTTCTGTTAAGACATGCGCTTATTAGATCCCTACTCAACTCTTAAATATTTAAGATCAAACTTAAACATTTAAAATTCACACTTAACCACATAACACTTCAATAAACTTCGGTATTTTATTCATTCATAGTTTTAAAACATAGAAAGGATAGCATTTCAGCTATTTACATCAACTTTCCTGAACCGTAAAAAGTTATAGGATTACATCATCATCTTATCCCATTATTTATGACAAACTCTGGGACTTATATTTATTTAATATATAAATAGTCACATAGTTTAATATTCCTCTATCTAGGCATATTATAACGTCGCACAACCTCTCTACATTCCTCTTTCATGACTCGAAACACTGTTCTCCATTCCACCATATGCCATGGTAAATCCTCGAACTGAGCTGGGTAATAAAAGACTCGATCATTGGCCCTATCTATAGCCGAATGAAAAGCGTAGTCCGTCTCCTTCATCTTGGCCTTCTTCTCTTGAAACTCGTCCTCAGCACGATCTGCATGCTATGTAGCCTTCATACAAGCATCCTCCGCTCTAGCGCGCTTTGCCGACTCCTCTTTCATATCACCCTTCAATTTCTCAAGCTTAGCCAGTGCAACATCCCTCTCACTCTCTACGTGAACTAGATCCCATTCCACATTTCCAAGACACTCATCCAGATCTTGAATCGTCTCATCCTTCTGCTGTATAGTGGTCTGACGCACATCCACCAGCTCCTCCAACTCCCCGACTCTGCCCTGCAGCTCAATGTTGCGGTCATAAACCTCCTTTTACATCACAAAACTGATAGAGTTAGGTGGAAACTCTTCTGGATCCTCCTCTTCCTCTGACTCATCTTCATCCTCTCGGTCAAAGACAGGCTCATGCTCCTAACCCACTACAGTGATCAGTGGAGATAGCTCTCTCTAAACCAACTGCTCCCAGACAGTATGGATGTCTCAGGGCTCCTCATCCCTAGGAATCTGAGGTAACTCCTCCCTAGCCTGACTGGACTCTCCAACAATCATCATCCTGACAACAAAATTTTAAGGTTTAATTATTACGTGATACAGTTCGATCGATACTCGCGAGTACATAAACATAAGCACATAGCATATAAGGTAGTTTATTATCTTAACTATCACCACTATCTTTTCAATCTCCTATAAGGCCACTACCTAAGGTTCATAACCTAAAGCTTTGATACCAACTTGTGACACCCCCAAATCTGGGTACTTCATTTCAACAAGATTTGGTGTTCACTATCTAAGTAAAACATAACTAACTTCCCATAAATAAAGGAATGCAAAATAAATTACAACCTTTAATCAAAATCTTCTTTATAAAAGGATTACATCATCATAAAACATTCCCATGTTTCTAACCTTAAACAATCATTAAGTGCAAAAAATAAAACATCATATAAGTAAATAAGTCTTGGCAAACCACATAATAAATTTGAACAAGTCCTCGCTACTTGTTCATCTTGCCCTTGCCCTTACTGGTTGACGACTCGTCAACTTTCTCAACTTTGACTGGAATGGTTATATATACAAGAGTGAGCAAAACAAAAGCTCACTTGAAATAATAATTAATAAGGATAACATAATCTTGTCACTGAATAAGTTCAATCGAATTGAATAACATTCTGTATCATGGATAATCAAGAATTGAAAATAAGATTTAGAATTCATCTGAGGGTCACAAGACCTTGAACTATGTCCCAGGTTATAGGTATTTCTACTTAAACCTTTAACAGTCGTTAGACTATATGGACCTTCTAACTCGTACTTAGGGGGATCACCCCTTCGTACCATGTATTGTGCACAAACATCTTAACGTTTTCACATAGTAATCCCCTATAATAGGATTGTTCATCTCAGCTTTAACTTATGAGTTTGTATCAAAGAAAGTTTGGTTTGGATTAGCTCAATGGGTAATTTAGAGTTCAACAATCATCAACTAAGGAGTAGTTGAATCAACTTAACAATAACTTAAGAGTTCGATAACAAAAAAGTTATGAAATAATTTTGAATCACAGATGAATAAACATTATACTTAGAAGTCATGCTTTTAGAAGCAAACTTAAAAGCATTCAAAAGATACAATGAACCTTGCTTGAACAATAATAATAAGCCAAGGTTGCAATCTCTTTCAATAAGGAAATTAAATAAGGTACTTGTCCAATATGGAATTAAAGAACTTGCTTAAACGTTAACAAGTCAGGGATAAAAAACTTGCTCAATTAAAAAGTGGAGTTAAGAAACTTGCGTAATCGATAACAAGTCAGAGATAGAAAACTTGCCTCGTTCGTAAGCTAGAAAATTAATAATTCGTTCCATAATTATCCTACGCACAAGTTATTAACAATAGCAACACGAATTAGTTACCACATAGCTAAGTAACATAATTAGTTAACCAATTTAAGTTAACTTACAACTCATAGTCATTAGGTTTAATCATTGGTTATCACATAACTTGATCAAACCACACTTACTATTATTATCCATGTCAAACTTAAACTTGTTAATAATTAATCAGGTTATAATTTAAAATCATCAATCTCACATTACAATTATGATCACATACTGTTTAATCATATATAACTTCATTAACATGTTTTTATACTCATTAGATTAACATTCCCAAAGATTATGCACTTAAATAAAAATCTCTGGCCAAACTGCACAAGTGGCGTTGCAGCGCCACATAATGAACTACAAACGGCGCTGCGGCGTAGCCTCGGCGCTGCGGCGTAGCCTCGGCGCTGCAGCGCGAGTGAAATGGCATGGATCCGGCGCTGCTGTGCCATGCCACATCATCAATGTGACGCCCCCAAATTCGGACCTCCACTTGGTCACTCGAATTCGGTTTATCACGTTCTAATAGCTAACACCACAATAAATATTACGACTAAATGTCGCATCGCACAACGGAATAATACACAACTATTACTGAATAGATTATATTTAATTAATATAATTTATTCACGTCCCAAGGTCTCGTAACTTAAACATCGATTACATATCTTAAACATAACTTAAGCATGCATAACCATAACTAATACATAATGGCATAAGTTCTTATTACAAATTATAAAGTTCTACATAAATAAAGCTACTCAGTAGCCTTTCCCTTGCCCTTGTCTGTGCCCAAGGGTCCGCACTGCTCTGCCTTAACTGAAAATGTTTTTAGGGAAAGCAAGAATTAGCACAAATTTGCTCATCAAGTAATATAACAATAAGGGTGAGTAATATTGTTCTCGAATCCAAAAAAGGTATAGCAAGGTATGATAGTTCAAGGATAGCAAGAATATCAACAGTTCTTAATAACAGTCGCTAAGGACAGAATAATATCAATATGATTCAACACCAAATCAATATAAGATTTCAAGATAACTGAATACTGAGCAGTCACTAAGGACTATGAACTTCTACTATAATTTAACAGTAATATACTGAAAATCCAATAAAACAAGTACAACAGGTGATCAGCCTAAAGTACCCTACGGTATGCATATCGTTCAATCATACTTAAAGTATGCGCATGTCGGTCTCACGACAAATATATTTTCTCTTCGAAGAAGGTTGTTCATCTCAGTTAAAATAAGACTCCGCACCAATCAATTGGTTTGGATAGCTTTCTAATCATGGTATAAGTCTAGCCGAATTAAATGGCATAGACCACTCTTTATAAACTCAATACTTGACATTAAAGTTCGAAGAATATAATCGACTTTATCGTAACCATGACGCAATAAGTCAAAATTTGAATAACTCACTTGCACAACAATAACTTAATATGAATTCAATAAGAATAGAGTTCAAGTACTTGCTTACGATATCCGTTGAATAAAGTAATGCAAGGGTTTAGGATACTTGCAAATAATACAAGAACGGGTTTAAGGAAACTTGCCTTTAGCGTAGTTTACTCACGTAAAGCTAATCAACACTTTCGAACCCTATTTATAGTATATAATATGTTTAGGATGTTCATTAGTTAAACATATTAGATAAACAAACTTGATATGTGATTCAAGTATACACATATGACTAGTCATATAATCCAATACGTATGCTACTACGTAGTTCGGAACCATCGTTAGACTTATCATTTATAAACACCTTGTAAATTTAATACGCATTTCACGCATAAGAAGGATCATGATAAATACACATGTTAGGAAACTGAAAACTAGGTTCAATTCGTTATGCATTCTTATCTAATCAAAGCTTTAAGTATTCAAGTAATAACATTTCTTACGTTTAATTGCTACACATATGCCATGAGGTCACTGAGTATCATATACACATGTTCAAGCTACTGTAGTCATGCATTTTATGTTCTATGTTTCACTTCTTTGAATCTTGTTCTTAATCATGCTCAACTATTGTACAATGCATAAGACTAACTAGTCATTCATGTTAATCATGTCTATAGGCATGGCACACCTAATCATGAAGTCATATTCTAGAATACTTACAACGTAGTTATTGACAAACTAGTTTTCAAGATTTCTTTTGAAAAACTTATGTTAAGCCACCAAGCATGCAAAGCTACTACACATATCGTATTTCATGCTTGTACATACATAATCATACCACCTAAGCATGCTCACAAGTTCAGAATTTAAAAAGGACATATAGTTCGTCAAGTTCACATTTAAGACTCTACATTTCCTCTTAGAAGGTTGTCAAAATTATTTAAGCATGCAAGGTAAGTTCATATACTCTATGTCATGCTTCCACGCTTTCTTGTGCATGTATATGTAGGTAATCAAATCATGATACCAAGTTTGGAATTCGAGTATACATAGCTTATTGTACACATAGCAAGTATAGACTTTTACTTGAAAACTTATATCTAATCATGCTTGGATAATCTATACCATCTCTAACATATTGTTCACATGTCAAGACATATCGAAACTTGATACGTTGATGCTTAAGGTCAGAATATACATTACACAACGTTTATTGAAACTAGTTTTCAAATCTTTAACTTTCTTAGAAATATTCAAGCTAAAAAACTAATATGACTTACTATATACATAACAACCTTATTGCACATGTCATGGTGATTTATATGCATATTCTAGCTAATATAACATGCTCAATACATTAGAAGACATAACAAAATTGTTAACAGAAACTGTAAAGGGGCGCAGCCGCCCGCCACTTGTACTAGGGAGTGGCGCGGCCGCGCAACTCCGGTTCCAGGCCAGACAATGTTCTACTTCAGCAGAACTTCAGCAATTCCTCATAATGTATTTAGCTAGCATTCTTGCATACTACTACTTTGCATTCCTAACATATAGATATACTTAACAACTTACGCTAGCACTTTATCACACATCAATTCCAACAATATCATGCAATTTCTATGAATTGAATTTCAAATGGGTTTAGAGATTATACCTCTTGAGCTCAAACTTGCACAAGACTTGCTCTCAAATTTAGATTATAAACTCACAATACTCTCTCTATATCAACTTAGCACAAATTTTAGCAACATAGAAAATGAAGAGAGGCTTGGTATTTATAGGAGAATTTAATATCCATACAAAGCAATTGCTCCAAGGTTTGAAACAATAGGGGAAATGAAGAACTAGAGGATTGAGGGGAGTTGATGGAATAGTGTCCAACCACCACCTCAACCCACACCCCTTGTCATTATCACCCTCAATGCTAGCTAGGAAGAGAAATGATGAAGGAGTAGCTTAGACCATTGGCTATTCACGTGAGAGAAGAGATGGGGTAATTTGGACACTCAATATGGGACAATGAAACTCAGCATTAGCAAGTTAGGGGAAATGAAATACCATATACTATGTAACGATTGAGATTTTATATTTAATTTTAAATATTTATTGAGTTAAATAAATATTTTATGTGATTTATTTATTGAGTTAAATAAATAAATTATGTGATTTATGGTGTGATTTAATTAAGTGTTATATATTAATTAAATGAATGTGTAATATTTATTTAATTAATGTATATTAATTTTATACTATAGTTCTAATTTAATTGAGATAATTAAATTAGATGAGATGTGTGTTAAGTGTTACGGAAATTATAATTAGCGAGTAATTATAATTATGTGGCAATTTTATGTGATTAATTGATGTTAGATTTTAATTGATTAAATTAGATGATTAATATTTAATTAATTAAAATATAATATTTAAAATATGTGTTAAATGATTTGTTAAAATAAAAGAAAAAGGATTTTAAATGATTTTAAATAAACAAGGCTTTGCATTTGTTTTTAAATCTTTTTTCCAAACAAGGCCTTAGCTAATAATCTGTTTTTAAATTAAAGAGGTTTGGCCAAACAAAGCCTTAAGGCTTTTTGAATTTTGAAACTTATGTAACTGATAATTTAATTAGTGTATTAAGTATAGTTAGTACGCGTATTATATTATATTATGTCAGTTTTATTCTACGTTAGTCTATACTACGTGAATTATCCTAAGCCTAAGTCTAAGAGCTAAGAAGAAATGAGAAAGCAGAGAAGAGTTGGAGAAGAAGAGCAAGGAGGAAGAAGAGTTCCTAGAATCAAACACATATTATCTTCTTCGTCAACCCATTAACAAAAAAAAGGTATCATCTATAATTTCTAATGATTATGGAACTCCGTTATATGTTTTTGTGTGTTCATCCTTTGTTAAAAAAATAAGTTTTCATGAAATTATATAAACATGGATTATATATATAATTGTATTCATGTGTTGTTCATAGTAGGTTAATTGCTATCAATGGTTTTTAGAAAAACAAATTGGTGATTTAATATGTTTTAATAAGAATTTATGTTCTTATGTGTTCATACGATTTTGACCAATTTTAGAATGAAGAATAACAAAATTGATATATGTTAATATGCTTATTAGGTATTTACTTGATGCTATCTTCAATTTCAAGTATAATGCATGCATATAGGGTTAAATTGCTTGAGAAATTTCTTACAGTGGATTATTTTGGAAAAATATGAGTTTTCATGAAAATGGCCAAATTGGATTTTTAAAACTTGTGATTATCGTTATTTAGATGGTTTTGTATTTTGGAAGCATGTTGTACATATGTATTATAGGGTATGTATGAGTTACAATGTCTATGGTACTGTATTTTTACGTTTGTTAGCTTGTCTAGGATGTTCGGTAAAGTAGATGGTCGAAACTGTCTGCGTCTGGCCGCGTTGCTGCGCAGCTGCACCGGCAGCAAGGCCAGGAGCAGCGCAGCTGCGCCGCTTGCCCTTCCCAGAACCATCCCCTGCGCAGCTGCGCCGGTTTCAGGGCAGCTGGCTGCGCAGCTGCGCCGTGTCCTGGGCAGAGGCAGTCAGTTTTAATCAAGTGTGTAGTGTGTTTTTATGTTTTTATTACATTATTGCTAAGATAATGAGCAAGTATCTAGCTGCTATAACATGTGTTAACATGAAGTTGATAATTTCATAATTTGAGAAAAAAAAAAGTTTTGAAAACCTAATATAGTATTTAAATTATAAGCTATAATTGTTTAATTGTAAAATAAGTTACTTAATTATAATTAAAAGTAAATGTTTAATTTAAATTATAATTCTGTGAAATTATAATAGTTGATTTATTTTAATCAATTAGATGTTAATTGAAATTATAATTTATGTAATTATAATTTAATAAATGCATGATTATTATAGATTATAATTGATAAATACATGATTAATTGTAAATTGTGTAATTATAATGCATGATGTAGTTTAATTGATTTTAAATTATAATTGTTTATAATTTAAGAGATAATTATAATTTAAGTAATTATAATTAGATTAAGTGTTTAAATTATAATTTTTTAATTATAATTTAGTTAAATACATAATTAATTTAATTATGTGAGTATGTGTGTGATGTAATTAACTATGTGATAGTTGATTATTTATTTAATTAGAGTGAGTTAACCATGAGGGTTAACCACTTATGTGAATTAGTTATGTGTTAACTAATTTAGGTTATTATGATTGGATGTATATAGGAAGTATTAAAGTACGTAAATTGTGTTAAGTAGCTTATGCTTGAGGCAAGTTTTCTAAACCCTGATCTTGTATTAATTTTATACAAGTCTTCTAACCCTAAACTTGTTAATTCTATACAATTTCTTTGAGTTCATATATTCATTGTTGAGAATTTTCTTTCCATTTCTGTATTGGACAATTATTTATTTAATTGAAATGATCTTAACTTATTGCTCAAGTAAGATCCAGTTTATTATTTTAAATGCTTTAAGTTTACTTCTAAAGCATATGTTAATTCATAATTCTTTTATTTATGAATTATTGAAAGTCGATTCAACTAATCCTTAGTTGATGAACGTGAATTCTAAATTACCCTTGTAAGCTTATCCAAACCAAACTTTCTTTGGTGCGGACTTGAATTCAAATTACTGAGTTGAACAACTCTATTTACTAGAGGAAGTTACTACGCATAGCGTTAAGATGTTTGTGCACAATACATGGTACGAAGGGCTGATCCCCCTAAGTACGAGTTAAGGTCCATAGTCTTATTGACTGTTAAAGGTTTAAATAGAAATATTTATAACCTAGGACAAGAGTTTAAAGGTCTTATGACCCTCAGACAAATTCCATATTCGAATTTTAATGTTGATAGAGAATTATTATTCAATTCTTTATTATTGAAGCAAGCTAAGTTCTTCAGATTCTTTTACAGATATCCTTTCATGTCTATATTATTGTTAAACTCCAGTGAGCTGTTGTTTGCTCACTCTTGCATTAAATAACAATTGCAGTTAAGGTTGATAACGTTGATGCCCCGTCTACGGGTAAAGGCAAGGGAAAGATGAACAAGTGAAGACTTGTTTAATTATTTTGAAATGGTTGTAATAAGACTTTTATGTCATATTTTTATTCCGCACTTTATTGTTTATGTTAAGGTTAGAGTAACCCTGGGATTGATTTTTGAGAAGGTTGTAACCCTAGTTTTAAGGGAGATTTTATTTTATATAAAGATTGTAATTTATTTTGAGATATATTGGGTAGATGTTTGTTATAGTTAGAAAGTGAACACCAAATCATGTGGAAACGAAGTACCCGGATTTGGGGGTGTTATAGGTTGGTATCAAAGTTGTAGGTTATGAAACCTTAGGTGGGGAAAAACCTTAGGTAGTAGCCTTATAGGTAAGATCGAAAAGATAGGTGTGATAGGTAAAGATAATAACTACCTTATGTGCTACGTGTTTACATTTTAGTATTCAAAGAGTGTCGATTCATTATCACGTAATAATGAACTTTAAAATTCTTTTGTCAGGATGTCGAATGTTGGAGAACCTAGTCAGGCTAGAGAGGATGTACCTCAGATGCCTAGAGAGGAGGAGCCCCGTGACATACATATTGACTGGGATCAGCTGGTTAGAAGAGAGCCATCTCCAGTGATCACCGTAGCTGGTCGGGAGCGTGTGCTGACACCTATTCCAGAAGAAGAGTACGAGGACGAGTCTGAAGAGGAGGAGGAGGAAGAGGATCCCGAAGAGGAATTCCCACCTCAATCTACTAGCGCTGAGATGTACGAGGCAGTCTACGATAGCAACGTGGAGCTTCATGGTAGAGTCGGAGAGCTCAAAGAAACCATTTAGCAGTGAGACGAGACGATCGAGGAAATGGCAAGTGACCTAGGAGATGCACAGTGGAACCTGATACATATGGGGGTTGATAGAGATGCTGCTCGATTTGAACTGGCAAAGCTGAAGCAAGACATCCAGGAGGAGTCGAGGAAGCGTGCCAGAGCTGAAGAGTCAAGCTTGAGAGCTAATCAACGAGCCGATCGAGCTGAAGGTGAAGCTGAAGCCAAGAGGGCCAAGCTAAGGGAAATAGAGTATGTTTTTCATACAACTATAGAAAGAGCTTAGGACCGTGTTTTCTACTACCCAGCTCAGTTCCAAGGTTTACCGTGGTATGTGGTGGACCGAAGGACGGCGTTTCGAGTAATGGAAGTGGAACGCAGAGAGGTTGTGCGACGTATTAATATGCCTAGGCAGTAGCAGTAGCAGTAGTAGTAGTAGCAGTAGCGGTAGTAGTAGAGCTTTTGTTTATGTGTTGTTTTTTGTAGTAAATAAAGTAAATCCCATAATTTGAGATAAGAATGGGATAAGTTAATAATGTAATCCTGCAACGTTTTCGGTTCAGGAAGGATGATGTAAATGGCAGAAATGCTATCTGATAGATGTTTTTAAACTATGACTAATGAATAAAAGAAGTTTATTGATGTGCTATGTGTTCTGTGTGAACTAAGTTATTCGAACGTTTAAGTATGAACTTGAATATTTAAAAAAATTGAATAAAGGGTCTAATAATAATATTTTCTTAATAGAAAATGCCTCCTAGAAGAAGAATAACACGTCAAAACCCCGAGAGTGCGACGAACAACAACAATAACGGTGGGACGAATCCCAACTCAGTTCAGCAGT
This sequence comes from Panax stipuleanatus, assembly GCA_020205555.1. NCBI lineage: Eukaryota > Viridiplantae > Streptophyta > Magnoliopsida > Apiales > Araliaceae > Panax > Panax stipuleanatus. The sequence goes on from CM035124.1 coordinate 90,743,165, forward strand.
TGGTGAACCTGTTGACAGGAACTCTTGCGAATCAGTCGCAAGTGCAGGGTACTACGTTCAAGGAATTCAAGGTAGTAGGATCGCCTGAATTCAAGGGATCGACCAACCATATTGAGGCTCAGACGTGGGTTTTGGAAATGGAGAAGGTATTTAACGTGGCTAGGGTAGGGGAAGACCAGAAGACAGCATTCGTAGCTTTCATGTTGAAGTCGGATGCTAGTTTTTGGTGGCAGGCTAATAAGACCCGGGAGGGAGAAGGAGTCATCACGTGGAAACGTTTTAAGGAAATGTTCTACGAGGTGTACTTTCCAGCGAGTTCGTAGGACCAGATGGAGGTTCAGTTTCTAGAGCTTAAGCAAGGAGGGATGACGATGTCCGAGTATGCCGCTAAGTTCAACGAGTTGGCCAGGTTTGCTACATACCAGGTCAGAACTGACGCTAGGAAAGCGAGGAGGTTTGAGCGGGTACTGAAGCCCTGGCTCTACAGCAAGGTTTCCATGTTCCAGCTGAACACATTTGCAGCTGTGCTGGAGACGGCCATACTTGCTAAAGGAGGAAGCGAAGCGGTGACGAAGTTCAACCTAGATAAGAAGAAGAAGAATGAGGTAGAAACCAAGATTGGGGGTAGCAGCACTATGAACCAGAAGAGGAAATGGAATGGCAATACCTCTGCTGGGAGTCAGTAAAGAAGCCAACAGAAGAGGAAGTTCGAAGCATGTGCTACACTCGGTAAGAATCACACTGGCGTGTGCATGAAGGGGAAGCGGGTGTGCTTTAACTGTGGTCAGGAAGGCCACATCGTGCCTAATTGCCCAAACCCGAAGAAGGGAGCTTGCTTTATATGCGGATCCAAGGATAACATGGCTCGCAACTGCCCTAAGAAGCTGACGGCAAGGTCAACAGGTAGCGGAGGGAATGGAAGCGACAGTACCGTTACTACCGCTGCACCATTGCAAGTTGTTCGACCCACTGCACGGACATTTAATATGATAGTACAGGATGCTGTGCAATCAAAAGACGTGGTGTCAGGTATTATTCCGGTCAATAGTATAAATAGATATGTATTATTTGATTCGGGCGCTACTTGTTCATTCATATCTGATGATTTTGCTAAATTCCTAGACTTACCTGTAGAAGAGTTAGTTTACCCTTTGAACATAGAAATTGCGAATAGGGAAGTTATTCCTGTTAGGAGCATTTATAAGAACTGTAGATTGGACATTAAGGGTCAGGAGCTTAGAGTAGATTTGATTCCGATAAAACTTGGGGAATTCGATGTCATACTGGGTATGGATTAGTTGTTCAACCATGGGGCAATAATCGACTGTCAGAAGAAGTCAGTAAACCTTACGACTCCGTCAAAGTTAGTGTTCTATGGTAGCAAATCGCCTAGACAAACAAGTTGTCTGACGGTTATGCAAGCCAAGAAACTTCTGACGCAAGGTTGTGTGGGATATCTAGTCTACATAGTAGATACGTGTAAGGAAAGCCCGAAGGTGGAGGAGATATCGGTAGTTAAGGAGTTTGTGGATGTTTTTCTGAGCGATTTGCCAGGACTTCCGCCAGATAGGGAGATAGAGTTCGTGATCGATCTAGCGTCCGGAACTGCTCCGATTTTGAAGGCTCCGTACAAAATGGCTCCAGTTGAGATGAAGGAATTGATGGTTCAACTACAAGAATTACTGGACAAGAAGTATATTCAACCGAGCGTTTCGCCGTGGGGAGTGCTTGTTTTATTCGTGAAGAAGAAGGATGGATCGATGCGTCTTTGCATTGATTATAGGGAGTTGAATAAAGTTACAATCAAGAATAGGTATCCTTTACCTAGGATCGATGACTTATTTGATCAACTGAAAGGTGCGAAGTACTTCTTGAAAATTGATTTGAGAAGCGGGTATCATCAATTGAAGGTGAGGAAGGAAGATGTTGGCCGATTTATCGGTCAATATATTCGCGCAAGTATACGCGGTCAACAAGTAATAAAGAGTGAGTAAAGATATCGTTCCCACGAGGAATTAACAGATAAAAGGTCGCCAAAGCACTAGCACATAATCATTTCAGTCTTATTTAAACGGATGGTAAAGAGAAAGAATTAAAACTACTTTAAACTAGGCAAGGAAGTAAACTTAAACTAATTAATCCTAGAGTAAAATCAAATAATGAAGATAAGAGATTCCAATTTCCCCTAATGATTCGTCTAAGTCGACACACTTCCAATTAGGTCAAATTAATCATTATAGTTGTTAGCCGAGAACAGGAAGGTAAGAGAAGGCCATCTTTCGATGCACCTAATTCATATCACGTGCAATCCACAGATGATAGAACGTACGTGAACACCCACATTATCTAAACCCCTATATATCTATGGTGTTTACAAATAAATAGGGTTTAAGGTCAAGTCCTCTATTAACTACGAGCGACGCTTCGGTATATGTCTATCCTAAGCACAAATCATACGTCCAACGCCATGTGAACGTACAATCGCTCGCTACTATAATTAGATCTAAATCCACACTTCGTCTTTCAATCCCATGTGGGTTATCACAGTAATTGGTCATGACTCAATTAAGCAATGAAAGCATACATCGCAATAGACAAACACATAGTAATCAAATAAGACCATTATGGAAGGAATATCAAATTAAACTACTCAGTAGGTTCCATTGAAACCTCAAAATATGATTTAAGTCATAGACAACTCAAATATATCATCCACAAGGTTCATAAACATTATCCGAATACACATTGACTACAAGGAGAGTTAAGAGATAGAGAATGCAAATCTTTAGTCTTTCTCCAAGCTTGGATCTTTGATGCTAATCCCTTGCTTCAATCTTCAAACTTAATCTAACCCTAGAAACTAACTAACTAAACTAAACCCTACTCTAGACTTAATCTACTCCTAATCTATACAAGAAATGTAAAGGAAATGGAAGAACAAGCTAGGGCTAGGGCTTAAGGCCAATATTTCATGCTCTTTCTTGCCCCAAACGAGCCCCCTTATATCCCAATCAAAAGCCAAGTCCCGTTCAATTAAAAAGTCAAGTCTGGCACAGCTGAAGATTGGCGCGGCCACGCCCAAAAATGGCCTAAAATCCGCGCGCCCTCGCCGGCACTTTTCTGCTGCAGAGTCCTCTGGTAAAACGGCTATAACTTTTGATTTGGAAGGAGTTACGAGGCCTGCCACCTATCAAATCGAAACTATCGAAGAGCTTTACAACTTTCATTCTTTGAGCATTGAGAAATAATCGATGGATGAAGACTGAAATTGAGCTACAAGTGACAGCTGTGCAATGAACACCCAAAACCGTGAAGTTTGACGTCCGTTGGTATACTGGGCATAGCTCTCGCCTCCGAACTCCGATTTGGATGATTCAAGATGTTCCGAAAAGCTTATAAGATGCTCTACAATATGACCCAAGTTCCAATCCAAGAACATGAAATAAACGTGAACCACCCAAACGATGTCCGGATTGCATTTTCTTCCCATTTGGTCGCTTGCCTTCTTTCCATTGTCATGCCATCAATCTTTTTAGCATTCTTTGCATCATTTTGGCCTCAAAAGCACCGAGAGAGTTTCTAAACATAAAATCTACAAAATAAAGGAAAAACACGTGAAAAACACAAAAGTACTTGAGTTTCGGCAACAGAACAAGCTGGTTACTATCCGAATAAGTGGTCATAAAGACCACTTATCAGAAGATATACCTAAAACGGCTTTTAAGACTCGATATGGTCATTACGAGTTCTTGGTGATGTCATTTGGTCTCACGAATGCCCCAGCTGCATTTATGAACTTAATGAACAGGGTGTTCAAGCCATTTCTGGACAAGTTCGTGGTAGTGTTCATAGATGACATCCTGGTTTATTCCAAGACCGAGGAGGAACATATTGAACACTTACAACTAACCTTAGAAACCCTGAGACTAAAGATGCTTTACTCTAAATTCTCGAAGTGCGAATTTTAGTTGGAACGTGTGTAATTTCTTGGCCACGTGATCGACAAGGATGGTATTTTGGTAGATCCGTCGAAGGTTGAAGCGGTAATGAATTGGGATCAGCCGAAGACGCCGTCTGAAGTGAGGAGTTTCTTGGGATTGACTGGTTATTACCGAAGATTTATCCAAGACTTTTCTAAATCGCAACTCTGTTGACGAATTTGACTTGTAAAACGGTTAAATTTGTTTGGACGGAGATATGTGAGGAAAGTTTTCAAGAGCTGAAGAAGAGGCTGAGTACTGCGCCTGTATTATCTTTACCGGATAGTATGGAAAATTTCGCGGTGTATAGCGATGCCTAACATAAAGGATTAGGCTGTGTGTTGATGCAGAGCGGTAAAGTCATTGCCTATGCATCACGTCAGCTAAAGGATTATGAGAAGGGGTATCCGACCCATGATCTAGAATTGGCGATAGTAGTGTTTGCCCTAAAGATTTGGACGCACTACTTATATGGAGAAAAGTGTGAAATATACACAGATCACAAGAGTCTGAAGTATATATTTACCCAGAAAGATTTGAACATGCGTCAAAGAAGATGGTTAGAACTGATTAAAGACTACGATTACGAGATACTTTACCATCCGGGTAAAGCTAACGTTGTCGCCGATGCTTTGAGCAGGAAAGGTCGGAAGAAGCTGAACGTGTTAACTGATCAGGATCAGTTGATAGAACAGATGGCTAGATTGGAGTTGGAGGTGAAGCTTCCGAAGGAATCGGATGAGATGTTATTTCAAGTAACCACTGGTTCTACTCTAGTAGACAAAGTGAAAGAAGCACAACTTCACGATGAAGAATGTAAGAAGATTTGGAGGAGGATAACCGATGGCGAAGAGTTCAAGTTCAAGATCGATAATTAAAGTCTGTTACGGTTTGAAGATAGAATCTGGGTACCGCCAGTACCTGAGGTTAAAGAAGAGATTCTGAGCGAAGCTCACTGTTCTAGATATTCTATTCACCCTGGGAGTACAAAGATGTACCAGGATCTCAGGCATTATTTTTGATGGCCGAATATGAAGAAGGACGTTGCGGAATGTGTTGCGAAATGCTTTACGTGCCAGAAAGTTAAAGCAGAACACCAGAGACCGAGTGGTTTGCTACAACCGTTAGAAATTCCAGGGTGGAAGTGGGAGCACATCACGATGGATTTTGTGGTAGGTCTTCCAACGACTCAGAAGGGATTTGATGCCATATGGGTTATAGTGGATCGACTGACGACGTCAGCCCACTTTCTGCCGATCAGGGTTAAGTACAACCTGGATAAGCTAGCAAAGCTGTACGTAAAGGAAGTTATTTCTAGACACGGTGTTTCGGTGTCAATTGTGTCCGACAGAGATCCACATTTTACGTCTAATTTCTGGAAGCGATTGCAAGAATGTCTGGGAATGCAATTACGAATGAGTACAGCGTATCATCCTCAGACTGATGGACAGAGCGAGAGAACGATTCAGACGCTTGAGGATATGCTGAGAGCTTGTGTGATGGACTTCAAAGGAAGCTGGGAGGATCATCTACCGTTGGTGGACTTCGCCTATAACAATAGTCATCATGCGAGTATTGGCCTGCCGCCTTACGAAGCGTTATACGGCAGAAAATGCAGAACTCCTTTGTGCTGGGATGAAGTCGGTGAACGTCAATTGTTGGGACCAGAATTGGTACAACAAACTGCCAAAATTAAGAAGCTGATCAGAACGAGATTAGTTGTTGCTCAAGACAGACAAAAGAAGTATGTTGATCTTCATCGACAAAACCGAGAATTCTTACCAGGAAGTTTCGTGTTCCTGAAAGTATCTCCCTGGAAGGGGAAGATTCGATTTGGTAAGAAGGGAAAGCTGAGTCCCAGATTTATTGGACCTTTTGAGGTGTTGCGAAAAGTTGGCGAGGTAGCTTATGAGATTGCATTACCTCCGGAGCTCAAGAATATACATAATGTCTTTCATATTTCTTTGTTAAGACCTTACAAGTATGATTATAAACATGTAATAGAATATGAACCTTTACAGTTTGATAAAAACTTAACATATGAAAAAGTGCATGTTCAAATAGTTGATAGAAAGGAACAAGTACTTAGGAATAAAGTGATACCTTCTGTTAAGGTAATCTGGAGGAACCACAGTGCTGAAGAAGCTACGTGGGAACTCGAAGATGTTATGATGAAATCTTATTCACATTTATTTGATTAGTTTTGTGTAACCCCTTATATATTGATTCTGGGGACAGAATTCTTTTAAGGAGGGAAGAATGTAATAGACGAGAATTTTTTTTATGTGTGATTCTGGGGCCAGAATCCTTTTAAGGAGGGAAGATTGTAACGATTGAGATTTTATATTTAATTTTAAATATTTATTGAGTTAAATAAATATTTTATGTGATTTATTTATTGAGTTAAATAAATAAATTATGTGATTTATGGAGTGATTTAATTAAGTGTTATATATTAATTAAATGAATGTGTAATATTTATTTAATTAATGTATATTAATTTTATACTATAGTTCTAATTTAATTGAGATAAATAAATTAGATGAGATGTGTGTTAAGTGTTACGGGAATTATAATTAGCGAGTAATTATAATTATGTGGTAATTTTATGTGATTAATTGATGTTAAATTTTAATTGATTAAATTAGATGATTAATATTTAATTACTTTAAATGTGACATTTAAAATATGTGTTAAATGATTTGTTAAAATAAAAGAAAAAGGATTTTAAATGATTTTAAATAAACAAGGCTTTGAATTTTTTTTAAATCTATTTTCCAAACAAGGCCTTAGCTAATAATCTGTTTTTAAATTAAAGTGGTTTGGCCAAACAAAACCTTAAGGCTTTTTGAATTTTGAAACTTATGTAACTGATAATTTAATTAGTGTATTAAGTATAGTTAGTATGCGTATTATATTATATTATGTCAGTTTTATTCTACGTTAGTCTATACTACGTGAATTATCATAAGCCTAAGTCTAAGAGCTAAGAAGAAATGAGAAAGCAGAGAAGAGTTGGAGAAGAAGAGCAAGGAGGAAGAAGAGTTCCTAGAATCAAACACATATTATCTTCTTCGTCAACCCATTAACAAGAAAAAACGTATCATCTATAATTTCTATTGATTATGGAACTCCGTTATATGTTTTTGTGTGTTCATCCTTTGTTAAAAAAATAAGTTTTCATGAAATTATGTAAACATGGATTATATATATAATTGTATTCATGTGTTGTTCATAGTAGGTTAATTGCTATCAATAGTTTTTAGAAAAACAAATTGGTGATTTAATATGCTTTAATAAGAATTTATGTTCGTATGTGTTCATACGGTTTTGACCAATTTTAGAATGAAAAATAACGAAATTGATATAAGTTAATATGCTTATTAGGTATTTACTTGATGTTATCTTCAATTTCAAGTATAATGTATGCATATAGGGTTGAATTGCTTGAGAAATTTCTTACAGTGGATTATTTTGGAAAAATATGAGTTTTCATGAAAATGGCCAAATTGGATTTTTAAAACTTGTGATTATCGTTATTTAGATGGTTTTGTATTTTGGAAGTATGTTGTACATATGTATTATAGGGTATGTATGAGTTACAGTGTCTATGGTACTGTATTTTTGCGTTTGTTGGCTTGTATAGGATGTTCGGTAAAGCAGAGGTCGAAACTGTCTGCGTCTGGCCGCGTTGCTGCACAGCTGCGCCGGCAGCAAGGCCAGGAGCAGCGCAGCTGTGCCGCTTGTGCTTCCCAGAACCATCCCTTGCGCAACTGCGCCGGTTTCAGGGCAGCTGGCTGCGCAGCTGCGTCGTGTCCTTGGCAGAGGCAGTGAGTTTTAATCAAGGGTGCAGTGTGTTTTTATGTTTCCATTACATTATTGCTAAGATAATGAGCATGTATCTAGCTGCTATAACATGTGTTAACATGAAGTTGATAATTTCATAATTTGAGAAAAAAAAAAGTTTTGAAAACCTAATATAGTATTTAAATTATAAGCTATAATTGTTTAATTATAAAATAAGTTACTTAATTATAATTTGATTAATTATAATTAAAAGTAAATGTTTAATTTAAATTATAATTCTGTGAAATTATAATAGTTGATTTATTTTAATCAATTAGATGTTAATTTAAATTATAATTTATGTAATTATAATTTAATAAATGCATGATTATTATAGATTATAATTGATAAATACATGATTAATTGTAAATTGTGTAATTATATTGCATGATGTAGTTTAATTGATTTTAAATTATAATTGTTTATAATTTAAGAGATAATTATAATTTAAGTAATTATAATTAGATTAAGTGTTTAAATTATAATTGTTTAATTATAATTTAGTTAAATACATAATTGATTTAATTATGTGAGTATGTGTGTGATGTAATTAACTATGTGATAGTTGATTATTTATTTAATTAGAGTGAGTTAACCATGAGGGTTAACCACTTATGTGAATTAGTTATGTGTTAACTAATTTAGGTTATTATGATTGGATGTATATAGGAAGTATTAAAGTACGTGAATTGTGTTAAGTAGCTTGCGCTTGAGGCTAGTTTTCTAAACCCTGATCTTGTATTAATTTTCTGCAAGTCTTCTAACCCTAAACTTGTTAATTCTATACAATTTCTTTGAGTTCATATATTCATTGTTAAGAATGTCCTTTCCATTTCTGTATTGGACAATTATTTATTTAATTGAAATGATCTTAACTTATTGTTCAAGTAAGATCCAATATATTATTTTAAATGCTTTAAGTTTACTTCTAAAGCATATGTTAATTCATAATTATTTTATTTATGAATTATTGAAAGTCGATTCAACTAATCCTTAGTTGATGAACGTGAATTCTAAATTATCCTTGTAAGCTTATCCAAACCAAACTTTCTTTGGTGCGAACTTGAATTCAAATTACTGAGTTGAACAACCCTATTTACTAGGAGAAGTTACTACGCATAGCGTTAAGATGTTTGTGCACAATACATGGTACGAAGGGCTGATCCCCCTAAGTACGAGTTAAGGTTCATAGTCTTATTGACTGTTAAAGGTTTAAATAGAAATATTTATAACCTAGGAAAAGAGTTCAAAGGTCTTATGACCCTCAGACAAATTCCATATTCGAATTTTAATGTTGATAGAGAATTATTATTCAATTCTTTATTATTGAAGCAAGCTAAGTTATTCAGATTCTTTTACAGATATCCTTTCATGTCTATATTATTGTTAAACTCTAGTGAGCTGTTGTTTGCTCACTCTTGCATTAAATAACAATTGCAGTTAAGGTTGATAACGTTGATGCCCCGTCTACGAGTAAAGGCAAGGGAAAGATGAACAAGTGAAGACTTGTTTAATTATTTTGAAATGGTTGTAATAAGACTTTTATGTCATGTTTTTTATTCCGCACTTTATTGTTTATGTCAAGGTTAGAGTAACCTTGGGATTGATTTTTGAGAAGGTTGTAACCCTTATTTTAAGGGAGATTTTATTATTTTATATAAAGATTGTAATTTATTTTGAGATATATTGGGTAGATGTTTGTTATAGTTAAAAAGTGAACACCAAATCATGTGGAAACGAAGTACCCGGATTTGGGAATGTCACATACTATATACTTAGTACACATATATGCTTAGGTCTAAGTTCACTTAGAAGTATACATGGACTTAGGATGTCACAACAACATTACATGGTAGCACATTGGGGTATATGTATATACACATCATATAATCCATGTACATTTTAATAATATCACATTATGAGTTAATTGAATGGTGACATACTACATTATCACAAATCTCATTATTATTATTATTTCAATTATGTACTTATTGAAATAATTATTGTTATTCCTTATTCACATGCTTTAATATACCATATAGTATATATATTACATGGTCTTACTAAAGTGTCACACTACACTTTATATAGTTTGGTCTCATATAGTATAATGTACATACAACATATATTCTTATAAATCAACCCATGTGGCTCACTTTTTTTTATAATATAGATTATATATATATATATATATATATATATATATTACATAGTTATGCCAAAATGTCACATTATACATTATATTATATAGTTGTAGTTATGATACAATATACGATTACATAATTTTACACTAAACAATTAATAGAATAAATATTAACCTCAAACATTAATTACCCATTAATATGCTATCACCCTTAATTAATAATATATTATTAATTAATCATCCACTTATTAATTATTTCTTTAATGAATTAAATTACATACTTTTCATCACTGTACCACACAAGGCATTCCTCGAGCTTATAATAAACTCCACATTCTCTTCTCAATTATCATCATTTCAATTTGAAGTAATTAAGTTAACTCATCTCATATCACATAAATATTAATATTCAAATAAATATCCAACTTTCATTAATATATTCCTTTAAAAATATTTGAAAATTCTCGAGTATTACAATCAAGCTATGTAGTATGGTCTCGGCGCTGCAGCGCTGCAGTTAACACACATAACTGGCATTGCGGCGACGTGACACATCACCAGATACTGCTGTGGCGCTGCAGCGCTCTGTTTACTCACAGAACAGGCGCTGCGGCGCCACGACACAGTGGGACGCAGACAGCTTCGCGAAAAATATAAGAAAAGTCAATTTGGCTTATTAACTTTGCTCAAACAACAAATTTTAACTCACATAATTATACAAAACTTAACAGAAATATAAACTAATGTTTCTAACATGATTTTACCCATATAAACAACACAACAATCAACTTAAAACCTTTTAATTCCATATTTTTGAAAAAACTCCATTGTTAAGCGTTCTTGACAAAAACAAACATTGTGACTCTGTTTCTAAACCAAATTACTTTGTTTAAATCATGTTGTTTTCATTTCTTAACACATTATCACAATTTATAATCAATTTACATATAATAGCATGAATTAGACATCAATTTTTGTATCAAATAAGCCATTTTTCAAAATACTTCATTGTAAATTACTATGAACATGATTTCTTTATACTCATCATGTTACATAAATTAAACAACTTAAATTCTCATACAAATTATATATAAACAATTTATGTATACAAATTAACATATACAAATCATATTCTCACAAATGATTATCAACCTAAATTCACAGAGAACTAAGACAACCAAAAACTAAAACTATTAAGAAGTAGAATTATACCTTTGAATTGGTTGTTAGTTTTAGAAAAAGATGATGGATTCCTCTTCTTGTTTTCACAGAGAACTCTTTCTCTTTTCTTTTCTTCCTTCTCTCTTTTCTCTCTAGCTTTCTCTGTTCTTCCTAACTCTGTTTTTCTAAACTTAACGTAATATAATATAACAACTATAGATATAATACGTATAATAACTGACAAAAACTTAATCTCCTTATTAAATATATATCAGTTACTTATTTTTGAAAATCAAAAGCCACTACGGCTTGTTTGGTAAAACTAGATTAAAAATAGAATTTCAAAAGCCTTAAGCCTTGTTTGGTAAAACTAAATTAAACTCCTTTTAATTTATTATAATAACTCATTTACTACATAGTTTAAATGTTACACTTTATTCAATTAAATTCCAATATTCAAATTCAATTAAATTAAAGTTAATATCAACTCATTAAATAAAATTGACACATAAATCAAATTGCTACACAATTATAATTTATTTATTAATCATAATATCATGTAATAAATTAGTAAATATCTAATTTAATTATTTAAATTAAATTAGACACCAATAATTAATCATCAATTCATTAAATCATTATTACCAAATTAAAATTTAATAATTTATTTAATTTAATTATCTCAATTAAATTAAAACTACACTACAAAAATTACTAAACATCAATTTAATTAATATATTACGCTTAATTAAATTACTCCACAACATAATCACATCAATTATTTATTCAACTTAATAAATAAATCAACTAAAATATTTATCTAATTCAATAAATATTTAAAATTAAAATACAAAAATTTTATTTGTTACATGGACGGTATGATATGTACTAGACCGGATGTTGCTCATGCAATTAGTGTACCGAGCAGATATCAGTCGAATCTAGGAGAAGAGCACTGGAAGATAATGAAAAAAATCCGAAAGTACTTGAGAAGAACTAAGAATGTATTTATTGTCTATGGTGAGTCTGAATTAAAACTAGAGGGCTGTACAGACTCAAGTTTTCAAACAGACCAAGATGACAGTAAATCCGTTTCGGGGTATGTTTTTACCTTAAACGGTGGCACAATAAGTTGGAAGAGTTCCAAGCAGCAAACAGTTGCGGATTCAGTGACAGAGGCAGAGTACATAGCTGCAAGTGAAATTGTAAAGGAAGTTGTTTGGATAAAGAAGTCCATAACTGAACTTGGTGTGGTTCCTAGCATTAGAGGAGTAGTACCTTTATTCTGTGACAACACCGAACCTGTTGCACATGCTAAGGAACCCAGGTCTCATCAAAAATTCAAACATGTGTTGCGGCAATTTCATTTGATTAAAGAGATCATCGAAAGAGGAGATGTCACCCTGGAGCGTGCGGACTCTCAAAATAACATTGCAGATCCATTTACTAAAGCTTTAACACAACAGCAGTTTGATCGTCACTTAGAGAAGATGAGTATGAGATACCATGGCGATTGACTTTAGTGCAAGTGGGAGATTGAAAGTAGTATACATACACGCCAATCATGTATAATGATAAAGCACATACTTTGAGACAATCTTATTTATTTATTAATAAAATTATTATTTGTTAAAGGCGTTTAATTTATCTACATGGTGCTATTTTTATAATATGTGATAAACCCATAGTTTGAAGCAATGCTTTTAGAATCATGATGATGATCATGCTAATGAGATCTAAATTCTTAGATAGCTTAAAAATAAAATAGTTCCCAATCGTTAGATTACTAAAAAGAGGATTAGTGAATCCGGATAAATTGGTACATACATTGTCTTGCTCATTAGATGAGGATGATTGATATCATAATCATTTGTGTGGAGACACTAAAGCAAGTATGTAGGTGCTTATTGGAGAATAAGTTCACTGAACGTGGCTCGCTAAGAAATACCTAATGGAGTTTTACTTGCCAATCAATAGGAATTCCTTAAGTGATAGTAATACAAATAATCCTTAGACTTGAGATTATCATAGTATCTTGTGTATAATGAGTTATACTTTGACATGTCCCTTAAGACCCTAAGGGTAAATCAAAGGGTATGATTGTGTATAATAATTTATGTATGGAGATAATGAATGATCTATAAAGGATCTACCACTTTTAGTAAAAGAAGAGAATGTCCTATGTGATTTGATAAATAACAACCCAGTAGTCCTTGGCCAAGGCATAATGAAATTAGAAAGTAGTTTCTAATTTGTATTATTTGGTGTTGTGCATTTTAGAATCGAAATACATATAATTAAATAAAATAAGACTTGATAGTAAATCTATGTCTTATATTTAATTGGGACATTGTATGGTGGAAGTAATGAATTGTACGGTAACTATTTACTCACAGGTTTTTTTATGATTAATATTGAAATCTATATTATCTGGAAAATCGTTGTCGCTAAGGGGGCTTACCCTTATTGTAGAATAAATTTTATTTATTTAAATAAATTAGTAGTTTAATTTATTTATTTAAATAAGATTAGAATTGTTCTAATTAATTTATTCACAACCGGTTTAATATGAAGAACCTAAAGCGTCACTCCATAAAATGAAGAATATTTATTTAAGATGCAAATGACATAATCGTAATAATTAATTAAGTGTATTAATTTAATCTATGGGGATATAATAAATTAAATAGCTTAATATTTATTATTTAATATTTTAGAAATATTAAATACTTCCTCTGTCTCAAAATAATTGCTCAGTTTTAATTTTTTTTAGTCAAATTGACTATTTTTAAAATTAATAATTAAGCATATATAAATATATTTTTAACATTATAAAAATTTATATTAGTAGTAAATTGTATATAATTTTTTTTGTAATAACCTCTTCACCTATATTTTGGCAAAAATGGTACAAAAAATAGTTTTTTAAAATAGTCAATTTGACTAAAAAAGTTAAAACTGAGCAATTATTTTGGGACGGAGGGAGTATAAATTAATAAGAGGAGTCTTATTATTATTATTACTATTATTATTATTATTTAATTCCTAAAGAAGTTTGAGAATTAATTAATAAGATTCTTTCTCTCTCATAAATATTCCTAATAAGATTAGGAGGCTAATTAATTAAAAGAGTTTAATTATTCCTAATAGGATTGGGTAACCTAATTAATTAAAAGAGTTTAATTAATTAATATAAAATTCTAATCCTAAATAGTTTAGAAGGGTTGCCTACATCTATAAATAAGAAAGCCTTATTATAGAACAAGGGTAACACATAATTATTCCTAGCATTGGGAGAACACAGAGATTCTATAGAGATAGAATTAGTGTTTAGGCAAACATCCACCTTCTTGAATATCTCTTCTTCCTTGGTGGAACACCTCTAGAGGCCAAACACTTGGGTGGCTAACGTTGATCAAAGGAAGGAATCAAACCTGGAGAACTCAAGGAGATCACGAAGGATTTGGAGTTGAACTTGTACCCGTGGAAGCTTAGTTCTACAAGGGTATGATTTGATAATTTTGATCTCCTACTCTTTTATAGATCGATAATCAAGCACAAGATATGATTATGGTTTATGGTTTACAAGAAAATTTTAAAATCCTATTTTATTATGCTTCCGCTTCGTTTATATGTAATATGATTGCATGTGTGCGTTTCTAGCAAACCTAACAAAGGCTTAATAACTTGCAGGCTCAATATCCCCGTTTACGCTGATCACGGGCATATCTCCCGGAGTATAAGCTGGATATTCGGGCTCCGCACTGACGGTGACCAAACTGCCATTGATAATGTATTTTAATTGTTGGTGAAGAATGGAAGGAACGGCTCCAGCCATATGTATCCAAGGTTTCCCCAACAACAAGTTATACCCAGTGGTTATGTTTAGGATTTGGAACGGTATGTTGAAGGTGATAGGACTAATCTTTATGGGTAGCTCAATTTCCCCTACTATATCCCTTCTTGATCTGTCTATCCAGTGTATGGCTAATCAGATGTCGGAACCTCTCTGTATCAATGGTCTTGGGCAGATGTGCCTCCTCCAACACCTGGATTAGAATTTGGCGGTGGTTCTCAGAGGCTAACACTAGTTCTAGGATGGATATTTGAGGAGGTGCTTCTTTTAGCTGCTTTACCGTTCTGGCATCGTTGTGCCCCATCTTATGGAGGAATTCTATTATTTTTCCCATTGGCACTTTTCCTATTATCTTGGTCACTGGCTTCATTATCCGCCCTGGGAGGTAAAATGGATTATCCTTTGACAAAATGGTCGTGCAATCTGTTGCTATTCTTATGCTTTCTCCATAATTCCACAACACCTTTTTCAGACTAACAATGGGGATCTGTGGCCAAGGAGCTAACATCAATTGTTTTGGAGCATCTATCTCAATAGGAATCCTTCCTCCCTCGCCCGGCACTCCTCTGATGTTTATAGGCACAACAGAGGCTCCTTCTATTCTGAGGATAACAACCACCATTTCCTCTGAACTTCCAGACCCTCAATGGTATATTATCACTTCCTCGGGGAAGATCTCAGCTTCGTTCATCAGCTCTAGCTCTCCTGACTCAATCAGATTCTAAATTAAGTGTCGCAGAGCCCAACATTCCCTAGTGGCATATCCAGGGGTGTTTAAATGATACAAGAATGTCTTATTAGGGTCGAAACACTTTGATCGAGGGTCCGGGGGTGGTGAGAAATTCGTAATCTTTCCTTCATTGATCAACATTCGCATGATTTCTTCCCTAGACTGCCCCAATGGGGTGAACTTTCGCTTAGCCTTAAATTCTCATCGGAGGTGAAATCTAGATTCCCTCGCCATCTTTTCTGTCCATCTGCCCTGTTCTTGGAGACGGGTTTGATCTCTACTTGGAATTGTGATAACCTTAGAAGACGTGGTGTTGATCTACCCTTGTAGGACTTGGTCGATCAGCTGTCTGATCACTTGATGTTGATATATGACCAGGTCTACTAATTGGTCTACATGTGCCTTGATTGAGGCTAAGTCTTTCTCCACCATATATCTTTTTTTGTGTAACCCCATATTACAGGATTCTCCATAGTAGGGGCTTCTCTTAATTTCCTCAGGTATTTGTGGTTTTCTCGCCCTCCTGCGATGATCATATTGACTCCATCTGCATTATGCTGAGGAAGGGGGTTGTCCTAAACATTAGGCTGATCCGACGTTTTCACCATAATTTCCCCACTATTAATCAAGTTCTGAATCTTATGCTTTAAAGTCCAACAGTCCTGAGTGTCATGCCATAGTGCTCCGGAATGATAAGCGCACCTCTTATTGGGATTAAATTATCTTCCATTAGGATCAGCAGGTGGAGCGAGCTCAGTTATTTTCTTATGTGTTATCAGCAATGCCAATATATTTTCCAACGAGTCCCCAAAGGAATGAACACCCTTCTTCGCTTGTTTTCCCCGACTCTCAGGGTCGTAGGATTTCGGGGATTGGCAGGCGACTAGAATGTAGGATAGATGACTTGCTTCTTTATAGGTGGGTTAGTGTTCCTGTTCGTAGATTGCCCTTGCAATATTAAGGAGACATTATATGCTCTGCTACTGCCTCTAAGACGGTAAAGCCTTTGATATTGCCGGACTTCAATCCCATTTTAGCCATTTCCCAGTGTTTTACCATTTCGGATAATGGTTTTCCTATCCCTACTAGGACTCTTTCGTAATAGGGCGTTTCTGTTGGGTTTGTACGAAATCATGGGCGCAATCAAATTGCAAAATTAGCAGAAGCATGGTATATCAGAGTTTAAAAATTTTTACAAAACCATTACCCGGATCATCCTTTATGCAAATTATTAATTTAAAACGATAAATAAGAAGTTATGAAATTATACCCTTGTAGAACGAAGCTTCCACATGTACGAGTTCAACTCCTTGTTCTTCATGATCTCCTTGAATTTTCGGGTTAGATTCCTTCCTTTGATCAACGTTAGCCACCCAAGTGTTTGGCCTCTAGAGGTGATCCACCAAGGAAAAGGAATTATCAAGAATGAGGGTGGTTGGCTAAACCCTAGTTTTCTATCCTTTATAAAAAAAGGAGTACTTTCCAACAATTAAAATTTCATCAACTGATATTTATTATAAGATTCATCTTATATAGATATTGGTTAACCCTTCTAATCCTATTAGAAATATGTTTTCATTTAATTAATTAAACTCCTTTAATTAATTAGGCTTCCCAATCATATTGGGATTAATTAATTAAACTCCTTTAATTAATTTGCCTCCTAATCCTATTAGGAATAAATGAGAGTACTAATATTAAATTAATTCCTAAACTCCTTTATAATAATAATAATAATAGTAATAATATTAATAAGACTTCTCTTATTAATTAATATTTAATATTTCCAAAATATTAAATAATAAACATTAAGCTATTTAATTTATTTTATCACCATGAATTAAATTAATTACACTTAATGCATTATTACGATTATGTCATTACCTTCTTAAATAATTATTCTTCTTTTTATGGTTTGACCCTTTAGGTTCTCCATATTAAACCGGTTGTGAATAAATCTATTAGAACAATTCTAATATTATTTAAATAAATAAATTAAACTAATAATCTATTTAAATAAATAATATTTATTCTAAAATAGGGATAAGCCTCCCTACCGATCAACGACTTTTCAGATAATATTGATTTCAACATTAATCATAAAAGAACATGTGAGTAAATAGTTACCGTACAATTCAATCATTCCACCACACAATGTCCAAATTAAATATAAGATATGGAATTACTATCAAGTCTTATTTTATTTAATTATATGTATTTCGATTAGAAAATGCACAACTCCAAATAATGCAAATTAGAAACTACTTTCTAATTTCATTCTGCCTGGGCCAAGAAGTACTGGGTTGTCATTTAACGAATCACATATGACATATCTATTCTTTTACTAGAAGTGGTCGATTCTTTATTGATGATTCATTATCTCGATATGTAACTCATTATACCCAAGCATACCCTTTGATATATCCTAAGGTTCTTAAGGAATAAGTCAAAGTATAATTCATTACACACAAGATACTATGATGATCTCAAGTCCAAGGATCACTTGTACTACTATCACATTAGGAATTCCTAGTGACAGACAAATAAAACTCCATTAGGTATTCTATAGCGAGTCACGTTTAGTGAACTTATTCTCCAATAAACACCTACTACTTGCTTTAGTGTCTCCACACAAATGATCATGAGATCAATCATCCTCATCCAATGAGCAAGCAACATATGTACCAATCTATCCAGATTTACTAATCCTTTTTTTAGTAATCCAACGATTGGGAACTATTTTAGTTATAAGCTTTCTAAGAATTTAGATCTCATTAGCATGATTAACATTATGATTCCAAAAGCATTGCTTAAAACTATGGGTTATTTACATATTATAAAAATAATATCATGTAGATAGTTAAATGCCTTTAATAAATAAATTTTTTTATTAATAAATAAATAAGATTGTTTATAAAGAATGTGCTTTATCATCATATATGATTGGCTTGTATGCACACTACTATCAATCTCCCACATGCACTAAAGTCAATCGCCATAGTATCTCATACTCATCTTCTCTAAGTGACGATCAAACTGCTGTTATGTTAAAGTTTTAGTAAATGGAACTGCAATGTTATCTTGAGAGTTCACTATCTCTTCAGTGACTTCTCTTCTTTCAATGATTTCTTTAATCAAAGTGCTGCAACATATGTTTGGATTCAAGATGAGACTTAGGAACTATTCCTAATTTTGTCATGAACTTTTCATTCGAAATATTGACTTGCAGCTTCACTTACAGCTATATACTTTGTCTTTGTCACTAAACCAGCAACCTTTTGCTGTTTGGAACCTTTCCAATTCACTGCACACCAACTTTCAAGGTAACGACTTACCCTAAAGTGGATTTGATGTCGTCTTGGTCAATCTGAAAACTTAAGTCTGTTTAGTCCTCTAGTTTAATTCAGACCCATCACGTGTCATGATGACATCCTTAGTATCAGTTAAGTACTTTGAGATGTTTATCAGTGTCTTACAGTGATCTTCTCTAGAATATGACTGATCAACATCAAGTCTCGTATATTTCATTACATACATGATAGTAACTCATGCGATCTCTCTTTTATTGAGGACAATTATAGAGAGATACACTCCATGACTCATCATTATGAGACACCTTTTGGAGTTTGCCATGCTAAACGCCTTTAGCATCTAAAGAATATACATTCCTTGGGTTAAGCTGAACATCTTTTTAAATCTATCTGTACAAATTTATATCCCCAATGTAGGATGTTCTATCTAAATCATTTATGGAGAAATGTTTAGACAACTTTATTTTGATTGATTGTAGCATAGGAATGTTATTCCCTATCAGTAATATATCATCAACATATAATACAAGGAATGAAACAACGCTCCCACTAACCTTTTTGTACACACATGGTTCATTCTCATTTTTGATAAAATCAAATTCTTTGATTATCTTATCAAAATGAATGTTCCATCTTTGAGAAGATTGCTTCAACCCATAAAAGGATTGTTGTAGCTCATATACATGAATTGTTTCAACCATTGCAAAAAATCCATCTGGCTGTATCATACATACATTCTCCTTTAATAATTTATATTTGAGGAAGGGCGTCTCCACGTTCATTTTTGCCAGATTTAGTAATAATAAGCTGCAATCCCAAGTAATATCCAAATGGTCTTGTGCATTGCTTCAAAGATCTATTTTAGATTTTATGGTCATCTACCATTTATCAGAGTCTTAATTACTCATTGCCTGTTCGTAATTCAATGGATCATCATCATTCATGACATGTACCTCATCGTCATCCTCTATAACGAATCCATACCTATCAGGTATTTTTGGTATTCTTCCAGATTTATTAATAGGGTGTGGTACAGTAGGTTCTTCCACTTGGTCAGGTACCTAACTTTGATCCGTAGTAATTTGTGGTTCTTGAACTTCTTTAAGATATATCTTACTCCCACTGACCCCTTCACGGATAAACTCCTTTTCCAAGAAGGCAACATGTTTCGCAACAAACACCTTTTGATCAGTTGGATAAAAGAAATAATACCCTACAGTTTCTTTAGGGTATCCCACAAATCTACACTTATCGAATTTAGTCTGTAGCTTATCATTTTCAAATTTTTTAACATAAGCTGGACAACCCTAAGTCTTAACATGCTTAAGATTTGGTTTTCTCCCTTTCCACATCTCATATGTAGTCTTTGGAGCGGATTTGGTAGGCACCTTGTTAAGTAGGTATGCAGCCGTTTCTAGGGCATAACCTTAGAATGAAATTGGAAGATCGGTAAAACTCATCATAGACCGAACCATGTCCAACAATGTTCGATTTCTCCTTTCAGATACTCCATTTAACTGTGGTGTACCTGGAGGAGTCCATTGTGAGATTATACCATTATCTTTAAGATAATTGAGAAACTCACCGCTTAAGTATTCTCCACCTCGATCTGATCGAAGAATCTTAATACTTTTGCCTGTTTGTTTCTCTACTTCACTTCTGAACTCTTTGAACTTTCAAATGATTCATATTTGTATTACATTAAATATGCATATCCAAATCTTGAGTGATCATCAGTGAAAGTCATAATATAAGAATACCCTCCCCGTGTATTCGTTGTCATAGGTCCACAAACGTCTGTGTATACCAACGGTAACAACTTTGTAACTCCTTTTCCTTTTTCACTAAAAGGAGATTTAGTCATTTTACTCATGAGACAAGATTCACAAGTTGGATATGATTCATAATCGGATAGCTTTAAGAGTCCATCCTTATGCAACTTGGATAATCCTATTTCATTGATATAACCGAGTCTACAGTGCCACATATAGGTATAATTAATATCATCTCTTTTCCTTTTCTTAGTTTGTTCTATTTGAAATATATTTTCATGCAAGTCAAGTATGTAAAGTTCATTTTGTAAATTACCAACACCATATAAAACATTGTTATTATAAATAGAACAACTGTTGTTCTTTATTATAATTTCAAATCCATCCATATCTAATATAGAAATAGAAATAATGTTTCTAATTATATTTGGAACAAAATAACAATTATTTAAATAAATGGACTTGCCCGTAGGCAGTGCTAAACAATAAGTGCCTACAGCTAATGCAGCAACCTTTGCTCCATTTTTCACTCGTAGGACAGCCTCATTCTTGTTCAGCTTTCTACTTCTGACCAGTCCCTGCACAGTATTATATAAGTGAGAACCACAGCCGGTATCCAATACTCAAGTAGAACTTTGATTTTCTGAAAAATTAATTTCAATCATGAACAAACCTTGATTGGAAGTCGAAGCTTCTCCAAGCTTCTTCTCTGCCAGAAACTTCTTGCAGTTCCTCTTCTAGTGACCCGACTCGTTGCAATGAAAGCACATTTCTTTGCTAGCTGGATCAGGTTTCTTTTGTTCCTTTGCGTTCACCTTGCCCTTAGCCTTCTTAGATTTTTTTCTTTTCAGAAGATACCTTGAGCCTCTTCCTTTTCTTGGAAGAATCCACCATTAAGACATGGTTCTTCTTGGATGGGAAGTGACCTTTTGCAGTTTTCAACATGTTAAATAATTCAGGCAAGCTGACATTTAACTTATTCATGTGGAAATTAACAACGAACTGTGAGAAGGTCTCAAGGAGTGACTGCAAGACCAAGTCTTGACTCAACTCCCCATCCATGACGAACCCAAGCTATTCAAGGCGTTCAATTAGATTGATCACCCTTAGGACATGAGTCTCAACGGCTGTGCCCTCAGACATCCGAGATAGGAAGAGCTCCTTAGATATCTCATATCTAGTAGTTCTACTTTGTTCATCATACAACTCCTTGAGGTGAAGCAACATAGTAGGAGCATCCATATTTTTATGCTGACGCTGAAGCTCGTTATTCATGGATGCAAGCATGATGTATTGAGCCACAGATGCATCATCTTGCCACTTTGAAATAGTGGCAATCTCTTCCTCAGAGGCTGATTTTGGAAAAGTTCCAGGGATAGGTGAATTTAGGACATAAGAAATCTTTTCAGCATTGAGAATAATTCTCAGATTCCTTAACCAGTCCGTGTAATCCGGCCCGGTTAGTTTGTTAGCATCAAGTATGCTACGCAGTGAAATTAGTGATTTTGACATTTTTAAATTTCTTCATGTGAAAAGATAATATTTTAGCAAACATTCATTTAATTATATTTATATACCAAAATAAATTAGGTCTTATTTTAAATTGGTATCTCCCACTATTTTCTTCAAACTATATTACCCTCACTTATATAGTTCGACAACATCTAATTAAAGATTTGCTAGTAAGAATAAGGATCCCATTTCAAATGTATATAGCCTTGTGTGTGCACAATAAACGATATATAAATAAATAGGTAGACAACTCTTGTCAATTACATCGATATGTAAATCCTTGTATTCTGCCTCTTAGATCATAATGGTCAAGTGTGTGCACATTCGAACTAAAATAATTTAAGTTAAGTCCAACCTAGCATTCCATATATTCAAAAAAAAAATTATTGTCCTTCTGTGCGCACAACAAAATAATATTGTTCAATTAACTTTATAAGCATCAAATGTGATTAAATTAATATCTTAAATTCTTAATACTTGCCTTGTGCGTACAAACAAACTCATATTAAATATTTAATACTCTATTAATTTATCATGGTAGAAGGCGACATTCGATATTTCAAATATCATTGAACGCTTTAGACTTAATACTACCTCCGTCCCATAATAAGTGTTTTTAGCTTAAATCACACATACCAATACACAAGTTAAAATGACAAAAATACCCTTAATATACTTTCTTTGTTTTGTTTGAGACTTTTTTTATTGCCTTTTGGTCTCTCTTTCTCTTTCTTCAACCTTTTAACTTCCCAATAAATACCATTGGTTGCATAAGGGCACATATGGGAAAATATTATAAAAATTGTATTGGAATTCTAACACATCACTTATTTTGAAAAAAAATGTTAAGCCTAAAAAAGCACTTATTGTGGGACGGAGGTAGTATGATTTCTTTGAGGGATTTGTTATTATTTATCTCATCTTGTTTGGCGTGCATTCACACACACACACACACACACACACACACACACACACACACATATATATATATATATATATAATACGTGTCATTTTATTAAAACATGCGAAACATATTTGCATAAAATATAATATATATAATACTTAGCATGCACATATAAAATACTATATTCTACCCGGATTGATTATGAATTTTTATTCTAGTTTGGTTCACTAGAGTCACCAAGTGAACCAAAAGATCACACCTAGGAGTGCAAGAATTTTAAATTTAAACGTAAGTACTATATTTATATCCAGACTCCATATAAACGAGTCTTCACGCCCTCCTTGATCCTTGGTCTCTAATTTCTTCAAGATAATTATAACTATCTCTATTATATAAACTATTTAAATTAAATAGAAACCTTGATCAGCAGTTAAGGGGAAGTACATTGGAGGGAGATATAATTTTACATTAAGAAAAAACCAGAGAAGACGAGGTACGCAGACCCCATTTAATAAAATCCATTCCATCAAACATTCAACTAAAATAAAATCCAATCATATTGGTCAATAGTCCATAATCAATCCTCATTTATTTTCATACATATCACCATATGCATTAATAAATAAGCATTCATCTCATGAATTAAAACATTCTATATATATATGAGTATCATTTAATGGGCAATTTTAAATTACATGAAGTCCAATTTCAAGATTAAAATAAACTCTTTATTTTAATTATAAAATTATTAAAAATATTATATATATATATATATATAAAATATAACCATATATATTTATATATATAATATAACCGTATATATATATATATATATATATATATGATATAAAGGTCACCTTATATTATATATATATAACCTTATCAGGTCACCATTACAACATATAACACTTGATCAGGTTACCTTTTTGAAATCAAAACAATAACCACCTTTGTAATCCTTCAGTATTCTTAATCAAAAGAATTCGTGGGTCTCCCTTGTATTAACCAATCCGTGGGTTATTAAATCATATATATAATATTCGTTTTAATAACCACTCCGTGCTTCCCTTCAGGAGACTAATATATGTATTTAGAATGATTCAGAAGAATCACTTTTAAAACCAATTCGTGGGAAAAGAATTCAGCAGTCACAATTTAATGCCCATTGCTACGAAAGTCAGCGAAAGATAAAAAAAATAATTAGTTTCTGCTTTTTTTCTTTCATAAAAAAAATAATTTTATACAATTAATTATGTCCAATAAATTATTCTAAATACATATCCATACATATATGGAATCAAAAAAATTAATAATTGCATAAAGGTTTGGCTCTAATATCACTGTTGGGTTTGTACGAAATCATGAGCGCAATCAAATTACAAAATGAGCAGAAGCATGGTATATCAGAGTTTAAATTTTTTTACAAAATCATTGCCCTAATCATCCTTTATGTAAATTATTAATTTAAAACAATAAATAAGAAGTTATGGAATTATACCTGGTAGTTGTCATTTAACACTACAAAATTAACCTTACTTCTATTCCACTAACTCAAGAATTAGTATAGTAATAAGCAAGGATCAATCCCACAGAGAGTATTATGTTTTATATTTATCCAAGTATTTTCTAATGAATTGGGAATTTTTAGTTTGAAAAGTTGAATTAACGAAAGTGAATTTAAAAGAAATATCAATAAATAAAAAGTTTCAATTCTTCAGTTCAGTATCGCTTTTTCGCAATTATAGATTAATCAAGTGTTTATAATATTTATCTTTTAATGAGATTAACAATCCTAGATAATCGCAATCGCTAATTACCCAAAATTCTCCTCAAGTGTAAATCTAATGCGACGATTGCCAACAAAAGATCCTAACTATCATATAATCTAGAACTATTAGTCTAGATTTAATACAATAGAAGCATGAAGAATGAGAATTAGATTATTCCAAACAATAATTATACAATCAGAAATTATTTAACTTGTCTTCTGAAAACCTTAATAATATTCAAAAGCTTGACCACAATCAAATATCATTAATTGCTACTTATGATCAGACATACATCGTTTGCTTAATATATATCTTCATCTAGCAGATGATATCAATTTACTAATTTAATCCTGCAGAAACCAAATTACTCAATTGAATAGCATACAAGAAAGGTTATGTAGATAATTAGAATAAATCTCACATACGAAAAAATAAATAAAATAAACTTGATCAAACCATTAATTGTAAATAAGGTTCAACATCCCTTCAGAATTGAATTGAATAATTTAGCCTGAAATGCCTTGATTCTCTAAAACTAGGGTTTGAATAGCCTCCAAGAATTCATAAATCAAAGATGATCACATACTAATTAAATAACTAATATTTATAGTCTATCAAAACCCTAGTACAATTAGTAAACCTCAAAATCCTATTCACAATCAATTTCTGCTCAAAAAGGCAACAAATCGACTTTTCCCGTCAGCCACGCGCGGTCCGCGTGTGGGCCTTTATCACAATATAGATACCAGGCTTCGTTCACGCCTGCTCAGAGCTTCCCTCAATAGTACGGTAGCGAGCTTAGCGCTTGCTATGCAACAACTTATCCTCCTTATGCGCGGAGGCTTCGTTCACACGCGCTCATCACTTCCCTCAGTAGTACAGTAGTGCGCTCAACGCTTGCTATGCAGCAACTTATCCTCCATATGCGCGGTCAGCACTTGGGGCGCTCTTACTCCAGAATCGTCCAAATGTTTAGCTCTTCATTCAATTTTAGTTTCTATCCTCTTACCTGCAAATTAAACATAAAACACCAAAAATACTACAAACAATACTTAAAAGCTTACAATATAACAAGCTAACCGAGACTAAATCATAGGTTTTCAACCTACTCATCAAATTCCCCAAAACTTGAACCATTGCTTGTCCTCAAGCAAACACAATGATACTAACACTAAAACTAAGATGAATGCAACTACAGAGATTGAACAATAACCATGGTAATTAGATGAATCATATGCCTCAGAAATAAACAACTATTATGACATCAATATCACATCATGCGTTACCTTAACTTCTCACATCCTCACCTCACAAACATAAGATTTGCATGTTTTTGTGTGTGTGTGTCCAACATGACTCCAACAATAATAATGAGCAATACAGATACATTCATATGCATGAAACTCATCCAAAACTAGATTTGTGATTCAATCATAGCATACACATAAATATGAGGGAAATCACGTTTTGGAACCAAGCTCTTTGTACCAAGTGAGTGCATTTTAATGCTCCATCTCACTAATTATTTCTTAAGTTCGACTTGTGCAATGTTCAACTTCATTAGGCTTTTCAATCCTACCCGTGTAACAGACTTTCGGCCAACGACTCCCAAACCCGAAGGCTTTAGGGCGCTAGGTGTTAAGACATCCCCGAGGGTTTATAAAGGCCACGAAATTGAACTAAGTCAGATTTTATTCCCGAACTATATTTTTTTCTTTTTCTGATTTTTCTATATTTTTCTGATTTTTCTTTTATTTTCTTTTCATTTGAGCCACAATTCCCCCAAACTTATGTATAAGTCAATGTTCAATTTTCATCTGTGATCAAATGAATACATACCCATGTTTTATCTTGAATCTACTTTGTTGTTATTATTAATAATCATTTGGTGTGCTTGAGATTAGAAAAACACAAGACTCATATTATGAAGTTTCTATGGTCAAAATTAATCAACACATGATAATCAATTTAGGCATGCAAGTCATAAATCAAATTCCTCATTGGCTTTCATCATAACTAACAAGACTTAATTGCTCAATCTCCATGCAAACTAACACAAATCCTACATGAATGTAAATATTATTTTTATATATATGTAGATATGGTAAAACTATAATGAAACTATATTATATGAAACCTAAATATGATATTAAATTAAATTAAATTACCCCCCCCCCCAAACTTATCATTAGTAATGTCCTCATTACGTGAAAATAAAGAAATTTAAGCACGAGGACTTCCCTGCGAGACGAGTCAATGCTCGTCTTGAGGACCTTCATCATCCAAAGGGGGGTAAGCAGGTAGAATAAGAGGAGTCGGAAGCTGGACTAGTTCATTCGGATTGAAACGGGAGAAGACATCTGCCAATGCCGTGAATGCGCCAATGTTATATGCATGCATTGAATCTTGGCGTTGCGTAAGCTGAAGCATCTGCTTTCGACTCTAGTTTATTGAAGTCGTAGATGGTTCTGCTTTGGCCTCATCATTCATTGGCACGTCCGTGGCTGGTGGCGATGATGGTGGAATCATGATATAACTCTCACCCCATGGGTGAGAATGTGCTCCTGCCCAGGATCTGTAGGTGACGATTGTTTTGTGGTGAATTTCCCTCGTGAGCATCTGAATAGGCTCTGATGTATCCCACTACACTCCGGCCTTTCGACATAAGTTAGTGATCAGAAATTCGTGTAATAGGCCGCCTATGGTGCCTCCGTGCAATGCCTTGTCAATTGACTCTTGGATACATATGTCGACATCCACCTGTAAGATTTCCACTTCATTAGGCCTCTTAAACCAATGATTTACGATCCCATAGAGGAGGCGTGCCCTTTCTTTCGTGACTTCAGTCTGATGGCGTGTAGGCATTAGCCTAGCACAGATGAAGGCGTACCATGCTTTCCCATATTTGCTCAATTCCAAGTGTGGAAACGTGACTTTAATGTCCGTCCCAGGCTTGGTTACCCATTGTGTTTCGGGTTTGCATAGGCAAGCAATAATTTCATCCAAGCTTGGGAGGTTGTCTTCGTATCGGTCCCCCATTGGTGTTTCCAACCCAAAGTGCGCATTTATCACTGTGTGGTGGAATGAGACTGGTTTGCCCCAAACTTGCACAACCTTCCATTCATGTTCTATGGCATTGGCATAGAATTCCTTTACACTGTTTAGCACTGCAGGTAGTGGTTGTTCCACCAGCTGAAACCATTGCCTTTCCACGATCATCAGAGCCATATCACCATCCAAGTTAGCGTCGGGCGTCAACCCCTGTTCTGGAAAAAGCATCTTTCTGGCAAGTACGACATTGTAACGAGTCGTCGCTGCCTCGCTCACAAACTTTGATGTATTAAACGTTGGCCGATCCCGAGAGGTTGACGTTCGTGGTCTTTTTGATGTCATGATGGGCAATTTTCACATAAGTTTCTGATTTTGACAATTTATCAAGCTGTTGGTGTGCACCCTTCTTTTTCCCCCAAACCTACTTTCCTTGCTATTAAAATCTAAGCCAAATTAATCAATAAAATCCTTGGGTCATTAGTAACCCAAGGTATCCCAAGCACAATGTATATAGATAAACTAACAGAATTGATTATGAGATGAATTTCAAAAACTAAGCCGGAATCAATTTGTTACCTTTTGATACTTTGAATTTTGCTTGTGATACTTACCCTTAGTGTGAGAAACGAGGATGAGATGGATAGTCAGAGGAGAATCCGCTGAATATGGGACTATGTGATGAGGGATGTTTAATGGTGATGGCAAAATTGGGTGTGGAGTGAGGTTTAGAGAGGATTTGAGGAGAGAGAATTGGGGTAGAAGTAGAATTGGATGTGTAGGGAGTGAATGGGTGTGGAGTTATTAGGGTTTAAGTAAGGTAGGAGATGAAGAATTGGGTTGAAAGTAGAAGAGGAGAAGTGAATATGGAAGTTAAAAGCGAAAAGGAAAGGGATGAGTGGTGTATGGGTGCAACGAACCGCCTTAAAATTTTCCAGTTAGGTCGATTCAGCCGTTTGGAGTGGTGAGCGCCCTACTAAGCGCGGTCAGCTCTTTCCTATGGTGAAATGGCTGAAGATTGCTGCATACCTCGTGCAAGCCGCACAGAGGCACGCGCACTCAGCGCTGCTCTAGAAAATTTTGCTTGAACCGTGCTGTATAGGGCGCGCGCTCAGCGCTTGCTGTTGCGTGGTCCGTGCCTCACTAGAATTTGCTTGACTATTTTTTTGCTCCTTCACTTCTGCTTTCCTACATAATTAGAGAGCATATATCAGAATCCTAAGACGTTAAATATTAGAAAATCAATTAACGAACTAATATATGTAATTCAAATAATACTAATAACAATAATCTTATAAAATAATGAGTTGCCTCCCACACAGCTGCCCTTGTTTAACGTCGTTAGCTCGACTACAATCCATTTAATCATCCGAAAGCCGAATCCACCAGTGTCAACATCTCAACCTCCTCAACTTGACTGCTATCCAAAAATGGCTTCAACCTATGGCCGTTCACCTTGAACATATTCCCTGTCTTTGGGTTTTGTATATCTATAGCACCATAAGGAAATACGTTAGTAACAACAAATGGACCCTCCCATCGAGAAAGCAACTTACCTGGAAATAGTTTTAATCGTGAATTATAAAGGAGAACTTTTTGCCCAACAATGAAATTCTTTCGCAAAATTTTCTTATCATGGAAGGCTTTCGTCTTAGCCTTATACAGTTTAGAACTCTCATATGATTCATTACGCAACTCCTCGAGTTATTGTAACTGCTACTTCCTATGGATGCCAGCTTGATCCAAGTTCATGTTACACTGTTTGATCGCCCAGAAAGCTTTATGCTCTAGCTCCACAAGTAGGTGGAACGGTTTCCCGAACATCAGTCTATAAGGCGACATACCAATTGGAGTTTTGTATGCCGTCCTATATGCCCATAGTGCATCGTCTAATCTAAGACTCCAATCTTTCCTGTTCGGGTTGACTACTTTCTCCAAAATGGATTTGATCTCTCAGTTTGATACCTCAGCTTGGCTATTGCTTTGCGGATGATAGGATGTAGATACCTTGTGAAGAACGTTGTATTTCCTTAACAAAGCTGCTAATACCCTATTACAGAAGTGAGTTCCGGGATCACTAATGATGGCCCGTGGTGCTCCAAACCTGACAAAAATGTTAGTCCTGACAAAATCTGCAACAACTTTAGAATCGTCAGTCCTAGTGGCTTTAGCTTCCACCCACTTTGAAACATAGTCAACTGCCAATAAGATGTAAACATTACCAAAGAAAACAGGAAAAGGTCCCATAAAATCAATACCCCAAACATCAAAGATTTCAACAATTAGAATAGGGTTTTGTGGCATTTGATGTCTATGCGATATATTTCCTGTTCTCTGACAATTTTCACATGATTTGCAAAATAGATATGAGTCCTTGAAAATTGAGGGCCAAAAGAAACCACTCTCTAACACCTTATGTGATGTTCTTTTAGGTCCAAAATGACCTCCACAAGCATAGGAATAACAGAAAGCTAGAATAGATTGGAACTCATTATCAGGAACACAACGTCTAACTATCTGATCAACACAAAATTTCCACAAGTATGGGTCATCCCACACATAATGTTTAGCATCACTCCTAAGCTTTATATGGAGTTAGTATTTCCACCTAATGTGATGGTGTTTCAAAGATATAAAATTATGTGGAGTTAGTATTTCTATTTTAAAGCTATTAAAAGATAGTTTTTATAAATAGAAATAATTATAAAAAATTGTCGGATAATTCGAAAAATGTGAAAATTGTTTAAAAAATTCAGAATAATATTTTAAATATTTTAGGAGTGTTAGTAAGCTCATGAGGTGTCGGGATGTAAATGCATAAAGAACGAATGAGTTATGATAAAAATAAAAATAATGATTTTATGCGATAAGTAAAGGCACCGTGAATGAATTATGAATTATTAGTTGGTTTATATTTTATTCGAGGTGAATATGTTTTGGTGACCCCGACTTTTAGTAGAAATTAAATTGTTTATAGTAAGGTGTTAATTTAATAAATATTTATATATTTATATTGTTGTATTTTATCATCACTTGAGATGGTGGCTTAGTGGTGGGAAGCCGGACATAAGTTCTCATTAACGTGGGTTCGAGTCTTGGTAAACTCCCCTATGCTCAAGTGGTCTCACGCCCTGGATTTATTCGGGGGTAAGATGAGTTGTGCCGATGAAGACACCACTGAGACCTCTAAAATTTTTAGAGATCATGCATTTATTTTCTCCTTATCATGCATGCAATTATTTATTACAAATGTTAATAAATAACAGTTATGATATTATAAGACCAGTTGAAAGTATTGTGAGTCTATAATAATAATTGTTGAAAGATTTAAAATGTATAAATAATTAATTAATAAAAGGTGTTGTTTAAAGATACGTATGATATGCAGATGTTTGTTCAATTATTATTTTTTTTATAAAAAAGTAAGTTTGGCAGAACTTGCCGACACTCTACTTTTTCTAAAGTAGTATGGACCACAACTCTATTATTGAACAAATTTTATTAAAACGTGTACTAGTTGGTTTAATTTTCTCTATGGGATCACAAATTCCACTACCAGTATTTTTATATAGCTCATTGGGTTATTTTGTCAAAACGTGTGCTAGTTGTCTCCTCAATTTTTAGTGTAAATAGATTGCTTTGGTTGAGTAACAAAACACACATTATAACTACACCAAAAGTATAAAATTCTTTTATTACAATATTGTGAGTATAATATTTTGAGTAATTTTTTTGAGTGTAAGGTTACTCCAAGTGTTGATAAAGAGTGCAAGCATTGTTCATGTTGATCAATTTCATAAAAAGCAACATCTAGTCGCGTGCTAAGGTAAGGGGTATCAATTTTTCATAATATGATAAAGGGATAGCATTTTCTTTCATACTCCATATTATTGTAAGAGATTATTATTCGTTCTTCAGCTTATTATTAAATTGTGAAAAGTCCTGAAATGATTAGAATATCCTTAATGGTTTGTGATCATCTAATATCTTGACCTAAATCTTTCTATTCAGTTTTAAGTTATTATGTTTGATCCGGTAACTTTACATTTACTTGAACTTTATATTCTATCAAGAATTCTAATCGATTTTCTTGACATCGTGTTGATAATTTGGACTTTGGATAATTAAGTTGAAAATCAATAAAATCTATTTTTATCTTATTATTTTGATCATATATCATTGTGGTGAAATTTTTCTTTGGCCCGTAGTGCAAATATGAAATGTTGATTGGTATGATTATGACCAATGGTTTTACAGTTGTATGTCTTTGGCTCATAGTACAAAGATGGACTGTTGATTGACATGACCATTGGTTTTACAGTTGTATGTCTTTGGCCCGTAGTGCAAAGATGGACTGTTGATTGGCATGACCATTGGTTTTATAGTTGTATGTCTTTGGCCCGTAGTGCAAAGATGGATTGTTGATTTTGGTGAATCAAATAGGGCGATGTGAACCCGAATTTGGAAGTGTTAAAAATGCACCCCATTAGAATGATGAGAGCAGAAATCTTCTCGGGTTCCTTTGAGGACTTGAAAATTCTGTTGCTTTATTTGATACAATATTATAATAATTTGGGTGCGAATATGGTCGTACTATATACGACATAGTAATAGTTGTAAATAGGAAGATTTGTATTTGGATTTTGTTGAGTGTATTTCTGGCGACTCAGAATGGGTTGTGTGGACCTATTTTGGGGGCATCACATTTGGTATCAGAGCTTAGGGATATGATCTTTGACGAAGATCTAGGATTAGAACTAGGAGGGGAGAGACGAGTAAAATTATTCACTAGTGTGTGTCCTATCTATGCTGATTTTGTTATTTGGTTTGAATGATATTAACCTCTGTTTTGTAGCCGTATTTAAGAATGGGCATCTAAGAACCACGAGATGGGTAATGGATGAACCATGAGACAGAGAAAGTGACCTGGGAGTTAGAATTTGAAATCCTTATCTCTTTGAAATTCCAGGTACGTACGTAAATTTTGGGGACTAAATTTCATAAGGAGTTGAGATTGTAAGACCCCGACTTTTATGAAATAAAAGTCTAAATTTCTTTATGAATATTATTTTAAATTTTAATATCCCAGATTTTTAATTAATGAAATGAGAATTATAAATAAGAAGTGAGTAATGAGAATTAAAGTTTTAATGTAAAAGTTAATTTTTAAAAGGCGGAATGATCAATTAAACGAATAAATGAGAAAATAAAGAGGAGAGGGAGTTAAACATTTGAAAGAGCAGCCCATGTGCTGATGAATTGAAGAGAGACAAGCGAAAATGATGGGGGGACAAGGTGGGTGAGGAAGAAAAAGAAAGGAGGAGGAAAAAAGAAGAAAAGGAGGAAAGAGAAAGGAGAAAGGAAGAAAAAAAAATACACCACCCATTTTCTCACATTCCATTCTCTCGGATGAAACTAAAGAAAGGGAGAGAGAGAGGGAGAGAATCCTTGTTGAAGAATGAAGAGGAGGAGAAGAAGAATAAGATGAAGAGATGAATAGTAAATAAAGAAGAAATGAGGAATAAATCATGAAGGTAATTTTTAAATCTTGATTTATACATTGATTTCTATATATGAAGTTATGATTTATAAATTTTATATGGAAAAGACATATTTATGTATTTATGGGATGATTTAAACTTGTATAAACAAAAGAAATCAAGAAATCAAAAGAAGAACAAAATCTAAAATTTTTAGAAAAATTAGTTTCTACTTGATTTTGTAAAATCAATAACTCTTTGTGTATAATGAGTTAGGAGATGAGCCTTATATCAAAAGAAAGTCCTGAAAGTAAGATAAACATAGAAATTAAAATCAGCCAAAAATTCTTTGTGGATTATTTGTGGTGACTGTTTGAATGAAACTGGTCCGTAGGATTTATAGTCTGCTAGAATATGAAAAATCAGTTTTCTTAAGCTCTATTGCACGAGTTATAATTTTTAATTCGACCATTGGATTTTTGTAATTTTTGGATATGTTATACATATATAAGTTTAGTATATGTCCACAAATTTTGAACCTTTAAAGATTAACGTATAATTTATTATGAATTTTAAGAGGGGACTAATTCAGAATTTTTGTAGCAGAATTTTTAGTAACATGCTTTAATGATTAAAAATATATAACTTAATGTCTGATTTGGGTAATTCTTGAGGCTAAATTAGAGTATTTGAAGTCTAGTTACTGTTAAAATTACTTATTTTGACAAATAAGTTTTAATTATTGGTGGTAATACCATAATAGTGGACTGACGTTTTAAAAATAAATTATCATATGTGGGTTTCTTAAGTTTTGTTATTAACTTATAAGTTTTGGAATATTAATTATGAAACTTGGTGGAAAGTCCTATATTATTATTTTATAATTTTTGGACAGTTTTGGAAAATTATTGAATAACAGAAATATTTTCTTGTATTTTTAAGCTATTAATAGTTAGTATAAAAATAGAGAAAATTCATAGAAAATTCTATGAATGGTGGAAAATTATGAAGTTTACTGAAAACTCTTATTGTAATATAAGATTAATATTGATTGAGTTTCAAAGATATAAAATTATGTGGAGTTAGTATTTCTATTTTAAAGCTATTAAAAGATAGTTTTTATAAATAGAAATGATTATAAAAAATTGTCGGATAATTCAAAAAATGTGAAAATTGTTTGAAAAATTCAGAATAATATTTTAAAAATTTTAGGAGTGTTAGTAAGCTCATGAGGTGTCGGGATGTAAATGCACAAAGAACGAATGAGTTATAATAAAAATAAAAATAATGATTTTATGCGATAAGTAAAGGCACCGTGAATGAATTATGAATTATTAGTTGATTTATATTTTATTCGAGGAAAATATATTTTGGTGACCCCGACTTTTAGTAGAAATTAAATTGTTTATAGTAAAGTGTTGATTTAATAAATATTTATATATTTATATTGTTGTATTTTATCATCACTTGAGATGGTGACTTAGTGGTGGGAAGCCGGACATAAGTCCCCATTAACGTGGGTTCGAGTCTTGGTAAACTCTTCTATGCTCAAGTGGTCTCACGCCTTGGATTTATTCGGGGGTAAGCTGAGTTGTGCCGATGAAGACACCACTGAGACCTCTAAAATTTTTAGAGATCATGCATTTATTTTCTCCTTATCATGCATGCAATTATTTATTACATATGTTAATAAATAACACTTATGATATTATAAGACCAGTTGAAAGTATTGTGAGTCTATAATAATAATTGTGAATAATTGTTGAAAGATTTAAAATGTGTAAATAATTGATGAATAAAAGGTGTTGTTTAAAGATACGTATGATATGCAGATGTTTGTTCAATTATTTTCTTTTTTTTATAAAAAAGTAAGTTTGACAGGACTTGTCGACACTCTACTTTTTCTAAAGTAGTATGGACCACAACTCTATTATTGAACAAATTTTATTAAAACGTGTACTAGTTGGTTTAATTTCCTCTATGGGACAACAAATTCCACTACTAGTATTTTTATATAGCTCATTGGGTTATTTTGTCAAAACGTGTGTTTTAGTTGTCTCCTCAATTTTTAGTATAAATAGATTGCTTTGGTTGAGTAACAAAACACACATCATAACTACACCAAAAGTATAAAATTCTTTTATTATAATATTATGAGTATAATATTGTGAGTATTTTATTTGAGTGTAAGGTTACTCCAAGTGTTGATAAAGAGTGCAAGCATTGTTCAGGTTGATCAATTTCATAAAAAGCAGCATCTAGTCGCGTGCTAAGGTAAGGGGTATCACTTTTTCACAATATGGTAAAGGGATAGCATTTTCTTCCATACTCCATATTATTACAAGAGATTATTATTTGTTCTTCAGCATATTATTAAATGGTGAAAAGTCCTAAAATGATTAGAATATCCTTAATGGTTTGTGATCATCTAATATCTTGACCTGAATCTTTCTATTCAGTTTTAAGTTATTATGTTTGATCCGGTAACTTTACATTTACTTGAACTTTATATTTTTATCAAGAATTCTAATTGATTTTCTGGATATCGTGTTGGTAATTTGGACTCTGGATAATTAAGTTGAAAATCAACAAGATATATTTTTATCTAATTATTCTGATTATATATCATTGTGGTAAAATTTCTCTTTGGTCCGTAGTGCAAAGATGAAATATTGATTGGTATGATCATGACCATTGGTTTTACAGTTGTATGTCTTTGTCCCGTAGTACAAAGATGGAATGTTGATTTACATGACCATTGGTTTTACAGTTGTATGTCTTTGGTCCGTAGTGCAAAGATGGACTGTTGATTGGCATGACCATTGATTTTACAGTTGTATGTCTTTGGCCCGTAGTACAAAGATGGATTATTTTTTGGCATAACCATTGGTGTTACAGTTTAATATCTTTGGCCCGGAGTGCAAAGATGAATTTATTAGCATGATTATAAACAGGAATTGTGAATTGGTATAACCATGATCTTTGATGTTTCAGGTAAAGACAGGTGATGAAAGTTCTCTTTGTCTTGGGTACAACGAAGAACTGTTGATTGGTATTACAGGAATAAAATATTGATGATGGACTTTTAATTTAGAGAAAATAGTGGACATTGTGTCCTACTTGACTCTCCTAATAGATTGTTGATTCCGCTGCAATTATGGTTGAAAACTTTTATCATCTACCATATGTTCTAAATATCTGATTTATTACTGATGAATGTTATTGATAATTTAATTATCTTAGTCATGATATTCTTTACTGGGCTATTTGTGCTCACCCCTTTTGCTTCACAATTCCTTTTCAGGAAATAAAAGTGTAGCTGGAACTAGCAAAGAGAACATGGGTATAAAGTGGTATTTCAAATTAGTCGCGGTCCTCATCAAGTTATAGAATTGTGTGACATAATAAATGTACTGAGAACTTAAAATGTGTGTCGTATTTTATACATCGTTTAACAGTTGATTTTGGTGAATCAAATAGGGCGATTTGTACCCGAATTTGGAAGCGTTAAAAATGATCCCCATTAGAATGATGAGAGCAAAAATCTTCTCGGGTTCCTTTGAGGACTTGAAATTTTTGTTGCTTTATTTGATACAACATTATAATAATTTGGGTGCGAATACGGTCGTACTATATACGACATAGTAATAGTTATAAATAAGAAGATTTGTATTTGAATTTTGTTGAGTGTATTTTTGGCGACTCAGAATGGGCTGTGTGAACCTATTTTGGGGGCGTCACACAACGTATGTACAAATCTATCCGAATTCACCAATCCCGTTTTTAGTAATCCAACGATTGGGAACTATTTTAGCTTTTAAGCTATCTAAGAATTTAGATCTCATTAGCATGATCCTCATCATTATTCTAAAAGCATTGTTTAAAACTATGGGTTTATCACATATTATAAAAACAATACCATGTAAATAAATAAATGTTTTTAATTAAATAATACTTTTTTAATAAATGAATAAAATTGTTACAAAGTATATGCTTTATCATCATACATGATTGGCTTGTGTGCATACTACTTTCAATCTCCTACTTGCACCAAAGCCAATCGCCATGATATCTCATACCCATCTTCTCTAAGTGTGACGATCAAACTGTTGTTGTGTTAAAGCTTTAGTAAATGGATCTGCAATATTGTATTGAGAGTCCACACACTCTAGGGTGACATCTCATCTTTCAATGATTTCTCTAATTAAATGAAACCGTCGCAATACGTGTTTGGATTTTTGATGAGACCTGGGTTCCTTAGCCTGTACAACGGCTCTGGTGTTGTCACAGAATAAAGGTACTGCTCCTCTAATGCTAGGAACCACACTAAGTTCAGTTATGAACTTCTTCATCCAAATAATTTCCTTTACAACTTCACTTGCAGCTATGTACTCTGCCTCTGTCACTGAATCAACAACTGTTTGCTGCTTGGAACTTTTCCAACTCACTGCGCCACCGTTTAAGGTAAACACGTACCCCAAAATGGATTTACTGTCAT
Organism: Panax stipuleanatus; assembly: GCA_020205555.1. Classification (NCBI taxonomy): domain Eukaryota; kingdom Viridiplantae; phylum Streptophyta; class Magnoliopsida; order Apiales; family Araliaceae; genus Panax; species Panax stipuleanatus. The sequence goes on from CM035124.1 coordinate 90,781,175, forward strand.
CTTGATCCATTTGAAAGCTTGAGTCTGTGTAGCCCTCTAGTTTCAATTCAGACCCACTGTAGATAAGAAATACATCCTTAGTTCTTCTTAAGTACTTTAGGATATTTTTCACTGCCTTCTAGTGTTCTTCTCCAGGATTTGACTGATATTTGCTCGTTACACTAAGTGCATGAGCGACATCAGGTCTCGTACATATCATACCGTACATGATAGATCCTATTGCTGAAGCATAAGGAATCTTACTCATACGGTTTCTCTCCTCAGGTGTCTTTGGGGGCATGTTTCTTGGAGAGATGTATTCCATGGCTCATCGGCATTAAACCTCTCTTGGAATCTTCCATGCTAAACCTCTTTAGTATCGTGTCAATATACGTTCATTGGGACAAGCCAAGCATCCTTTTAGATCTATCTCTATAGATATTTATCCCCAAAATATAGGATGCTTCTCTCAAGTCCTTTATGGATAAGTGCTTAGATAACCAAATTTTAATCGACTGTAGAATAGGAATATCATTCCCTATCAGTAATATATCATCAACATATAATACAAGAAATGATACAGCTCTCCCACGAACCTTCTTATACACATATGGTTCATCCTCATTTTTGATAAAATCAAACTCTTTGATTGTCTCATCAAAACGGATGTTCCACCTAAGGGAAGCCTTCTTCAACCTATAAATGGATCGTTGCAGTTTACAGACTTGATTTGTTCCAACCATTGAAACAAAACCCTCTGGCTGTGTCATAGACTCATCCTCCTTAAGGTTTCCATTGAGGAAGGCCGTTTTCACGTCCATCTACCAGATTTAGTAGTTATAGTAAGCTGCAATCGCAAGCAAAATCCGAATGGACTTGAGCATAGCTACTGGCGAGAAAGTTTCATCATAGTCAACATGTGACGCCCCCAGAATAGGTCCAGTCAACCCAACCCATTCTGAGTCGCCAAATACATAGTACAGAATTCAAATACAAACTTTATATCACACCGTCGAGCAAAATACGACCACACAACTGTGAGTGTCAATACAAATATGTAGAAAATATTAATATTCAAACTAAGTCCTCATTACAATTATTATCACACTATTTATTAGAAATAGTGAGGACTATTACTGCTCTAACTCGGACCATCACTCTGTCCCCCGACTAGTTCCCGCGACATTCTCATTCCCTGAAGAGGACAATAGATGAAAAGGGTGAGCTCAACTAGCCTAATAAAGAATATTATGACTAAGATAATGAAAAATAAATTATCGTTAGTCTTCAACAATTCAGATAAAATATTATGGACAACAAGTTTTAGATCAATATTCGCAGCGGAAATAACAATTTATGAGAAGAGTTAAGTAGAGAATGAAGTCTACTATCTTCTATGATTTAAAAGTCCATCATCAATATTTTATCCCTGTAACATCAATCAATATACATCTCGAATCAAATATTCATCTTTGCACTACAGGCCAAAGATATTCATTTGTATCACCAATGGTCATGTTCATCTCAACACCTGTCCATCTTTGCACTACGGCCAAAGATATTTATCAGATAATCATTCATCTTTGCTCTACAGGCCAAAGATATTCAGTTATATCACCTTTTAGGACTGAGAATGATAAAAAAACATTTTAAAGAATGAATCTAGTGAGATAAAGGACAAAGACTAAGGATTCTTATTTTAGTTTATCCAATTCAAAAATACTTCGTAATAATCAATTGTGGAGCAAAATTCAAGAATAAAGCTCAAAACTTAGATCCAATCAAAGATAGGAACCTTAACAAGCAATTTAGACAAACATAAGAAAATTTAATTTTGTCGTGAATAGTGCCGTATACGTGAATAGTGCCGTATATGTGAATAGTAACCCCGACGGAAAAAGTAAGAATTTCATAATAAAATCCATGACAATATTTTGGTATAATGATATTGAAAAGAATAACATCATTTATGAAAGAAAATAACATCCCTTACCTCAAAAAAATAGTACTTCTAACTGGAATATTGGATATAACACCGAAGAAAACTTGCATTGAATAGTAACACTCAAAGTATCTAAATACTCACAAAAATACGCTCGATATTATAGAGAGAGAAAACTTCTGATTCTGGTGTGATTTTCAATTCTAACCTAAGCACCCTATTTATAGGAAAAGCTTAGGATGCCAAAGTAGACTTTTTTAATAAAATAATATTTTTTTTAAAAAAAATTCCAACCGCCTCGTGAAAGCCATCAGCATTTTCCACACCAACCAAAAGTGGGGCCCACCATTTTATAAAAAAATATTTATTTTCCAAAACTTCAATAATTCATAATAAATAGCCATTTTATCAGAAAAATACAAATTTTATGACTTTCTATAGAAAATTTAATTCTCTACAACTTTGTAGAAGGAAGTTTTTCCAAATTCCAAACATAAATTATCCGAAATCCATAAACGTATGATTTTTCACACCAAAATACTGATAAAAACACATCAGCACTAATTCCTTCTTTTATATCCACAAAATAAATATTTCCTTATCATATAAATCAATAATTAATTATTCACAAATAATATTACAGAACTACAATATTGACAACTAGGTCGTTCCCAGGAAAGAAGGGGTCTTCCGATAAGGGTTTCTCCTTACTGGCGCGCAATTAAATAACCCCTCCTAGACAGAACTTTCTTAGACATTGTCAATAATGCTATCTAATAATATTATTCAAATAATATGAATTATTGAGTTGATAATGTGAAATACTGTGCAGTGACAATTATTGAATCAATAATACAAAATATCAACGGTATCAATTATTGAATCAATCATATAAAATAGCAACGTAGCAATTATTGATATAAAATATCAACATAGCAATTATTGAATCAATAAAATATCATGCAATTATTGAATCAATAATATAAAATATTGAACAGTAATTACTGTAACAATAATTGAGTAAGTGCCTTCTTATGTAAGAATCAATAATTCAAAATACTGTGCAATACCGTGTGCTACTGTGCAACACCGCGTATTACTGTATTTTAACCACCGAGTATTTCAACAGTACTAACGGTAACAACTACGCCGTTATTTTATAAAAAGGTTATTTCTGTCGTTTTCTATATCCGACAGTTATTCCGTTGTGGGGCCCACAAATAGCTGCGCCGTCGTACGAATATTCCCCGACAACAAGAATATTCCACGACCAAACGAATATTCCCCGACAACAAGAATATTTTATAACCACTTGCTCATTTTAAAATATTTGCACATTTCACCCATAACTTTTCACATTTATCAAATCAATACCTTACTATTTTGAAATAATATAAAGAAAATTAAATCTTTATTCATAAAAGTTGGGGTCTTACATAACACCTTGCCTTTGTTTGAAACATTTCGCAACTAGTCGGGCCTTATAGGTCTCTACCTTCCCGTCCGCTCCAGTCTTTCTTTTAAAGACCCATTTGCACCGAATAGGCTTAATGCCCTCTGGTGATGAAATCAAAGTCCATACTTTGTTCTCACACATGGAGTCCATCTCGGATTTCATGGCTTCTTGCCATTTCTCTGAGTCTTTACTACTCATAGCCTATTCGTAATTTAATGGATAATCATCATTCATGATATGTACCTCATCGTCATCCTCTATGACGAATCCATACCTTTCAGGTATCTTCGGTACTCTTTCAGATTTACGAATAGGGTGTTGTACAATAGGTTCTTCTACTTGGTCAGGTACCTGATTTTGATCCGTAGTAATTCGTGGTTCTTGAATTTCTTCAAGATATTACTTACTGATAAGTAGGTTTTATACCTACTTATTGGACGCCAACTTACTATGATAATGGCTTAAGCTCAAGCACTTCAGTGTCTTTTAATGCATTTTATCTTTGTTTTGCATATTTTAGTCAGCAACTCCAAAGAGCAGGAAATGGCATGATAAAGGCTTGGAATGGCATGAATTTGAGCAAAATGGCATAAAGCTAGCATGGAAGGCATGAGAGCATGGCATGAGGATGGAGTGGCGAAGAGAAAGCAAATGTGGGTTTGGCTTGAGGCTAAGGCAAGAAGGACTTGGTTTGGAAAAAGGGCGCAAGAAAGCTGCCTCAATGCAGCTTATATGAAGGAGCAAGAAGCAACAAAAGATGGAGCAAAGCAGCGCAAAGAAGCAAACACAGAAATTGAAGTAACCAGCCAAAGTAGCAAGCTCGTGAGGCCGTGCGGCTGCATAACCTTTACCTGGCGCGGCCGCGCCGGTTAAAAATCAGAGTTGGTGCTTTTGTTTGGCCGGTTTTAATTGATTTAAAGGCTTATGTTTTGTAAGGCACGAGATATCACTCAGCACTTATCAGACTTATTATTAACTTTCAAGTTTGGTTCATATATTCCAGGGTTAGAGAGTGTGAAGGTTTTAGAGGCTTCTCTTCTTCTTCCTTCTTGCTCTAGTAGTATTACATTTCTAGGGTTCATCTTGGAACTCATTTGTGGTCCAGACTCAAATTTTCTATCTTCTATTAAAAGGGGGAAACACTATATTGCGGGGAACACTTTTGAGATAAAGCCAGGAACATTGCAGATGATACAAAATAATCTCTAGTTTGGGGGTTTGCCTTCCGAAGATCCCAACGAGCATATTATGAGCTTCATAAAAATATGTGACACGTTTAAATACAACAACGTCCCCGATGATGCAGTGAAACTTAGAATATTCCCTTTCACCTTGAGGGATAAGGCCAAAAGTTGGTTGCACTCACTGCCTTCAGGGTCAATAACTACATGGGAAGACCGTGCTCAGAAATTCTTGACCAAGTTCTTTCCTATGGCCAAGACTGCTGCAATGAGGAGAGACCTGAGTACCTTTGCATAGCATCCAGGGGAAACGTTATATGAATCTTGGGAACATTATAAGGGAATGCTCCGGAAGTGTCCAAACCATAGCATGCCAGAATGGATGGTGATTAACTCTTTTTACAATGGTTTGGGATGGCAATCAAGGCCAATGATTGATGCTGCATCAGGAGGAGCCATTGGGACTAAAGATTTCCCGACAACATTTGAGCTTTTTGAAACCATGGCTGCAAATGAGTATCAAAATCCAACGGCCAGGATGCCACAATCGAAAGTTGCAGGGATGTTAGAAGTAGACTCCATTGCATCATTGTCTACCCAAATGGCAGCCATGGCAAAGAAGATTGATTCGTTGGCGGAGGACAAAGTCAAGCAAGTTGCTTATGTCTGTGAGATTTATGCAGGGTCACATCAAACAGCCCAATGTGTTATTAGTTCAGAATCAGTTCAGTTTGTGAGCAACTACCAAAAACCCCAGAATCAGTTTCAAAATACTTACCATCCGAACAATAGGAACCATCTGAACTTTTGTTGGAGCAATAGCCAGAATGCTCAACAGTCCTAACCTCAAACATCTCAAACTCAATATCATACATCACACCAACAAAATCAATACCAATCGGCTCAACCACAACAACAACAATTTCATTCTCAACCACAATATCAACAACAATCCCACCAACAATATGCACAAAAACCACCTTACCCTCCTGGATTTCAACAACAACAACATCATTAAGCATCGGCACCTCAGACAGAAAAGAAGTTGGAAATGGAGCAAAGGATGCTCAAATATATGGCTAATACTGAGGTTATGATCCAGAGTCAAGCAATGGCTATAAAGAATTTGGAAACTCAGATAGGCTAGATGGCAAATACAATGAACAATAGACCGCAAGGGTGTTTGCCAAGTAATACGGAAACAAATCCAAGAAGGGACAGAAAAGAGTAGTGCCAAGCTATCACCCTGAGATCAGGGAAGCAGATTTAAGACTTAAAGGCTGGCGCGGCCGCACCCCAGGAAGAACAAAACCTGGCGCAGGCGCGCCAGTATGCAGAAAACTCTTAGCCTATTTTGCGTGATGAGAATGATGCGGGTAATGTAGTTGAAGCAGAGAAAGAGGTAGCCACAGATAAACATAAGGTTCCACCACAAATTGTCCACCCTTTGGTTCCATATCCACAAAGGTTGCAAAAGAAAAGGGATGATAAGCAATTTTCCAAGTTTCTAGAGGTGTTTAAAAAGCTGTAGATCAATATACCCTTCGTTGAGGCATTAGAACAAATGCCAAGCTATGCAAAGTTTATGAAGGGAATTTTGTCAAGGAAGAAACGACTAGAGGATTTTGAGACAGTTGCCTTAACTGAAGAATGTAGTGCAGTGCTTCAACTAAAGCTACCTCTGAAGCTAAAGGACCCGGGAAGTTTCACGATACCATGTACCATTGGAAAGATGTCTTTCAGCAGATGTTTGTGTGATTTATGGGCGAGCATCAACTTGATGCCTCTGTCAGTTTTTAATTAGTGGGATTGCCGGCTCCAAGGCCAACAAATATTTCACTACAGCTTACTGACAGGTCCATCACGTTTCCACGGGGTATTGTGGAAGATGTACTGGTCAAAGTGGATAAATTAATCTTTCCAGCTGACTTCATCATCTTGGATTACGAAGAAGGCAAAAATATACCAATCATTTTGGGGAGACCTTTCTTAGCCACAGGACAAACTCTGATAGATGTTTAGAAAGGTGAATTGACAATAAGAGTACATTATCAAGAAGTCACCTTCAACGTGTTTAAGGCTATGAAATTTCCTACTGACGAGGAAGAATGTTTCCGAGTTGATTTGGTGGACAAAATGTTGATTGAAGAAAGTGAAAAGCTGATTGCTATTGATCAGTTGGAGAGTGCTTTATTGGGGGAGTCAGAGATGGAGGACACTGAGATTGATGAATTTGTGCAGATGCTTGACACAGCACCAAAATTTTGAAAATTTAAGATTCCTATCGAGCCACTCAAATATTCTGGGGAGACATCAGAATGACTCAAGCCTTCTCTTGAGATGCCCCCAGATCTTGATCTTAAACCTCTTCCAGACCATTGAAGGTATGCATTTTAAGTGAATCTTCAAAGTTGCCTGTTATTATTTCTGCTGCACTAACATCTTGTCAGAAAGAACAACTGCTATGGATACTAAGAGAGTTTAAATCGGCCATTGGATGGACCATAGCAGACATAAAGGGGATCAGCCCAGCATTTTGTATGCATTAAATCCTGCTGGAAGATGATAGTAAGACATCAGTGGAGCAACAACGCAGATTGAATCCTATCATGAAGGATGTGGTTAAGAAGGAGATTTTAAAGTGGTTAGATGCAGGGATTATCTATCCAGTATCAGACAGCTCTTGGGTGAGCCCGGTGCAGTGTGTGCCAAAAAAAGGGGGTATGACCGTGGTATCCAATGAACACCACGAACTAATTCCTACCAGAATAGTGACGGGGTGGAGAGTCTGCATGGACTACAACAGACTTAATAAGGCTACAAGGAAAGATCATTTTCCCCTCCCGTTCATTGATCAGATGCTAGATAGACTGGCCGGTCGTGAATATTACTGCCTTCTAGATGGGTACTCAGGATACAATCAAATAATGATAGCCCTAGAAGACCAAGAAAAGACTACCTTTACTTGTCCTTATGGTACATTTGCATTCCGGAGAATGTCTTTCGGGTTGTGCAATGCACCGGCTACCTTTCAGAGGTGTATGATGGCTATTTTCTCTGATATGGTTGAGCATAATGTTGAAGTCTTCATGGATGATTTTTCTATTTTTGGAGACTCCTTTGACCTATGTTTGGAGAATTTGGTGATGGTGTTGAAATGGTGTGTCGAGACGAATCTTATACTGAATTGGGAGAAGTGCCATTTTATGGTACAAGAGGGTATCATTTTGGGACATAAGGTTTCGAAGAAAGGATTAGAGGTGGACCGGGCTAAGTTGGAAACTATTGAGAACTTACCTCTGCCTATTTCTGTAAAAGGTGTTCGTAGCTTCTTGGGATATGCTGGTTTTTACCGTCGGTTTATAAAGGACTTCTCGAAGATTATAAAGCCACTTTGTAGTTTGTTAGAAAAAGATGTCCTCTTTAAATTTGATGAGGAATGCATGACTGCATTCGAGCACTTGAAGAAGAAGTTAACTACGGCACCAGTGATCACATCTCCGAATTGGGACCTTCCTTTTGAGCTGATGTGTGATGCCAGCGATTTTGCTGTGGGAGCTGTATTGGGCCAGCGGAGGGACAAGGTCTTTCATGTTATATACTATGCTAGACCCTTACTGATGCCCAGCTGAACTACATTACTACAGAAAAAGAGCTTTTGGCTGTGGTGTACGCATTCGACAAATTTCGTGCTTATTTGATTGGGACTAGAGTGATTGTGTACACCGACCATGCAGCGATCCGATATTTGATAGCAAAGAAAGATGCCAAACCCCGTCTGATCAGGTGGATCCTTTTTTTGCAAGAATTTGATCTAGAAATCAAGGATAGAAAAGGGACTGAGAACCAAGTGGCTGACCACTTGTCACCATTGGAAAATCCGGGAAGGGATGCAAATGACAAAGTTATGATCAATGAATCCTTCCCAGATGAGCAATTGTTTGTGGTGAAAGGCAAAGTGCCATGGTTCGCAGATTTTGCAAACTTCCTAGTAGGCAATATCATTCCTTCTGACTTGACTAGGCATCAAAAGAAGAAGTTTCTACATGATGTGAAATGGTTTATTTGGGATGAACCGTACTTGTTCAAGCAGTGTGCTGATCAGATGATTAGAAGGTGCATTCCATATAGCGAGACGGAGAGTGTGCTGCAGGATTGCCACGCATCAGTATACTATCTTTAAGGATGCTTATAGCTGTGTTCAAAGATGTGATAGATGTCAAAGGGTAGGAAATATATCGAAGAGAAATGAAATGCCCCTGAATACACTTTCATTGACCCCTTGGAGGATAAACTCCTTTTCCAAGAAAGCAGCATGTTTCGCAACAAACACCTTCTAATCAGTTGGATGATAGAAATAATACCCTGATTTTTCTTTAGGGTATCCCACAAATCTACACTTGTCGGATCTAGTCTGCAACTTATCATTCCAAGTCTTAACATGCTTAAGATTTGGTTTCCTCCTTGTTCATATCTCATATGGAGTCTTTGGGACGGATTTGGTAGGTACCTTTTTAAGTAGGTATGTAGTCGATTCTAAGGCATAACCCTAGAAGGAAACTTGAAGATCGGTAAAGCTCATTATAGAACGAACCATGTCTAACAGTGTTTAATTTCTCCTCTCAAACACACCATTCAACTGTGGTGTTCCTGGTGGAGTCCATTGTGAGATTATACCATTTTTTTGAGATAATTGAGAAACTCACCGCTTAAGTATTCACCACCTTGATCCGATCGAAGAATCTTAATACTCTTGTGACACCCCCAAATCTGGGTACTTCAATTTCCACGGGATTTGTTCACTGTACAAATATCATATATCTATCTACCCATAATAAATGCAAACCATAAAATAGATAAAAACATCTCCATCATCTCCCCTTATGGGGTTACAACATCTAAATAATAAATACATAAATAAATCCCAGGTCATACTAACCTTAAATCTCAAATGCGGAAACGTAAACAATTAAATAAGTTTTAAACATCACAACATAAGTCTTAGACAAATATTGTCAAATAAACAACAAGTCTTCATCACTTGTTGACTTTCCCCTTGCCTTTGCTAGTGGAAGGCTCGTCGGACCTTTCGTTCTTAACTGCAATGTTATTATGCAAGAGTGAGCACGATTGCCCATAAGTATAACAATATGACAAAATAATAATATGCGAATAAGTCAAAGAAATCTGAATAATAGAAAGCATGACTTTTGAATCAAGAATGAATAGCAAGAATCAAAAGAACATCTGAGGGTCATGTAGACACTCAAAATTTTCTTTCCCTATTACTAACACTATAGGAGGGAAAAACTGTCCATTTAACTCAACCCGGTCTCAATACCGGGCCATCAACTCAACCCCGGTCTCAATACCGGGTTATCAACTCAACCACGGTCTCAATACGGGGTCGTCAATTCAACCTCGGTCTCAATACCGGGCTGTCAAGTCAACCCTGGTCTCAATACCGGGCCGTCAATTCAACCCCGGTCTCAATATCGGACTGTTAATTCAACCCCGGTCTAAATACTGGGCCATTAACTCAACCCCGGTCTAAATACCGGGTAATCAACTCAACCCCGGTCTCAATACCGGGTCGTCAATTCAACTCCGATCTCAATACCGGGCTATCAACTAAACCCCAATCTCAATACCGGGTCATTAACTCAACCCCGATCTCAATATCGGGTCGCCAATTCAGCCCCGGTCTCAACCCAAGAAGTACAGATCAGCCCCGGTCTCAACCCGGGAACTACAGGTCAGCCCCTGTCTCAACCCAAAAAGTTCAAGTCAGCCCCGGTCTCAATCCAGGAAGTACAAGTCAGCCCCAGTCTCAACCCAGGAAGTACAGGTCAGCCCCGGTCTCAACCCGGGAGGTATAGGTCAGCCCCAGTCCCAACCCGGGAGGTACAGGTCACCCTTAGCATAAACCCGGGAGGTATAGGACAGCCCCGGTCTCAACCCGGGAGGTACAGGTCAGCCCCAGTCTCAACCTAGGAGGTACAGGTCAGCCCCGGTCTCAACCCAGGAAGTACAGGTCAGCCCCGATCTTAACCCGGGAGGTACAAGTTAGCCCCAATCTCAACCCAAAAGGTACAAATTAGCCCTTGTCTCAACCTGGGAGGTACAGATCAGCCCCGGTCTCAACTTGAGAGGTATAGGTCAATCCCGGTCTCAACCCGGGAAGACAGGTCAGCCCCGGTCTCAACCCGGGAGGTACAGATCTACCCCGGTCTCAACCCGGGAGGTACAGGTCATCCCCTGTCTCAACTCGGGAGGTCAGGTCAACTTCAAAAATAATCCTAAAGCCTCACAACATCTCAATAGGAAAACTTGGATCGACCAAGTCAGCCTCAAAGACAACACTGAGGACAAACAGACTCGAATGGGATCCAAACTATGGAAATAATCCCAAGAAGTCAACCGAAGACCATGCCGACACTGAAGGCAACTCTGGGAGGGGAAAAATGGTTATTTTACTACCTCTAAGCCGATTCGGTCAAACTCAAGCCGAATTGATGCCAACAAGGTCAGAACAAACCATAACAATGATCCTGAGTGCAAACAGCGCAAGACAGCTCAACGGACAAACTGTGAAGAGTCAAAGACCTGATTATAAACCCTTCTTCTTGAACTTGGAAAATGTTTTATCCCATGTCATTATGACACGCTCAGCGAGGTATTTCCGGAAAGGTATAGCACGCCTCAAACGGACGCTCCAATCAAAAGTTAGAAAGTTTTGAATCAGACTTCGTGTTGCTCAGAGTGCACGTACTTCGAGATGATGAAACCCGCCGTGGGCCCCATGCCACGTGGAGCCGCACCTCTACCTGTGGCAGTAGCAGGTAGAGTGGAGGCTCCCTGGTCTATATAGAGATGCACCCCCTCTCATTTTAAAAATTTTGAAACGCTTTGAACCCCTGCCCATTTGGTTTTCTGACTATTTTCTTGTCTTTTAAACCCAATTTTTTTCACTCTAACACGTAGATATACCCACATACTATCACATATAAGAAATTAAACTGTAGATTTGGACGTTTAAAGTCTATAATTTGGCAAAAAGCCCGTGTAGCAGTCCATTATGAGTATTTTTACGATCAGAAAGTTATTTTTACTTCTTTGCACTTTTATACACTTGCATATCAAGTTTCATTTTATAAATATGCCCAAAAATCAGTTCTGTGGCTGTTTTTATCAACTTTTGGTACATTTTTATACATAAACGCATTTTATGGCATTTTTACAACTCGGATTGACGATCCATCGCTTCCGACAGCTTTTATATACTTGCATCTTCGTTATTAGCAACTTCGCTGGACTGGGTTATCTTCCCAGTCCGGGTTTGGCTTTTTTTTTTTTTGTATATATTCAACTGTATATATACTAATATTTCAATTCTGTCAAGCCCGGATATCAAATTCGCGGTAGTTTACTACTTTTATATATAAATATTAATATATAAGCAGCCTTCACCACACTGGGTTATCATTCCAGTCTTGGTTGACTACTTTTCTGTCTATATATATATATATTTATATTTCAGTTTGGCCTGGATCATTCTGTGGCCTTTTTACTGCTTATATATAAATTTATGCATATATAAGCAGCATTCACCACACTAGGTTATCTTCCCAGTCTTGGTTGACTAATTTTCTTTATATATATATATATTTACATTCTAGTTTGGCCTGGATCATTCTGTCATCTTTTTACTGTTTTTGCACCATTCACCATATACTGGGTTATCTTCCCAGTCCTGGTTGACTACGTTTCTGTATAGATTTATATTTCAATTCGGACACATACGTGAAAACCCATCGCTCTTTTTACTGTTTTTCTATATATATTTCAATTCTGTCCAGCCTGGATCATTCTGTGACTTTTATACAGCTTTTATACACACACACATATATATATATATATATTTATATATATTTCAATTCCACTCTGGGCACCGGTGTGAAAACCCATTTATAGCTTTTATATATATATAATTGTATATATATTGCTTTACTCGCTTTTATTAAATTGTTGCTTTAAATATTCATTTTATATGAATCGGCACTGACATATCTGCGAGCGAACTAACTTTATTTAAATCTCGTCAACTCTAACTTTCAAACGGTTCAAAATAAGTCTAGATGGAACCGAAAAGCTAGAATGACTGAGATTTATTTAAATCTAGCATTTTCTAGTTTCAGTTATAAAAGCTACCTCGCGGCCCTTAGATCGCTATCTAGTGGGAACGAGACGCTTTGGATTAGTGCTAGCCAGGATTTACTAATGGATCCTTGGCCATTATAGTGTTTGGATATATTTCTGTACAAATTTGAGCTGTGCAGGTTTATCGGCCTCCCTATGTGAGCCTAAGAATCATGGGATTCATGATCCAACTAATCAGAATCTGATTCCCACGATGGACAAACTCTACTTTACAAATGTACCCTGTCGATTTTTCTGTAAAAATGTACATACAAAAGACCTTAAAACGGTTATCCGAATTTAAGGTCTCAACATAGTGAAAATATTATTTGTCGTGTCAGAGTCCCTCCGATGGCTATCATGCCCATGAGGAGACCGACACTTGTATATATGTTGTGGTCGAGGATGCTTCGCAGCCCGATAATCACCATTCAAATTGAGCCTTAAGGCTAAAAAGATAAAACTGAAGTATCGATATGCTTCAATTCCTATGTTAGCGGAAGGGTTTGAAAACCTTCTTTTCAAACATCATTTCAATAATCTTATCGAAAAGAAAAGATTTTGCAAAATCAAATCAAACACTTTTGAAAATAAAATCAAAGACTTTTTGCAAATCAAATCAAACCCTTCGTATATAGGTTCAACGATGTATAAACATACTTTCAATCAAACATAGGCCTAATTTTCAAACAGCATTCACACACACATTTCAGTTTTTTATGGGAAATATTAAAACAATGCGGTACCGTGTTTACACGGGAGTTGTGGGGTGCCTAACACCTTCCCCACACTTAACCAAGCCCCCGAACTCAAAACTTTGTTTTCAAAGATCAAGTTTCGGCAGTGTCCAGTAATTGGGCCTCTTTCAAATAAAACTCGGTTGAGTTGGTACAACCATTTCAAATCTACCAACTGGCGGCTCTATAAAACGTTCAAATCGTCGATATGATGCATGTTTGTCTTTTCCTAAAAAACCCTTCAAAACCTTTTTCGCAAATAAAAAGAGTAAGGGTAGAGATAACTTAGGAAGAGAGAAAGATCCGGGTTGTGACCCGACCCTCGAATTTTTTCCCCGACGTCGACAGGTAGCGACTCTGCTGGGGACAGTTGAGGGCTTAGGACGCGTTCAAATCTTTTCAAACATTTCCCTTTCAAAACTATGAATGTGTGAATGCTACATCTTTACATTGAATGAATGCGTGAATACTACGCCTTTACATTGAATTATTGTGAATTATTTCGTTCCTGCTTTTTTAGTGCTTCTCACCCATATTAGTGCTTCGCACCAATGTCATCATATGCATAACGGTGAGACGCGGTGTATGTGAATGTATATTATGTGATTCCTCCTTCGGGAGACAAAACCTGTCGGTGATAAGTAATGACTCTGGGGACGGCTAAGTCTCTAGGGGCTCATGAAAATGCACCACCCAGATTCGCTCTAGTTGAAAGATCGGATTAATTTCCCCTCTAGTAGATTGCGGTGATCTGGGGACCTTCATGCCAAAAAGCCGCGAGAGTAGCCTAAGATAGGTCAGCCTCTGATTAACCAAATTCGATGGGAAACTTCTTTATGTTTTCCTCTTTCAATTCAATGTCAAGTTTTTAAAATTCCAATGTAAAGGAGCACAATGTAAATAAGGATTTACATTTCTTGTCATATACATCCTGTCATGTTATCATGTCATCAAAATAACTAACCTCTGTTTTGCAGGATAAGATTAAAAAAACCACAAAAACACATCATGGCATGCATCCTATTCCTACTACCTCAGGAAATTGACACGCCTACGTTTTGTTGTAGGTGAAAAATTGGTCCTGTCACTAGATCTAAGTCTAAGAAAGCACTAAGTCCATCCACGGACATGACTTCTAGTGCTCAACCAAAATCCACCCCTGTATCTAGGAAGAGTTTGAAGGACTAAAGAATCAGATAGCTGAATTTGCCAGGTTTTTGAGAGAACAAAGCAAGGCCCTTAAAGGGAAGCAATCGCAAGCTCATACAGAACCGGGAACACCTGGTGGTAGTGGAGGCAGTTAAGAGACTGAAAAAGCAGAGACTTAGATTCCTGGACCACAAAACCAGGACATAACCAACAAAACCCCTGAAATCACCATCATCAACAAAGAGCAGAAAGCTGGTGACATTCTGAAGAAAGTACAGCAGATGGAAGAAACCGTCCGGTCCATCAAAGGGACTAGGGCATTTGGCAGTGTCAATTATTCAGGCCTTTGTATCTTCCTTAGGGCTCGTTATCCTGAAAAATTTAGAACTCCTGATTTTTAGAAAAATAATGGATTGGGAGTCCCTTATACTCACCTAAAAGTATTCATTGGAGAACTCGGATCCTATGCAGAGGATGAGAAACTTCGAATGCAGTTATTTCAGAAGAGTCTGACTGGAGAGGCTAGAGCCTGGTACGCCCGGCTAGACAACTCTAAGATTCACAGCTGGGAAGAGTTGGCCCATGCCTTCCTCAGTCAATACAGCTTCCAATCTCAGCTGGCTCCAGATAGATACCAAATAACCAAAATCAAGAAACAAAACACTGAATCATTCAGAGAATATGCCCAACGGTGGAGGCGGGTCACAGCACAAGTCATTCCACCTATGAATGAGACTAAAATAGTCATGACCTTTATCGATATTCAAGAAGCTCCATATTATGAGAGGGTTCTGTGACAACCCAAAAATTTATAAGATTTTAAATGTTTAAAATAAAAGTTAAAGGATAAAACCTAGAGTGGAAATAGAGGAATAATTTAAAATTTTAAGTAGAACCTATATGGTTTACGATTTGAATGAGAATAAAGAAAAGTAGGGGTCCCTAGAAATGAATCTATATGTACTTGAAAAAATATTAAGGATAAGGTACTACGATACCTATTAAGTTTGGTGACCTAATATATAAATTAGGTATTTAAATTAAATAACCTCAAGTGTTAATTTTATTTAATTGTCATAGTACTTTAATTATATGCTAGTAACCTAATCTAAGAGATTTATGAAATATGTATCAACCTATTAGATTATTTTGTATGATTATGTGAGTGTTTATAACTTATTAAGTCAATTAGGACTATTAAGTTAATACATTTAGTGGAGTATGTTATAAATTATATGAATTATGTGTATGATTAAATAATTATATATTATATAATGAATATACATTTATTTTGTATAAAAAGAGAATTAAGAATAAAGTTTTATAACCTAATATATATATTAGGTGGGATAATTAAATACCCTAAGAGATTTATTTTATACATGTCAAATAATTAATTTTATAACCTAAGTAAAGCAAGTCTAATTGGGTTATAAAATTAAATATATCTGAGTAAAGAATTTATTTACAAAGTGTGTAGTGAAAACACTAACTAAATGATTATGGTAAGATAAAAAATTAAAAGTATGGAGCTAAGTTCATTTTATGGCCCAAGAAATTTAATAAAAAACCCAATTGTTTATTTAAGCATTGGACTTGTAGCTAAATTGATTTAAGAGTAATTAAATTATTAAGCTAACCCAATATCTCATGTATGAGACAAGTATAATAATGGTCCAATTTATTATGAGTGGGAGCCCAAGTTAATTTTAATTAGTAAGCATTCTAAGCAAAATTCAAGCCCAAAGGAATTAAAATAAAAGCCCAAGAATTAAGCCCAATTAGGGAAGGGTATGTTAGTTATTATGCTAAATAATATATAAATCGAATGATGGGAGGATTGGCCCTATAGGGCTGAAATTTGGTGAGGAGGAATAAAGGGTAAGTAATTTGCAAGCCTAGAAGATATTAAATCAAGGCCTAAGATTTAGGCCCAAGCTAGGAAGGAAAGGGAGCATGTGAATTAAATCTTATGGATAGATATGAAAAGATATTAGATCGATATGAAAAGATATTTGATAGATATGGAAAGATTTGTTAGGATTATGAAAGAGAAAGAAGAGATCTTGGATAGATATGCAAGATATTAGAGAGAGAAGATGAAGATTTGTTAGGAGATCTAATATACATACATATGTTATATATATACATCTCTACTACTATAAATACATTTCCCTTCATTCCAATTAAAAAGTTTCTTCATTTTTTTTCATTCTCCAAGTTAGCTAGCAAAAGAAAATATAAAGATAAGAGAGAGAGAAATAAAGAACAAAGCTAGAAGCAAGAGGGAGAAGAGGGAGTTCGGCCATGAAGGAGAAAAAGAGAGGGAGAGTTCTTATGGTTCCATAGCTTCCTAACCAAGCTTAGGAAGAAGAAGGAAGAAAAGCTAAGGTATAACAAAAATCTCTACCTATATAGTCTAATTCTTTTTTATTTGATTTGAGTTTTGATTTGTGTAAAGTTATGATCTTGAGGTTAAAACATTAGATATATGTGTTTAATAGTGTTTCAAGTTTATATCTAACCCTTTTATGGATCAAAAGTTGGATCTAAACTAAGAAATAGAAATTAGATTTTTCAAAATATAGAAACCCTAAGTTTTCTTAGCCTTAGTTGTGTTTAATCTTATGTTTGGTAATTATTGATGTAATAGATCATGGATCATGGTAGATCTATGAGTATATGATATATGGGTATGTATTATGTTAGTTTTTGGTGGTTAATGTTTGAATAATAAAGAGATCTTGGAAGTTTTCTTAGAAATCACTAAGATGGAAAAATCAGATTTTGAGAAAATGCAATATGAAATTCAAACGATCATATCTCTTATTCTATTTCGAATTTTTGAGTGTGGTCAATTTCTGTAGTTAGATATATAAGTCTTCTAACTTTTTCAAGTGGAATCACTGAAAAAGGAATTAAAATTTTCGTGTGGACTGAATTTAGTAAAGGAAGCAAAAGCTGAAAAATGCTAAAAAATATTATGTCCAAAATTTGTATGGCTGTTTCGGCAACTTAATTTGTGAAATAAATTCTAATATTTTGGGATATGAAAATATATGAGATAAAGTACCTTTTGGCCAAAACTGAGCTCATTCTGATTTAAATCGACCAAGTTATGACCATTTTAATATTTGTATTTTTTTGACAAAAATTGCTATAATCGGAGTTCTATAACTCCGATGGCCACAAAATTTAAACTAGATGTCCACGTTAACATGTGTAAGATCCCGCCAAGAGTTGGGAGTTTCTGGAGTTAAGCGTGAGGTAGCTAATTTCTTAAGGAATTAACTAGAAATGAATTTTTAAAAAAATACTTAAGGGAGTTGAAAAATTCCAGAAAAATTATTTTTGTGTATGGATTATATGTATATATGTTTGGCCAAAGGATAGAAAAATAATGAGCTGATTTGGTATTTTCGTGAAAAAGGTATTTCAGCTTCATGAAATGAACAGTTCAGGGTGCTGAAATGAAAACTCAAAATGTTAGAAAAACAGTTTGGTTTCAGCTTGCTAAAATAAAAACTGAAAAGGTTAGGAAGGGAAGATAGTTTGATTTCAGTTTACTGAAATGAGGAATTCAATTTTTCTGAAATAGTAAATAGTTTACCAGGTTATAATAAGAATTTATAAAGTGAACGAGTAAGTGTTAAGTTTAAGATAATGCAATCGTACCCTTTAATGGTTGATGTATAGTAGCTGGGCTAAACGATTTCTTCAGGGAGAGGAGGTATATACGAATTAGTAACCGATCTAACTCACTGTGAAAACAGTGTAGATGAGACGGAAGCTAATTTATTGGTTGTTTGTGGGAAACCACTCAGTATACTATATTGAATATTATTAAAGACTCAATGTGTGCTAGGTTTAGACTTGTGTATATGTATAGTGTTAAGGTTATCTAATATTTAACAATGTGTTTAAATATTAGATAGTTTACTTATAAGTTATGTTATGCTAATTGAAAGATCAATCTTATAACTGATATGTCTTTTCCAATAAAGCAATTTAAATTAGATTGCGTAGCAGAAATCGACGATACAAGCAAGTTCCTATACTCTTTTATTGAGCAAGTTTTCTCTAACTCAAACTTGAGTTATATTTTCAAAGCATTGTAGTGAATAATTATTGTTGATTATTCACATCTCTACTGATTATTAATTCGCACTTAGTGCATGTTGCATATATTCATCAGGTTTGAAAAGCTGATTACCTTCATTACCCTAAGGTTCAGTTAAAGTTGTTTATAGTCCTTGTTGACATTAAACATTATTCGGTCAGTCATTCCTTTATTGAAACTCTGATTTATGCTCTTTCATAATTATTATATTGTTAAAAATTCGAAAGCTTATTATTCTTTCCATTCATGATATATCTTCATTTGAACTTAAACTTGCTGGGCAAACTTGTTGCTCACCCTTGCTATATCATGATAAATATTTTAGATTAAGATGAAACTTTGAATACAGGCAAATGCAAAGGCAAGTTCCAAGATTAGATTATTGTACGGTTAAAATTATAATAGTATTGGATGCAAATGACATTGTAAGTCGTGTAGAAAATGAATATGTGTATTAAGTTAAGGTTACCGACCTTGGGAGTTATGTGTAAAGGTTATTGTATAAATAATTTATGCTTATATCTTCCGCAATAGTTATAGAAATAATGTGCCAGGTCCGAGGTTCTAGGGACCCGGATTTGGGGGCGCTATAGTTGGTATCAAAGCTGTAGGTTATAAACCTTAGGTAGGATTACCTTAGACTGTAACTGCCGAGATGAGGATGATGAATAAACTCAAATAGAGTTGAAGTGACAAGAGATGAATTCAGGAAATTCATCACTAAGATAAGAAGATGATAAATAAGATTCAAAGAAGAATTTTGAAGAATTATAAGATAAGAATTTGGAGTTACCTGACTCCAATAGTAAAGATGAAAAGTGATAATAAATAGACAAAGTCTATAAGATGAAAAGTCTAAAATCATAATATAATATGATTAAGGGGAAAGAAGATCGTAAAATAAAATGATCATGAGATAGAAAAGAATCGTAATATAACACAATTGTAAGATACAATCACAATGTGATCTGATGAGGTCCTATGAGGACAGATGATCAATCTATGGATTGAAGACTTTATAGAAAAATTGCTATACGAATATGGTACTATGAAATAGTACGAGTTAAACTCAAAAGAGTTGTAGAATTGTAGATACAGATTAAATAAAATTTGTATTGAGTAAAGAGGGAGCTAGAATTATGTGGGATTTCAATTGAGGACTCATGTTAGCAGCTAAGTTGTATGATTTCTTGTATGGGCGGGGAATTTATTCTTGGTTTAACAAATCTCTTAGCTTCCAATATTGATTAGTGGCTGAGTTGACCAATTCCTTGTATGGCAGGGGATTGTGTTTGGTTCGCAACCACTTAGCTTCTTATATTGATAATCATTAAAAGGTTGGTGTCGCGCTATTCGCTATATGTATGTTGAGAAAGTGATTCTTTTCCCATGTGTATAACGGATAGGTAAAGAATATAAGATTAGATGCAAATTCTTTAAACACATACGCATGGTAAGTTCGTGACTCATAATCGTATGGTGGAACCCCTCAGCAAATGGACGACTTTGGTCTGACTAGGATAAGTTCCTAAACCCATATGATTGTGGTAAGTTTCTGAACTCATAACGTGTGGTATGTTTGATGAAGTATACTGGGGTATAGAAAAGTTGTGGATGGAGAATTGTGGATTTTTAGTATAGTAAGCTTTAAGGATGATAGAAATAGATAGAATTATTAAGTAATTGATCATTAGAAGAATTGAAGTTGATGGTGGAGGCATAGGTATTCCAAATCTTCTAGCTGTGTTAGACTTCGAAAATTTTGACATTAAGCTAAATTCGCACTGATGTGCTTTTAAAAGTATAAATGAATTTTTGTTATCAGTAACACATGGTTACAATTGTGTAGAAGTGGGCTTCGTACTACTAACACATCGTTACCTGTTGCGGCATGATAACACCAAAATATAATTTTTGTTCTCCTCAAAACATGGTGATAAGTGTGTATGTGTGGACTTCGGGACCCTGACACATCGTTACCTGTTGAGGTATGGTAACACTAAAACTGATTTTCAAAGATTTTTGAACCGGTTAAAAGAAAAGTCTATGCTTATTGTTTCGGCTAGACAAAAATTATTTGAAATATCAAAATGTATTTTATATATCATCAATGCATCATTGAACCTGGTGCAAAGATGATAAAAACGATGGAGTCATTAATGCAGTCTTACCTAGTGTCGGATGTGATCTAAAGATCGTCAGCCCACTATGGTATATTATTGTATGACAAAGTCACAAAAAAGACAGAATCTTCAACAGACTGTAAATACAGTGTGGTATAATGACGTCGTAAAATAATTTTCAGAATTTTAAAGAAAAGTCAAGTGCCAATTAAAATGGGCTAGATACATATTTCAATTAATGTTCAAATTATTGGTATATGTCTAAGCTATTTGATTCAGCTAGACAAAGTTTTATGAAAATTTAAGTATCTATTTGAGAATTATCCCGAACCATATTGTTTTGATTCGGAATCTAGGTTGAGTATGAACATCCCTAAATTGGGAAATATTTTTGCTCCAAAGGCGGATATGATGAACGCAAATATCGTTCCAGCATGTAGCATCTGATCAATGCAGGGTATAATGGGCTGATCACCCATGCCCGTAAGTATGACGGTTTACAGATGAATTTCTATTTAAACCTTTTCGAAATTGAAAAATGAAAGTTCATAGCCACTCAGCAAAAATATGAAAAGTTTTTAACTCCGTAGAGAGAAGTCTGGGTAGAATGTGATGATATAATAGTTTCTCATAGAAGGAAGCCGTATGTACTCATTACATGAGAATAAAATCTGATAAGGTTAAGTTGAAGACTTAGTTTTGATGAAGAAAGGAGTAGGGATTAGTAGGCTGTAATTTCGGGGACGAAATTCTTAGAAGAAGAGGTGAATGTGACAACCTAAAAATTTATAAGATTTTAAATGATTAAAATAAAGGTTAAAGGATAAAACCTAGAGTGGAAATAGAGGAATAATTTAAAAATTTTAAGTAGAACCTATATGGTTTACTATTTGAATGAGAATAAAGAAAAGTAGGGGTTACAAAAATTTCTAAATCCTAGAAATGAATCTATATGTACTTGAAGGAATATTAAGGATAAGGTACTACGATACCTATTAAGTTTGGTGACCTAATATATAAATTAGGTATTTGAATTAAATAACCTTGAGTGTTATTTTTATTTAATTGTCATAGTATTTTAATTATCTACTAGTAACCTAATCTAAAGAGATTTATAAAATATGTATCAACCTATTAGATTATTTTGTATGATTATATGAGTGTTTATAACTTATTAAGTCAATTAGGACTATTAAGTTAATACACTTAGTGGAGTATGTTATGACTTATGTGAATTATGTGTATGATTAAATAATTATATATTATATAATCTGTATACATTTATTATGTATAAAAAGAGAATTAAGAATAAAGTTTTATAACCTAATATATATATTAGGTGGGGTAATTAAATACCCTAAGAGATTTATTTTATACATCTCAAATAATTAATTTTATAACCTAAGTAAAGCAAGTCTAATTAGGTTATGAAATTAAAGATATACGAGTAAGAAAATTTATTTACAAAGGTGTGTAGTGGAAACACTAACTAAATGATTAGAGTAAGATAAAAAATTAAAAGTATGGAGCTAAGTTAATTTTATGGCCCAAGGAATTTAGTAAAAAACCTAATTTTTTATTTAAGCATTGGACTTGTAGCTAAATTGATTTAAGAGTAATTAAATTATTAAGCTAGCCCAATATCTCATGTATGGGACAAGTATAATAATGGTCCAATTTATTATGGGTGGGAGCCCAAGTCAATTTTAATTAGTAAGCATTCTAAGCAAAATTCAAGCCCAAAGGATTTAAAATAAAAGCCCAAGAATTAAGCCCAATTAGGGAGGGGTATGTTAGTCATTATGCTAAATATTATACAAATTAAATGATGGGAGGATTGGGCCTATAGGGCCGAAATTTGATGAGGAGGAATAAGGGGAAAGTAATTTGCAAGCCCAAAAGATTTTAAATCAAGGCCCAAGATTTCGGCCAAAGCTAGGAAGAAAAGGGAGCGTGTGAATTAAATCTTATGGATAGATATGAAAAGATATTGGATAGATATGAAAAGATAGTTGATAGATATGAAAAGATTTGTTAGGATTATGAAAGAGAAAGAAGAGATCTTGGATAGATATGCAAGATATTAGAGAGAGAAGATGAAGATTTGTTAGGAGATTTAATATACATACATATGTTAGATATATACATCTCTCCTACTATAAATACCTTTCAATTCATTCCAATTAAAAAGTTTTCTTCATTTTTTTTCATTCTCCAAGTTAGCTAGCAAAAGAAAATATAAAGCTAAGAGAGAGAGAAATAAAGAACAAAGCTAGAGGTAAGAGAGAGAAGAGGGAGTTTGGCCATGAAGGAGAAAAAGAGAGGGAGAGTTCTTATGATTTCATAGCTTTCTAACCAAGCTTAGGAAGAAGAAGAAAGATGAAAAGCTAAGGTATAACAAAAATCTCTACCTATATAGTCTAATTCCTTTTTATTTGATTTGTGTAAAGTTATGATCTTGAGGTTAAAACATTAGATCTATGTGTTTAATAGTGTTTCATGTTTATATCTAACCCTTTTATGGATCAAAAGTTGGATCTAAACTAAGAAATAGAAATTAGATTTTTTAAAATATAGAAACCCTTATTTTTCTTAGCCTTAGTTGTGTTTAATCTTATGTTTGGTGATTATTAGTGTAATAGATTATGGATCATGGTAGATCCATGAGTATATGATGTATGGGTATGTATTATGTTAGTTTTTGGTGGTTAATGTTTGAATAATAAAGAGATCTTGGAAGTTTTCTTAGAAATTACTAAGATGGAAAAATTAGATTTTGAGAAAACGCAACATAAAATTCAAATGACCATATCTCCTATTCTATTTTGAATTTTTGAGTGTGGTCAATTTCTGTAGTTAGATATATAAGTCTTCTAACGTTTTCAAGTGGAATCACTGAAAAAGGAATTATAGATTTTTGTGTGGACAGAATTTAGTAAAGAAAGCAAAAGCTAAAAAATGCTAAAAAGCATTCTGTCCAGAATTTGTAGGGCTATTTCGGCAACTTAATTTGTGAAATAAATTCAAATTTTTTGGGACATGAAAATATATGAGATAAAGTAGTTTGTGTCCAAAAATGAGCTCATTCTGACTTAAATCGATCAAGTTATGACCATTTCACTCCTTTTGTTTTTCTGACAAAAATCGCTATAATCGGAGTTCTATAACTCCGATGGCCACGAAATTTAAACTAGATGTCCACGTTAACATGTGTACGATTCCGCCAAGAGTTGGGAATTTTTGGAGTTAAGCGTGAGGTATCTAATTTCTTAAGGAATTAACTAGAAATGAATTTTTGAAAAATACTTAAGGGAGTTGAAAAATTCTAGAAAAATTATTTTTGTGTATGGATTATATGTATATATGTTTGGCCAAAAGATAGAAAAATAATGAACTGATTTGGTATTTTCATGAAAAGGGTATTTCAGCTTCCTGAAATGAACAGTTCAGGGTGCTGAAATGGAAACTGAAAATATTAGGAAAACTGTTTGGTTTTAGCTTGCTGAAATGGAAACTGAAAAGGTTAGGAAGGGAAGATAGTTTGATTTCAGTTTACTGAAATGAGGAATTCGATTTTTCTGAACTAGTAAACGGTTTACCAAGTTATAATAAGAATTTACTTATAAATGTTATCTAATATTTGACTTTGTGTTTAAATGTTAGATAATTTACTTATAAGGTATGTTATGCTAATTGAAAAATCAATCTTATAAATAATAGGTCTTTTCCAATAAAGCGATTTAAATTAGATTGCGTAGCAGTAATCGACGATGCAGGCAAGTTCCTATACTCTTTTATTGAGCAAGTTTTCTCTAACTCAAACTTGAGTTATATTTTCAAAGCATGGTAGTGAATAATTATTGTTGATTATTCACATCTCTACTGATTATTGATTCGCACTTAGTGCATGTTGCATATGTTCATCAGGTATGAAAGGCTGATCACCTTCATTACCCTAAGGTTCAGTTAAAGTTGTTCATGGTCCTTGTTGACGTTAAACATTATTGGTTCAGTCATTCCTTTATTGAAACTCTGATTTATGCTCTTTCA
This sequence comes from Panax stipuleanatus, assembly GCA_020205555.1. NCBI lineage: Eukaryota > Viridiplantae > Streptophyta > Magnoliopsida > Apiales > Araliaceae > Panax > Panax stipuleanatus. The sequence goes on from CM035124.1 coordinate 90,806,111, forward strand.
CAATTATTATATTGTTGAAAATTCGAAAGCTTATTATTCTTTCCAATCATGATATATCTTCATTTGAACTTAAACTTGCTGGGTAAACTTGTTGCTCACCCTTGCTATATCATGATAAATATTTCAGATTAAGACGAAACTTCAGACACAGGCAAATGTAAAGGCAAGTTCCAGGATTGGATTATTGTACGGTTAAAATTGTAATAGTATTGGATGCAAATGACATTGTAAGTCTTGTAGAAAATGAATATGTGTATTAAGTTAAGGTTACCGACCTTGGGAATTATGTGTAAAGGTTATTGTATAAATAATTTATGTTTATATCTTCTGCAATAGTTATAGAAATAATGTACTAGGTCCGAGGTTCTGAGGACCTGGATTTGGGGGCGCCATAGGTCCTAGCAGGCATAGGAAAATCATTCTCTAAAATGATCAAGCACGGTGAGATGGCAGAAATGGGGCTCAAGTCCGGGAAGATAAAGGATCTAACCGCCCTCGAAGCTGTTGCTAAACATATCCAGTCCAAAAATTACAGGAGTAATCCCCGGAGAGCATATAAGAAGAAAGACGAAGAAGTGTTCTTAGTATTGCAAGGACAGAATCCAAGGGGCGAGTCAAACAATATGCCAATTCAAAGGAGGAATTATGCCCCTTTTCAAACTCCTGCACAACCTTCCAACCCTCCATTTTAGAAAAATCTGGAGGCCAGGCGTCGGAGAACTTTCACCCCTCTAGGGGATTCACCCGAGAATGTGCTAAAGCTGTTGACAGCACATAAGAAGATTGTCCAACTCCTTCCACCAACTAACACTGGTGGACGGAATTTGTAATACCCGAGAATTTTCATATATTATTATATGAATATATTAATGGGAATGAAAATTTATTTGAATATAAATGATTTTGCGTTATGAGATGAGTTAACTCAATTATATTAAATTGAATAATTATAATAATTGAGAATATATGGAGTTTGCGATAAACTCGTTGAATGCCTCGTGTGGCACAGTGATGAGAAATATTAATAATTATATTAGTTAATGAAGGAATTACTACGTGAATAATTAATCAAATATTAATTGTTATTTAATTGTTATTATGAAAGATGGAATATTAATGGTGATTAATAATATGTTGATTATTATTATTGCAAATAATATAATAATAATAAGCAACTTGTTTATAAATATAATAAGAGTTATATTTATTAATGTGATAATTAATCCTATGAATATTAATTAGGTGTTATTATTGATTACATTGATATATGAGGGATGAATTAATTAATATTTTATTAATTGATTAATTGCCATTATGAATGATAAAACAAGTAAGTTATTAATATAATGAGATTATATTAATTGTTATGTGCAAGTATACAAAAATTAAAAATATAAAGTATACGGGATACAACTATATTATATAGTGTAGTGCAACATTATGTGACTATACTATATATAAGAACCATGTATGAAGATTAATTAAACTATATAAGCCACATGATTTATGCTTATGTGACAATTGTATGTAAGCATATATTGAAATAATACATCATGGATATATTGTAAACAATTGTTGACTAATAGAATTTAATTGAATAATACATGAGATAATGTAATATGGTAATATCTGATTAAATTATAGCGGTAAGATAAAATGTACATGGATTATATATTGAATATATGTATCCCTACTTGCTACATTGTAATATTAGTTACCTATTGAAAGTACATTGTGACTCAAATTATAACCTAAGTATATGTTATGTGTGTATAATAATTGAAGTGTTGTGTGTTACTAGAATGCTGAGTATTGTGCCTTGTCCCATATTGATAGTCATATCTCATACACACGTGAAAGGCTAATGCCTACACTTCTCAAATTCAGCAAAACTAGGATAGCCTTGTAGAAATGATGAGTAAGGGAGTGGTTTTGATGATGGGTTCTAACAACTAAATACCTACCATTCCATAACCTTCATGCAATTTGTTAATCCGTTAGTTTGATTTGGGAGTTAGAAGCTTGGATTGTGTATTCATTCCTCTATATAAAGAAACTCCCTACTTCTTTATTTCATTACTGAAATATTGTTAAGTAAGGTTAGTATAGTGTGATTATCTCTTTGAGTTGAGGAAGGATTTCTATAGCAGTATTAGCAAGCAATCTCATAACAACCATTTAGCAGAGGTATAATCCCTCTTTTCTTGTTCTTGATTCTTGTTTTCTAAAAATATTCAAATTCTTAGTTATGCCATACTAGGTTGTAATTGGTTTGGGAAGTGGTTGTTTAGTTGTTATATGAACTTATATACATGTTTAGTATGCAATGCAGCTTGTCTGGAATCGATTTGATTATGAAATTTGGGAATTGGCCTAGCTTTTTGTAACGACCCCAAAATTCATACAATATAGTTCTCATTCTCGATCGTTAACAATACAACTTCAATCTAACTTTACATCATTATTCGATATTAAAATCACAAAAAAATGCGGAATATTTAAAACTTTTATATAATCTTTCTTTATTTCCCTGAATCGCAACCTTTACATTACAAAAATTTGATTCAACTCTATTATACGAATCACTTCCTCAAAGTTACTATACAAAATCTTACATTACAATTTATTATCCATACACATTGGATAACTCCACTTATAATCCAACAACATGTTACATTCAAAACATTAGATACATTTCTCATAAAACATAAGTAATCTTCGTGAATATGGATCTCTATAATTCACTTAGCACGTATCCTTACCTTGAAATTTTGACCTGTAAAATTTATTATTTGCAAGAGTGAGCTCGACAGCTCAGCAAGTTCTTACAGTTTTCATGTATCACATAGCACATAATAACATGCTCAACATACATATCATAATAATTAAAGTAACATGACATTCATGCTTTAATTTATATAACAAATATAAAGATTGAGTTCCTTACCCAATCAACATTATTTAACCAACACAATGTAGTCATAAATTGACTTTAACATTTCATGATTACAATATGTATAACATATCATGCTCGCTTACAACATATATAACATATCATGCAATTTAAAACAGTTCATCAAGCTCACGTAGAAAATAAGAACCGAAAGACTTGCCTTGATCGTTGTTTACCAATAACAGTTTAACAGTTTACAGCTATCTGCACTTCGCGTGCCCTACACAATTATATAATAATGCACATCAACTATTAGTCACATAGCAACACATAGTAGTTGTAATGTAAACTCTACTCTACATCTCATAACTCTTCCTACTATCAATACACAATGTTCAATTTGATTGCGTTAACTTTCGAATTATATCTCACTATATTTCTTTTTAGTAATATTCAAAATTCATTCAAGTGTTTAAGTCTTTCTAGGACTACTTATAGGTTTTATATTAACCCCATTTTATATCTTATAATGTTCATTCCATTAGAATCGAAACACTATTTAAGTGTATTAATACATTATACGGCGTTTCGACATTTATACGTCACACACCTAATTCGCCTCTTTTGCATGCGCTTAGCATGCTCCTATGTTGGGTTACATTACTCTATAATATTTCATTCTTATTAGAAACATAATATTAAACAAGGTTATACACACTCGTTACGGCGTTGCGACGATTGCACGTCTGTACGCCAAACTTGCCTATTCGAACGTCCAAACGACACGCATTTGCGCACGCTTAGCAAGCCCATACGAATTGTCTAATACTCAATGGTTAATGTAAAGTATCATTATAATACATAATATTCATGTTATGAAAGTTAGAACATCATTTTACATGATCGTGAGCATTACATGTGCATAGGTGCATGCCCGACGCCCCCCGATTGCCTCCAAAAATACATCAGTCACAAAGATAACCATTTTGACCCTTGCTAATGACCTCAAATTGAAAAGTTAAAGAACGAAAGTTGTAGGTATACTCGTGCTTGTTCTGGATCATCTTGAATCTCCTCAATCGGAGTTCGTATAAAAACGTTATGCTAATTTTACTAAAGCATGTTCGAGCTGTCTTTTGTTAACACTTGGCCAGTGCACTAGGCGCCCCAAATAAGCCTAGGCCAGTGCACTAGGTGCTAGGAGGCAGCTGGTTGCTCATTCATTTAGCCAATTTTCTAACTTTTCCAAATTTTGTCTATTTTAATGCACATACTTCAAATCTTCATAACTTGGTCATCCGTTATCGGAATTAGGTCATTCTTGAGGCTATGAAAAGCTTCTAACATGCTCTAAAAATCCCCCCTTGAATTTATAATTTTTCATATTACTTAATTAGTCCAAAATTTGACTCAAAAGTCCCTCAGACTAAGTTTTTCATGTTTTCCGAAAACTTTCATGACGACTTCTATCTAAATCATTTTTAGTCCATTTTTGATTCTATGAATTCGTAATTCATAGAACTACAACATACTAGAAAATCATAGAACTTTATGGACTCAGCCACTAGATATCCAATTGAGTCTGTTTGGACTTTATGGACTTCTAATTCATAGAACTACAAAAAAAATTAACATCTTCTAAGCACTAACAAACTAGATACAATATTTAAAATAATAACAATACCAAAAATTATGTAAGAAACATACCAAAAAATACGAATTCCACAAACTGCCTACGCACTTGACGCTAAAATTTAACTAAGGAGGTCTTTATAAAAAGTCCTCCCACAACAAAGCCATTCTCACAATGGGTGGCCTTGTTGTTGGTGAATGAAACAAAGGGCCAAACCCTTCTATTTATAGATTTATTAAAGGGTAAGGTTCTCAATTTAGTCGATGTGGGACTTGCTTTATACTAATTTTTCATATTGTTAACATGTTTAGTGTAATCATTCACCACGAATTCATTTCTTAAACAATTCGATCCGTTCAAGTTGCGTTGTTTTCGTTTTACAGAGGAGAACAACGATCAACCATCAATTTAAAGTTTCCATCACAAATTCATCATTGATTTTAGTCTCAAAGTAAACCAAAACACACATTACCATCAAAACCCAAATTCCTTTTTCTTTAGCATAAATACATGAATTTAATTTCTAAAAAATCGTTTCTAGATGACCATTATCAAATTATAAATATCTAATAACATATATAACATCAAAACCCACAAATTCTTTAACCAAAACTCTAATTTTAAAAGAAAACTCAAGAACACATAAATTAGAAATATAAACTAGATTATGTACCTTTAACTTTAATTCCTTGTTTAACTTTGTTATATTACACTCATATGTAATATATTACCTCCTCATTTATTAAAAAAAAATATGCTTACACTAATTTATTATTTTAATTAAGTGAATTACTCCGATTATTTATGAAATTTAATTTATAACAATTCCATCGCCAATTAAGGCATGAAAATTAATTTATATTATTTCATAATATAAATTTTAACTTAATTAAATTAACTAACATTATTTAATTATTTAATAGTTTAATTAACTATTAAATCTCATTTTCTCCAATATATGAATATATATACAACTCTCTTTTATATATAAACATTTAATTTTCTTCACACCAAATTACAAATTTCAAAATATATATAACATATGTATATATTTAAACCCAAAACATCTCATAATAAGAACTTTATATATTAAATTCTCATTTTAATAATGATTGAAAATCTGGGTTGTCACACTTTTTGCCTTTGCTGGCCACTGTCTGGCACGAACTAGTAGTGGCACAGCTGCGCCGGCCTCTGTGTCCAATTTTTGAGTTCTGTTATGATGATGTTAAGTGTAATTGATTAGTATAACTTAGGCAAGGCATACTAACATAAGTAACTTGTATATATGGATATGTAGACCTAACGTAAGCATGTTTAAACCAAGATGGTATACATTTTGATAAAACGACTTATGGTTTTCAAAAGGAACTTAAAGTTATGAAAAGAGGAACTTTGATATGTTAGACTTATATTGATGTTCTGACTTTTGATACATGTTAGTATAGTTTAGAGATGCATGAGAGACATATTAACTTATGTATATAGGTTCCGTACTGTAATATGAACATGTGAACCTCACTAGTGCACATTCCTAACGAAAATGGAAGTTTTAAAAACAAACTTTGACATGCTATAACCATGTTGATATTCTGATCTTGCGAGCATAGTAGTATGGTTTAGAAATGCATGAATAACTCGTTAACTTGTGTTTATATGATTCGTAATGAAGCATGAACATATTGGACTAATTAGTGAACATTACTAATAAAAATACAAGCTTTGCACGTGAGCATTGACATGTTACATTGAGATTTAAATTTTGAAATTTATGGACGTGTTTGATAGTACTCTTAACCTCATTAACGTCATATATATATATATACCATGATTAGGTGTCGTGAAACCAAGTTTAGCGTAAACGAAGCATGCTTTGAAACTAATAACAATCATATTTTATATGTATGCGATATGAATATTCACGAGTATGCCTAATACAAGTTATAAGAATACCTTATGTGTTTAAAAAGTAAGCATGTTAGACTTTGTGATTTTCATGACCTTAAATGACCTTAAGTTATCAAAAGTGTTAACCTAGAACTATATCATGAAATAGAGAACTTAGATGGACTTGGGAAGCATGCAAGACTCTTTAACATGTATATATGTTATGTGATATCATATGTTGATACTTAAACCCGACTTTGACGGTTAACTTACAACAATGCTATAGCTTGCTAAAAAGAGTATGTTTGCTATTCGTTGTGACCTTATGTGATAATGACGATATGTAAACTTGATTAACCTGAAAAGAGGAACTTTAAGGATAAAAGATAATGTAAGTTATATCAATCTAGAGTCGTGAAGTTATATAGTACTATGCGTGATATATGACGGTATAGTAAGATTGAAGACTTAACTTATATGTTGGTTGTATGAATAAGATAAAGTATAATGTTAAACTGTATGACTAATGGATATCCTATACGCATAACTATATTATAATAGGAATTCGAAAAGTGTTGATTAGCTTTACGTGGATAGACTACGCATAAGGCAAGTTTCCTTAAATCCGTTCTTGTATTATTAATTGCAAGTATCCTATCCTTGTGTTTACTTTATTCAAGGAACATTGTAAGCAAGTTTCTAACCCTACTCTTTATTGAGCGTTCATTAAGCTTGTGCTATTATTGTCGTACAAGTAAACTTTTGAGATTGCAATTCAGAAATTATAATTATATAATTCATGGATAAGATAAAAGTCGATTTATATTCTTTGAACATTAAATCTTGAGTTTTGAAATGAAAATTTGTTGCGATCTATGCCATTTAATTCGGCTAGACTTATATTGTTAAAGGGCAATCCAAACCAATTGATTGGTGCGGGATCTTGTATTTGACTGAGATGAACAACTTTCTTTGAAGGGAAATTATAATTGTCGGGAGACCGACGTGCGCACTTTAGTACGATTGAACGATATGCATACCGTAGAGTACTTTAGGCTGATCACCTGTTGTACTTGTTTTGTTGGATTATCAGTATATTACTGTTAATTCTAGTAGAAGTTCATAGTCCTTAGTGACTGCTCAGTATTCAGTTAACTTAAAATCTTAAATTGATTGAATCATATTGATATTATTCTGTCCTTAGCGACTGTTATTGAGAGCTGCTGATATTCTTGCTATCCTTGAAATATCATACCTTGCTATACCCTTTTTGAGATTCGAGAACTATATTACTCACCCTTGTTGTTATAATACTTGCTGAGCAAACTTGTTGCTCATTTTTTCTTTCCCTAAAAACATTTTCAGTTAAAGTAGAGCAGGGTGGACCTTCGGGCGTTGATAAGGGTAAGGACAAGGCTACTGACTAGCTTGTCTCTTTTTCGTTTTAAAATCTTTGATGTTATGTTAAGACTATTTCAGAAATATGTTTAAGCTTAAGTAGGGTTATGCAATAAGTCTTTATTTGATATTATTATGTAATCTATTAAGTATTGTAGGTTGCGAGACTTTGGGAAATAATTATAATAAATTATTGTAAATTATTCTAGATTAGATTTTTCGCTGTGATTGTGTGATTTTAGTTATTATCGTATTACCATGAGAACGTGACGAACCGAATTCGAGTGACCCTGTGGCGGTCCGAATTTGGGGCGTCACAGGTTGGTATCAGAGCTGTAGTTATAAACCTTAGGAGCGAGTGTCCTTAGACTATAACTTAGGAGAACTTAGAAGTTAGGAAGGGGACAAAACTCATGTATACTTTTTCTGGAGAGACTTAGTGTGTTAAGAAATGTAACTTCATTCTATACAATGAACTTATGTTTTATTTAACATTCTAATGGAGTTGCTGTTTGTTTGTCTTGTGTTTGTGATTGTAGGATGGCAGACACAGGGGTACCTAGTAAAGTGGCAGAGGAGGAGCCCAGGGATATACATGTAATATACGAGGCACCCCTATGTTGTAATCCCAACTTTTTGTGTAAAGTCTGGGATAGTGATGTAAACCCCGAGTAAGCATTTGTTAGAGGGGTCGTATTGTAGTATGTTAGTGTTCCCCGTCTTTTGTGATATTAGGGGATATATGTGATAACATTTATAGAAATATGCTAGGAAAAATCATGTAATGAAACGATTTGGCATATGAATATAAATGAAGTTTATTTTAGAAACGTGTTATAAATTTATTCTTTTCATATTAAAAGAAATACTTTAGTAGAATATCTGAGCAATAATAAAATGAAAATTTGTGATGCAGATCATGACACCAAGACGTAGATCGACTGCACCCGAAGAATCAGTTAATAACGAGAGGGAACAAGTAGATCCCATCCAGAAGCTAGTTGATCTTTTAGGAGAAGCTCTAAGGGGAAGGAACAACGAACCCGTTCGCCCTAACCCTCAAGTTGTTCCAGTGACAAGCTTTAAAGACTTTAGGAGTGTAGGACCCCTAGAGTTCGAGGGTACTACTGACTCGATAATTGCGCAAAGCTGGATCAAGGAGATCGAGAAGGCTTTCACTATAGCTCGCGTGGGTGAAGACCAGAAGACGGTATTTGCTACGTACATGATGAGAGGCGAAGTGAACTACTGGTGGAAGGCGAATCAGCAGAGAGCTAAAGAAGGAACGATAACATGGGATAGGTTTAAGACGTTGTTTTTCGAGAACTACTTCCCGAAAAGAATGAAGAATAGAATGGAGGTGAAGTTCTTAGAACTTAAACAAGGTGATATGACGGTGGCGCAGTACACGGCTAAGTTCAATGAACTAGCGCGATTTGCAGAACACCAAGTTGGAGATGAGGAAAGGAAGGCAAGATGATTCGAGCAAGGGCTGAAGCCGTGGCTGTTCAATAAGGTGTAAGTTCTTCAAATTGATTCCTTTGTGATATTGCTGGAGAAGGCGATCATTGCGGAAGGTGGTAGTGAGGCCTTAAGCCTGTATAACAAGGAGAAGAAAGGAAAGAATACTATAGGAGAAAACCGTACAGGAGGAAGCAGTAGTGGAGGAAGCAACTTGGGAAAAAGAAAGTGGGAGAATAACAACAACAACAACAACAACAATCAATCGGGGAATGTTCATGGAGGTTTCAAGAAGAGGGCTGAGTGATGCCCGAAATGTGGGAAGAACCATCAGGGTGAGTGCTGGAAGGGACGTGGCACTTGCTACAACTGCTAACAGGAAGGGCACATCTCGCCCAGCTGGCCGAAACTAAAAAAGATACAAGGATGCTTTGCATGTGGCTCGACGGAGCACCGGATTAAGGACTGCCCGAAGAAGGGAAGTACCAGAGGGAGCCAACAAGGGGGAAACAAACTGATGATCGGCGGACCGGCATAATCCAACCGCCCAACCGCCAGAACTTTTAACATGACCGTCCAGGATGCAATGGCTGCGAACGACGTGGTGTCAGGTATAATCCCAATCAATGATATAAATGCTTATGTATTGTTTGATTCGGGTGCCACCTGTTCTTTTGTATCTGAAGAATTTGTTAGTAAACTTAATTCACCCCGAGAACGATTAGGAGATCCCTTGAACATAGAAGTTGCGAATAAGGAAGTAATCCCTGTAGAATACGTTTATCAAAATTATCGCGCAAACATTAGAGAACATGAACTGAGCGTAGACTTAATTCCTATTAGATTGGGAGAATTTGACGTAATACTGGGAATGGATTGGTTATATAACCATACTGTAATAATTGACTGTCAGAATAAATGTGTGAACCTTCAGACTCCGAGTAAGTCTAAGGTAGTGTTTTATGGTAGCTCATTGCTTAAGCAATCATGTTGCGTTAGGATGATGTAGGCCAAGAAATTGTTAAGGAAAGGATGTGTAGGATACTTAGCTTACATTGTTGATACTCAGAAAAAGGGAGTAGAAATTAAGGATATATCCATAGTGAATGAATTTTGAGATGTATTTCTGGACGATCTGTCTGGTCTTTCGCCAGACAGATAAATTGAATTCATAATAGATTTAGCACCGGGAACGGCACCAATTTCGAAAGCTCCATATATTATTGCGCCGGTGGAAATGAAGGAGTTGATGATACAACTGCAAGAGTTATTAGATAAGGGTTACATATGACCAAGTGTGTCTCCTTGGGGAGCACCAGTGTTATTCGTTAAGAAAAAAGGACGGATCGACGAGACTCTATATCGATTGTCGAGAATTGAACAGAGTAACGATCAAGAATAGATATTCGTTACCGAGGATAGACGACTTATTTGATCAACTGAAGGGAGCAAAGTATTTTTCAAAGATAAACCTACGGACAGGATATCACCAACTACAAGTACGGGATGAGGACATACCAAAGACTGCGTTTCGAACCCGTTATGGACATTATGAGTTTTTGGTAATGTCATTCGGATTGATGTTGGGTATTTTCTACGCATAACACGCAAGTGTACGTGGTCAACAAGTAATAAAGTGATAAATCAGAGATCGTACCCATAGAGACAATAATTACCGTTTAATCAAACAAGTACCAACTTTATAATAACTCAGCTTTATCAAACTAACGGTCAAAAAATGTTTTTATAACTAAATTACTACTTAAAACAAATGCAATACTAAATCGGGATTTTAACAAGATTGAGAGAATTAATCCTATAACTTCACTTATTATTTCACTTCAGATAATATCCTTGTCCCCAATTTATTTCAATTATCCCAGATTATTAATCAAGAACACTAACGCAGATAAAATCACCTCTCGATGCATAACACTCATACTCACTGGCATCCACAGATGATAGAATTAAGCAAGACACCCTAATTAACTAATTCACTATATCTCTATGTGAATTACAATTAAAGAGAGTTTAATATCAAGTTCTCTATAAGATTACATATGCGTAAAGGCATATCTCTACCCTAAACACAAACCATAATTTTCAGCTACGCAGCAATCACGAACATATGTCACTATGGCTAGTTCTAATTCTATATGTTACTCCCTCCGTCCCATAGTTATAGGCTGATTTCTTTTGGCATATAGTTTAAGAAAATCATTTAAGTTAGTTTAAGTGGCAATTTTTAAAAGAAATTTTTCACATATACCCCTTAATATGGAATTAATGAATAAGTTAATTACTCCTTACTTATCACACTAGAACTCTCAACTTAATTGATTAACGTGAACTGACCATTAAAGTCCTTAACCATAGAACTTTTATCAAAGATGGAGTTTTTAATCTACATAAACTTTCAACCAATCACAAAATATGTTAAACTAGTAAAGCCTAAAAAGTTGAATTCTTTTATTGAGAATACAACAACATTAAATGTGGTGATAAAAATAATGATGTTGAATGTTGTTTCTTCAAAAAAAGATAGTAATGGTTGAATATTTATTATAAGGGCATAAAAGTAAAATAATGAACCAACTAAATTTTATAAATAGTAAGTAGCCTACATATTGGGACATCCCAAAATGGAAAATCAGCCTATAACTATGGGACAGAGGGAGTATTTCTCAAGTTCATACAGGATAACAGATAATTGTTGATCAGGCAATTATATAGATTACGCACAACACATAGCAAATAATCTGGGAATAACTTCCATAAACTGAATTTAAGAATAATTAATCATCCATTACATAATAAGATCTGTCATAGACTTGAAAAGATAATTAGTTCATAACGAATGAAATAAAATCCATAATCCACAGAGTATTAATCATAACGAATACAAAGTAAAATGAATAGAGAAAGATAGGAATATGAAAATCCTATCGTTGCTCGTCTCCAAGTTGCTTCACGTTCATATGAATATGCTCTGCTTCAATTCTCCATTTCAAGTTAGATCCACACCTAGTCCTTTTATGGTGGCTAGGTATCAATAGTCTCCGTCTCTCCTTTTATATATTAACAGCCATAGCCCCTAACCATCTCCACCTTGCTTCCCTGTCTGACCCGAAAAAAGAAATAACCATATGGCTGGCGTGCCTCCCCGCCCCCAGCGGGGAGTTCTTTTGATACTCACCCGCCCCGGCTGGTTAATGTTCTGTCCAGCACCTTATTTTCATGACTCTTCATAATTATATAGCTGCTCCTTACCCACTCATGCTCCACGTGACTTGACTATAAGCGAATCCCACTATCACTTTGCCATTCCTTTGCAGCCGTCTTCATTAACTAATTGCATGCATGGCTACATGACTTATGGGCTACTCCATTCCTACCACAAATCCATGGCCCACTCATCATCTCCCTTCATCATTTTGTGACTACCAACATAACACCAATCAAAGGCCCACCTGCTGACTAACCCTCTTAGCATATATGTTGATTCCATAAGCTGCTGACCCACGTACTCAATAATGTCCCACTAATTGCTAGGATATTAGGTGAGCTGCTCCTTTTATCCACTATCCCATTTACTTGCACTTGCACTTGCACACGTGGCTGCTCCATGGCTGACTTTGTAAGCGGCTGCTCCTAATCTCAATTCGTGGCCCACTGGATTATACTTCATGCGAGACCCACTTGCTCATTGCATGGCTCTGCTAAGCTGCTATGTCCCATAATTCGTGACCCACAAATTATTTACTAAGATTTCTCCCAACTATTAAGTGCTGCTTGTGGGCCCCCTCTTAGAATGCTAGGAATCCTTTCTCCCATTGACTGTTAATTCCGTGAGCTGCTAGGTTTAGTTTATATTTGTGATGCTTCATTAAAATAAACAAACTGAGCCCACAAAATTTGTAGCTCACATGTTGGTAATCTGATCCCTTGGTCCCTTTACTATCGAATTGGGTCAGCCCAATTGTACTTAAAATAAAAATATAAGAATAATGAGTATATTTACGCACACAATAAAAAGAGTAAACATTAAATAATAGAGATATAACATGTAAATTTTGTCCTTTAAAGCTACTCTCGCCTCCATTTCATTAATTGCACATAAACATATTCACCCAGTAGAAATGATAGGCAAAGTACTCGAAAACATGCAGAATCAAGCTATAATGACTACCGATTCGTAGGTGTAAAATCCACTCATCAATTAACTAATGCTCCGACAGTATTTATGGACTTGATGAATAGAGTTTTCAAGCCATACTAGGATAAGTTCGTGGTAGTTTTCATCGACGATATTTTGATCTACTCGAAGACTAAGGAAGAGCACGCCGAGCATCTGAAAATTATCTTGGAAGCGCTAAGAAAGGAGAAGATGTATGCGAAATTTTCTAAGTATGAATTTTGGATGGAGAAGGTTCAATTCTTAGGCCACGTGGTGGATAAGAATGGAATCTCCATAGACCCTGCAAAGGTCGAAGCAGTGAGTAATTGGGAGCAACCAAGAACACCGACGGAGGTAAGAAGTTTCTTAGGGTTAGCTGGGTACTATCAAAGATTCATCCAATATTTTTCTAAGATAGCAACCCCGTTGACCAATCTGACGAGGAAGACGATGAAATTTGAATGGACCGACAAATGTGAATAGAGTTTTCAAGAGTTGAAGAAGAGATTGAGCGAAGCGCCTGTGTTATCACTACCAGATGATGCGGGAAATTTTGTGGTGTATAGTGATGCATCGCACAAGGGACTTGGCTGTGTGCTTATGCAGCACGACAAGGTCATTGCATATGCATCACGACAATTGAAGGATTATGAAAAATGATACCCTACTCACGACTTAGAGTTAGCGGCAGTAGTTTTTGCGTTGAAGATTTGGAGGCATTATTTGTACGGAGAGAAATGTGAGATATACACGGACCACAAAAGTCTGAAATATATCTTCACACAGAAGAAGTTGAATATGCATCAGAGGAAGTGGTAAGAATTGATCAAAGACTATGACTGTGATATTCTTTATCACCAGCGTAAGGCAAACGTGGTTGCCGACGCTCTGAGCAGAAAAGGAAAGGAGAAGCTGTTTCATTTGACAACTCAGGAAGAATTGATAGGAGAAATGGAAAAATTGGAAATAGAAGTAAAGGGACCGGAGAGGTCTGAAGAGAAGTTATTTGTAATGGAAGCTCGTCTTACATTGTTGGATAGAGTGAAAGAAGCACAAGAGAAAGATGGGGAGTGCGAGAAAATCAGAATGAGGATTGCAAAAAATGAAGAAGAAAGATTTCGAATGGATAAAGACGATATTTTGAGATTCAAAGGAAGAGTGTGGGTACCAGCGGTAACCGAGTTGAGAGAAGAGATTTTGCACGAGGCACACAATACGATATATTTCGTTAATTCGGGAGGCACAAAGATGTACCGAGACTTGAGGTAACATTTTTGGTGGCCCAATTTGAAACGGGAAGTCTCAGAATCCGTTAGTAGATGTTTGACTTGCCAACGCGTCAAATCAGAGCACCAGCGGCCGAGTGGTTTACTACAACCGTTGGAAATACCGGAGTGGAAATGGGAGCATTTTACGATGGACTTCGTGGTGGGACTTCTAGTCACACAGAAGGGATATGATGCCATTTGGGTTATCGTGGATCGACTAACGAAGATCGCACATTTTCTACCAATCAAGATCCTCTATAGTTTGAATCAGTTAGCGAGTCTGTATGTAAAGGAGATTGTTTCACGACATGGAGTGCCGGTGTCAATTGTCTCTGATCGAGATCTGTGCTTCACGTCAAATTTTTGAAAAAGCTTGCAAGAGAGGATGGGAACATAGTTGAGGTTGACTACCGCTTATCATCCTCAAACAGACGGACAGAGTGAGTGAACTATACAAATGCTGGAGGACATGCTTCGGACTTGCGTGATGGACTTCAAGGGAAATTGGGACGACCACCTACCCTTAATAGAATTTGCGTATAACAATAATTACCATGCGAGTATCGGCATGCCACCGTACGAAGCTCTTTATGGGAGAAAATGCAGAATGTCGTTATGTTGGGACGAAGTCGGAGAGCGACGAATACTCCGACCAGAGTTAGTACAACAAACCGCATACGTGGTGACAGTGATAAGAGCCAGACTGGTAGCAGCTCTAGATCGCCAGAAAAAGTACTCAGATTTGCGTCGGCAGGACCGAGACTTTAAAGTCGGCAGTTTCGTATTCTTGAAGGTATCTCCATAGAAGGGAAAGATCCGTTTCGGCAAGAAAGGAAAGTTAAGTCCAAGATTCATAGAACCGTTCGAGATACTGAAGCGAGTGGGCGAAGTGGCATACAAAGTTGCATTACCACCCGAGTTGGAGCATATCCACAATGTGTTTCACATTTTCGTGTTGCGACCGTATAAGGCCGACTACAAGCACGTGATTTCGTACGAGCCCATTCAAGTGGAGAAGAATCTAGCGTATGAAGAAATTCATGTCCAGATATTAGATATGAAAGAGCAAACCTTAAGAAATAAAATTATTTCATCTGTAAAAGTACTTTGGCGTAACCACGATGTCGAGGAGGCTACGTGGGAGTTAGAAGATAGGATGATGAGGGATTATCCCCATCTATTTGTGTAACCTTGTAGCAATTCCGAGGACGGAATTTTTATAAGGGGGGAAGATGTAATACCCGAGAATTTCCATATATTATTAAATGAATATATTAATGGGAATGAGAATTTATTTGAATATAAATAAATTTGCGTTATGAGATGAGTTAACTCAATTATATTAAATTGAATAATTATAATAATTGAGAATATATGGAGTTTGTGATAAACTCGTTGAGTGCCTTGTGTGGCACAATGATGAGAAATATTAATGATTATATTAATTAATGAAAGAATTACTACGTGAAAAATTAATCAAATATTAATTGTTATTTAATTGTTATTATGAAAGATGGAATATTAATGGTGATTAATAATATGTTGATTATTATTATTGCAAATAATAGAATAATAATAAGCAACTTGTTTATAAATATAATAAGAGTTATATTTATTAAGGTGATAATTAATCATATGAATATTAATTAGGTGTTATTAATGATTACATTGATATATGAGGGATGAATTAATTAATATTTTATTAATTGATTAATTGCCATTATGAATGGTAAAACAAGTAAGTAAGTTATTAATATAATGAGATTATATTAATTGTTATGTGCAAGTATGCAAAAATTAAACATATAAAGTATATGGGATACAACTATATTATATAGTGTAGTGCAACATTATGTGACTATACTATATATAGGAACAAGGTATTAAGATTAATTAAACTATATAAGCCACATGATTTATGCTTATGTGACAATTGTATGTAAGTATACATTGAAATAATACATCATGGATATATTGTAAATAATTGTTGACTAATAGAATTTAATTGAATAATACATGAGATAATGTAATGTGGTAATATCTAATTAAATTATACCGGTAAGATAAAATGTACATGGATTATATGTTGAATATATGTAACCCTACTTGCTACATTGTAACATTAGTTACCTATTGAAAGTACATTGTGACTCAAATTATAACCCAAGTATATGTTATGTGTGTATAATAATTTAAGTGTTGTGTGTTACTAGAATGCTGAGTATTGTGCCTTGTCCCATATTGATAGTCATATCTCATACACACGTGAAAGGCTAATGCCTACACTTCTCAAATTCAGCAAAATTAGGATAGCCTTGTAGCAATGATGAGCAAGGGAGTGGTTTTGATGATGGGTTCTAACAACTAAATACCTACCATTCCATAACCTTCATGCAATTTGTCAATCCGTTAGTTTGATTTGGGAGTTAGAAGCTTGGGCTATGTATTCATTTCTCTATATAAAGGAACTCCCTTCTTCTTCATTTCATTGCTGAAATATTGTTAAGTAAGATTAGTATACTGTGATTATCTCTTTGAGTTGAGGAAGGATTTCTATAGCAGTATTAGCAAGCAATCTCATAACAACCATTTAGCAGAGGTATAATCTCTCTTTCCTTGTTCTTGATTCTTATTTTCTGAAAATATTCAAATTCTTGGTTATCCCATACTAGATTGTAATTGGTTTGGGAAGTGGTTGTTTAGTTGTTATATGAACTTATATACATTTTTAGTATGCAATTCAGCTTGTCTGAAAAATTGGCCTTGCTTTTTGCCGTTGCTGGCCACTGTCTGACACGAACCAGTAGTGGCGCAGCTATGCCGGTTTATAACCGAGGCGTAGCGCAGCTGTGCCGGCCTCTGTGTCCAGTTTTTGAGTTTTGTTATGATGATGTTAAGTGTAATTGATTATTATAACTTAGGCAATGCATACTAACATAAGTAACTTGTATATATGGATATGTAGACCTAACATAAGCATATTTAAACCAATATGGTATACATTTTGATAAAACGACTTATGGTTTTCAAAAGGAACTTAAAGTTATGAAAAGAGGAACTTTGATATGTTAGACTTATATTGATGTTCTGACTTTTGATACATGTTACTATAGTTTAGATATGCATGAGAGACATATTAACTTATGTATATAGGTTCCGTAATGTAATATGAACATGTAAACCTCACTAGTGCACATTCCTAACGAAAATGGAAGTTTTGAAAACAAACTTTGACATGCTATAACCATGTTGATATTCTGATCTTGCGAGCATAGTAGTATGGTTTATAAATGCATGAATAACCCGTTAACTTGTGTTTATATGATTCGTAATGAAGCATGAAAATGTTGGACTAATTAGTGAATATTACTAATCAAAATACAAGCTTTGCACGTGAGCATTGACATGTTACATTGAGATTTAAATTCTGAAATTTATGGACGTGTTTGATAGTACTCTTAACCTCATTAACGTCATACATGTATATATACCATGATTAGGTGTCGTGAAACCAAGTTTAGCGTAAACGAAGCATGCTTTCAAACTAATAACAATGATAATTACATGTATGCGATAGGAATATTCATGAGTATGCCTAATACAAGTTATATGAATACCTTATGTGTTTAAAAAGCAAGCATGCTAGACTTTGTGATTTTCATGACCTTAAGTTATCAAAAGTGTTAACCTAGAACCATATCATGAAAGAGAGAACTTCGATGGACTTTGGAAGCATGCAAGACTCTTTAACATATATATATATTATGTGATATCATATGTTGATACTTGAACCTGACTTTGACGGTTAACTTACAACAATGCTATTACTTGCTAAAAAGAGTATGTTTGCTATTCGTTGTGACCTTATGTGATAATGACGATATGTAAACTTGATTAACCCAAAAAGAGGAACTTCAAGGATAAAAGATAATGTAAGTTATGTTAATCTAGAGTCGTGAAGTGATATAGTACTATGCGTCATATATGACGGTATAGTAAGATTGAAGACTTAACTTATATGTTGGTTGTATGAATAAGATAAAGTATAATGTTAAACTGTATGACTAATGGATATCCTATACGCATAACTATATTATAATAGGAATTCGAAAAGTGTTGATTAGCTTTACGTGGATAGACTACGTATCAGGCAAGTTTCCTTAAATCCGTTCTTGTATTATTAATTGCAAGTATCCTATCCTTGTGTTTACTTTATTCAAGGAACATTGTAAGCAAGTTTCTAACCCTACTCTTTATTGAGCGTTCATTAAGCTTGTGCTATTATTGTCGTACAAGTAAACTTTTGAGATTGCAATTCAGAAATTATAATTATATAATTCATGGATAAGATAAAAGTCGATTTATATTCTTTGAACATTAAATCTTGAGTTTTGAACTGAAAATTTGTTGCGATCTATGCCATTTAATTCGGCTAGACTTATATTGTTAAAGGGTAATCCAAACCAATTGATCGGTGCGGGATCTTGGATTTGACTGAGATGAACAACTTTCTTTGAAGGGAAATTATAATTGTCGGGAGACCGACGTGCGCACTTTAGTACGATTGAACGATATGCATACCGTAGAGTACTTTAGGCTGATCACCTGTTGTACTTGTTTTGTTGGATTATCAGTATATTACTGTTAATTCTAGTAGAAGTTCATAGTCCTTAGTGACTGCTCAGTATTCAGTTAACTTGAAATCTTAAATTGATTGAATCATATTGATATTATTCTGTCCTTAGCGACTGTTATTGAGAGCTGCTGATATTCTTGCTATCCTTGAAATATCATACCTTGCTATACCCTTTTTGAGATTCGAGAACTATATTACTCACCCTTGTTGTTATAATACTTGCTGAGCAAACTTGTTGCTCATTTTTTCTTTCCCTAAAAACATTTTCAGTTAAAGTAGAGCAGGGTAGACCTTCGGGCGTTGATAAGGGTAAGGGCAAGGCTACCGACTAGCTTGTCTCTTTTTCGTTTTAAAATCTTTGATGTTATGTTAAGACTATTTCAGAAATATGTTTAAGCTTAAGTAGGGTTATGTAATAAGTCTTTATTTGATATTATTATGTAATCTATTAAGTATTGTAGGTTGCGAGACTTGGGGAAATAATTATAATAAATTATTGTAAATTATTCTAGATTAGATTTTTCGCTGTGATTGTGTGATTTTAGTTATTATCGTATTACCATGAGATCGTGACGAACCGAATTCGAGTGACCCTGTGGCGGTCCGAATTTGGGGGCGTCACATAATTTTGACCCAAGCAAGAAGTGTGCTTACCATTCCGGATCCTCGAGCCATGATACTTAAGACTGTTGGTCTCTCAAGCACAAAATCCAAGACTTGATTGACAATGGAGAGATTGTGGTGATCAAACCAGAACAACCACACGTACAAGACAATCCCCTCCTTCAGCACAAAGAGGAGAGTGTCAACATGATCAGTACAGAAAATGAATGAGGATTTAAATACCTCCAATATGTCGTAGAATCAACTTAATCCAGCAATAACAGCCCAGATAGTTAGGAAGTCTCAGAAAGGCGATTCCTGATAGAGCAATAGATAAAGTCTATCAAGGAACAAATCGAACAGTTAGCCGAATTGGTCGTATACCAACATCAGATCACTAGGCAGCTGATAAACCAGACTAACCCACCCAATGCAAATTCTCCCACACCTGAGATCAGTCCACCAGAGATCAGTCCCATCTTCAGGAAGGATCACTACCAGTCTCATGAGTATGAACCCTGGGACGACAAAATGGTCAAAGGAGAGAATTGCCGAGATGGCAGGAAGTTCTTATTTTAAAGGAATTTCACCAACCTGAACCAGCCAATGGAGGAAATCCTCCAGATGTTAATCAACGAGGGAATGGTTGCAGATTTATTACCACCATTAAACCCTCGATCCAAGAAATTCAAGCCTGACCAAATCTGTCAGTACCACTCCAATGCACCTGACCATGATACTGAAGATTGCTGGGCACTTCATAACCTGATTCAGAATATAATTGAAAATGGTGACTTGATAAGAGGGAATCAGGATTATGGCCTCCCAGATGAAGATAATATCTTTATTCCCACTGAGTGGAATCAAGATACAGTGGCTGTGGTTTCCTGTGATAAGGAGTCATCTCTTACAACTGCCAGGGAAAGGTGTCAAAGGAACACAAAATCCTGTGAAGGTGGCCGCACCTGAGCCTTTAATCTTGCCATTCAGACCTCAGTATCCAGTTATCAATCTGAAGAGGGTCCCATGGAACTACGAGAACAATGAAGGTTCCACTTCAAACAATATTGCCATCGTACCAAAGGATAATCCATTGTACCTGCCTCAGTTGGTGATCAAACCAGTCCTCAAGGACAAAGAAAAGGTGGCTGAACAGAAAATAGCAGAGTTCCTCCATAAAATGGGACACAATGACATCAAAGTGGTGCAAAACCTGAAAGACGCACCAAAGCAAATGTCCATCCTAGACTTGGTCTTATCCTCCGTGGATCACCGCAACATTCTAGTGAAAGTACTGGAAGAAGCCCATCTGCCACATACCGTGGACGCCGAGAAATTCCGTCACGTGGTAGAACACATTTTCAACAGCAATGTGATATCTTTCACTGACGATGATATCCCTGGAGAAGGGATAAGCTTTCGTAAGTCCCTATATATAGCTGTGATGTCTTTCGGTTATGTGATCGGGGGTGTGCTCATAGATTGATGATCATCCCTCAACATCTGTCCTTACAATACCTTGGAAAGAATGAAGATCAACCCGAACCGGATCAAAACTAATCATGTGGTCATCCGAGCTTTCGATGGATCTCGCCGACAAGCTATTGGAGAAATAGAGCTTCCTCTAAAGATTGGTCCACATACTTTCTATGCGTCTTTTTAGGTGCTCAACATCGCCACCGGATACAACTTGTTGCTGGGCAGGCCATAGATCCACATGGCAGGGGCAGTGCCATCCACCCTCCATCAACAGCTCAAATATATTATCAACAGCAACCTCATCACGGTCAACGTCGAACCAGAATACCCTGTCTGTATACAGGGAGACATGCCAGTGATTAGCCTGGATGCGGGGATTAAACCTGCAATTTTTCAAGCCCTGGAGGTGAGTGATACTCAGTATCTACCTATCGGAGAACCAGCACTGAAACCAAAGGTCTCCATCGAGGTGATGACAGTGGGCCAAGAGATGGTATCTTTGGGTTTCCAACCTGGAGAAGGGTTAGGAAAGAACCAACAAGGTATCAAGAGTCCAGTCCAAATCTCGAGCCAGACAAGGAGAGCCGAATTGGGTTATTCATCCAGGTCAAACAGCCGGAATCCACATAAGCACTCTAAAGCTCATGCTTCCATAATTTTGCTGCCAAACCTTACGGGTGTTGGATGGGTGAAACCCATGAGGAAAATCCCAGCTGTGGTATCAACCATGTTATTTCCTTCCATTATACTAGCAAGTGAGAGAACAACTCCCAGATCAGAGATGGATAGTAAAAAGGGAAAAGAAAAGATCCTGTACAAAGGACGAGACCCATTTGCTAACATGCGGGTTATCAGAAACTACGAGGGTATGAATGATGAGATCCCAGACAGTGACTATGATGATCATATTCAAATTCCTCGCATCAAGAAGGAAAAAGGGGGCATTTCAAAGAAAAGCCCCGGCCCTATTATAAAGTATGTCTCCGTCGTTATCCGAGAGGAGGCAGATGATCATAAATCCTTGATCCTCCCTGTTCATGAGGATCTAACCCTGGATAACTGGAACAATATCCCTTGCCTCAGTCAAAAAGGGTAAAGGGGCAGATAGTCTGTCTGCCCTTTAAACATGCTTTCATTTACTGCTTACTTTTGATTGCATAACTATAGTAGTAACTTTTGTCATGCTTTGCCAAATGATCTGTATATTTAAGCAGTTGTATATATTAAAATGAAAGCATTTTTTTTTCAGGACTCAAGCATTAGATTTGTTTGTCTCTGCTGGTGAGATGTCAACCTGTCAAAGTGACTACAACTTTGATGTAGAACTGAACTTCGACTTGATGGATATTGATCAAGAGGAGGAAGATAACTATGAGGTTCCCGAGGAGATCAAAGAATGGGTCGAAGACAAACCCAAATCAAACCTCGACCAAACCACAACTATCAACATAGGAACCTCTGAAAACATCAAAGAAATCCAGATAGGCGTAGACCTCACACCAGACCAAAAAGGCGATCTGATTGAACTCCTAACACAGTTCTAGGATGTGTTTGCATGGTCACATAAAGACATGATTGGCCTATCAACTGACATCGTCATCCATCGAATGCCTATCAAAGATGGATTCAAGCCAATCAAACAAAAGCTCAGGCGATTGAAACCTGAATGGAGTCTAAAAGTCAAAGAAGTCGTTAAACAATTCAAAGCTGGAACCATCATAGTATCAACCTACCTGGAGTGGCTGTCAAACATAGTTCCTGTGCCTAAACCCGGAGGGAAGGTACGAGTCTGCGTGGATTACCGGGATTTGAACAAAGCATGTCTCAAGGACAATTTCCCAGTACCTTTCATCCACATCCTGATCGACAATACGGCGCAGTATGACATATATTCCTTTATGGATTGCTTTGCTGGTTACCATCAAATCATGGTTGCTGAAGAAGACTGGGAGAAAACAGCTTTCATCACTCCCTGGGGAACCTTCTGCTACAGACGATTATCCTTCGGCCTCATCAATGCCAGAGCCACATATCAGCGAGCCATAATGGCTCTATTTTATGACATGATGCACAAGGAAATAGTGGTCTATGTAGATGACATCATCATCAAATCCCGGATGGAGGATGATCACCTAGACCATCTCAAAAAGCTGTTCAACAGGTTGCGTAAGTACAACCTCAAGCCAAATCCAGCCAAATGTGCTTTTGGCGTCAAATCAGGCAAGCTATTAGGATTTCTGGTGAGTAATCGAGGCATCAAGCTAGACCCTGCCAAGATCACAGCCATCACTGAGATGCTAGTACCTCGAACAGAAAAGAAGATATGTGGGTTCCTAGGAAGGATCAACTTCATAAGCCAATTCATTTCCTAACTCACAGCAACTTGTGAACCCATCTTCAAGTTACTAAGGAAGAATTCCTCCACCAAATGGAATGAGGATTGTCAACAAGCCTTCCTTGTCATCAAGAAGCAGCTGGTTGAAGCACCAGTCTTGGTACCTCCAAGGGATGGAGTTCCTTTGTTCATGTACCTGTCCATAAATGCCGATGCAATGGGCTGCATGCTAGGATAGAAGGATGATAGTAGCAAAGAGAGAGCCATCTACTACATCAGTAAAAGATTCAGCAATGGTGAACGAAAGTACACCCTGATCTAGAAGACATGTTGTGCGTTAGCATGGGCCGCCATGAGGTTGCAACACTATTTACATAAGCACACGACCTACCTCATATCCCGCATGGATCCCCTGAAGTACGTATTCAACAAGCCAATGTTGAATTATTGACTGCCAAATGGCAGTTAATCCGACAACAGTTCGACATTGTCTACGTGACTCTGAAGTCAATCAAGGGTCAAAGCATTGCAGATCAATTAGTTGAAGCACCTTTAGGAGGGTTCGAGCCCCTAGAGACTTATTTCCCGAATGATGGGATCATGACAATTCAACAACTCCAACAAGAGAATACAGTCCAACCATGGAAAATGTATTTCAATGGAGCAGTAAACATGGAAGGTGCCGGAGCTGGGGCAGTCCTTATCTCTGGTATAGGAGAACAATATCCTGTGGCTACCAAACTTTAATTTAGCAACACCAACAACATAGCCAAGTATGAAGGCTGCATAATGGGGTTGAAACTAGCCCAATCAATGGGTATCAAACATTTACTGGTCTTTGGAGACTCTAAGTTGGTCATCAGATAAACCACTGGGGCATATCACACCAAAGAACTGCATTTGCTGCCCTATCATCGGCAGGTCATCAAAATATCTCTAGAATTTGAAGACATAACCTTCATCCATATTCCTCGGGGTAGGAATGACTTTGTTGATGCATTGGCGACGTTAGCTTCATTAATCTGCATATCCTATAGGAGTGGATTTCCATGCATCAATCTGCCTTGGTATCTAGACATCAAGGAATATCTCCGAGATGGATCTACACTCGCTGGGGCAAGCCAATCCGAGCAAAAGCGGATTCACAAGATGGCTATGAAGTTCTATCTGAGCAGAGATGCATTTTATAAAAGGGATGCTGGAATAGTCTTGTTAAGATGCCTTGATAAAGAGCAAGCCCAGAGATTGATGGATAAAGTCCACGGTGGAGTCTGTGGTCCACACATGAGCGGTCACCTGCTAGCCAAGAAGATATTAAGAACAGAACATTATTGGATCTCACTCAAAGCTGACTGTGATGATCACATCAAGATATGTTATCAATGTCAAGTACATGGAAATGTACATGCTCCTCCAAATGAGCTACACAACTTGAGTTCATCATGGCCTTTCTCTATGTGGGGGAATGGATGTGATTGGTCTAGTAGAACCAAAAGCCAGCAATGGTCATTGTTTTATTTTCACCATGATCGATTACTTCACCAAATGGGTTGAAGCAGTCTCGTTTCCCAAAGTCACCAAAGAGTTCATCATTGGTTTCATCAGAAATAATGTTGTTAGTCGATATGGACAACCGGAGGTGATCGTATCAGACAACGCCAAAAACCTGAACAATCAGATGATGAAAGAACTTTGCAGTAAGTTCCACATCAAGCATCTCAATTCCGTCATATATCGGCCCAAGATGAATGGTGCTGTCCAAGCGGCCAATAAGAACATCAAGAAGATCATGTAGAAAATGTTCGCCAATCACAAAGAATGGCCTGACCTACTGCCTCTAACCTTGTTAGCATACAGGACGTCAATGCGTACCTCTACTAGGGCTACCCCCTATTCATTGGTCTATGACATGGAAGCAGTCCTCCCCATAGAAGTAGAGATGGAGTCCTTGCGAGTGTTAATAGACGCTCAGATGGATGAAGATCAGTGGTTGCAAGACCGGTATCACCAACTGTCCCTGATAGATGAAAAGAGGGCTACAACCATTTTCCACTGACAGTTATATCAGCAAGGGATTTCCCGATCCTATAACAAGAAGGTCTGAATACGGTAATTCAAAGAAAATGACTTGGTGCTGAAAAAAGTTTTGGCCAATCAAGATGAAGCTAAAGGAAAGTTCGCCCCTAATTAGGAAGGCCCTTTCATTGTCAAGGAGGTGTTAACAAGAGGAGCTATCAGACTACAAGAGATGGACGGGAGCGAATTTCCCTAACTCATCAACTCAGACACCATAAAAAGGTACTATGTCTGAAACACATGTATACCACCATCCGGGTCCTACAAATCAAATCAGGTTTGGTTTTCACTGTAAGTCGGAACTACGAATGACTTGATCTCCCTCCACTCGGAAGTACGTAGACAGCCATTTCTAGTGCAGTCAAACCAAACAAAAAATTCAAAAACTCATCAAACCAAACTCAAAACCCAAGAAAAATACTTCTCAAACCTCTCTCACATAAAAAAATTGAACTACGAATGACAAGATCTCCCTACACCCGGGAGTACATAGGCAGCCATTTACGGTGCGGTTTGACCTTCAAGAAAAAAAACAACAAAAACTAATAAAAACCAGTTCCAAGACATCGAAAGCATATAAAGGCTAAGTCTTATCAAGCTACCCTGATAAATAGGCCCTGCTGAGCTACTCTTTGACATCTCACTGTCAGTCCATCAAGGAGAAGCTCAAGATACATCAACAACAGCGAGTCATGAAATAAGTGGTAATCACTCAGCAATGATAATATATAACCAAACATGGAAGTGAATCAAAAATATATTTCTCTAATATACAAAACTGTTTGATATATACATAATGTCCTGTATATGACAAAAATGGTTGATCTAGTATGTGCAGGAAAAACAAAGCTAGTCTAAGGACCTAAGGATAAGCGGGCCAGCAATGGCAACATAGCATCTCTCTTTGAAGATGGTGGAGCAGTTGCAAGTGCAATACCCTCAAACCTCCATAGGGATCAAAATATCCACAGTCATCTGTAGTGTGGCATTGTGGTCATCAATATATGCACTCATCTCGATAACCAGACCATGAGTATAAGACCGAAGAGCAGTACTATCGGCAATGGAAGCTATAGCCTCATCCCTTTCCACAAAAGCTGCATCCCTAGCAATTAAAGTCTCCTCGATCTCCACAAAAGCTACGTTTCTGGCAGAGCGGATCTCCTCTCGCTCAATCAATCCTGCATCCTGAGCGGCTCGAGACGCATCTCTCTCTGCCAAAGCTATATCTCTGCCAGACAAGGAGGTCAACATCAGAGCTCTAGCCTGATCCCTCTCAAAGGTCAGCCTAGCTAGTGAGTCCGCCAAAGTCGGATCTGTCCATGCTGGAACAATCGGCGGATCACTAACTAGTGCTTCTGTCAAACCTATAAATAACTCATCCTCAGTAGGAGACTCAGGATCCTCCATAGGCTCCTCCTTGTCTGAATCCACTATAGGAGCTGGCTGGATGAATGTAGCGGATGCTATATTTGCCTCCAACCACGCTGAGTACTCTGGAGAACGATCCGGATGGCTACTGGAGAAATCAGCCCTCTCCCTGTGAGTCCAACACTCATAAACTCTGACCAAATCGGCAGGTGACTTAGATAAAGCTGACATCCTCTGATCAATAGCCCCCTCAAACTGATGCAGGCTCTGAAAATGATCGAGCTGACCCATAACAGCCAGAGGATGGCAAGTAGTCACTCCCCTCAATCCCGCTAGGGGTACGTAATCCATGCCAGATGCGTGGATGATGAAGCTATAGGGAGAAACTAGCCCTGAGCATGGCAGAATCGAAAATAAATGCGCAATGTCAGACAAAAATGCTGACCATATCTCTAAATCGGTACACTCTGCCAGCTGAAAGGAGTAGGACGTGGCTATCTCATGGGTGAAATAATACCCCTGATGCCTGAAAAATCTAATCGGTCAAATATGTGACATGAGCCATATATACAACAAGACTGAACTGCCTCTAAAAACCCCTCCGGGTGGGTACTGCAGTAGGTGGCTGCTCTCAGCATCTCAACCAATATCATCGGGATGATGGTGCTACTCTGCCTAAGGGCCCTAACCACAACTATCAATCCCACACCCAAATGGTCCAAGCGTAGCGACATATAGACATAGGCTACGATGCACATCAGTAAAACGTCTATCCTGGCTAAATGTCATGCCTCTGCCGATACAATAAAATCCCCGGCATGACGATCGTAACTGTCGAGCTGACCGAAGCGATCGATCAAAAAATCAATGGAGATCACACGTCTAGAGATAATCTCATCCATAACTACGCTCTGGCGAAGACCTGACATCCGTATGAACGGTTTCCTCATATCACTGATCGTCGTACGAGCGTATGGCACCTCTAAAGCTAGGCTAGTAAACCGTTGGTACTCCTCAAGGGTCGGAGTCAACTCATGATGCCCAAAGCGAAAGACCTGTCTATTGGGTATCCAACAGGATAAGATTCCATCTACGAACCTGTATGGCACCTGAAAATCTACAAGGGCCAACGAATGCCCAGCATTTGGTCCACTGTCCCTCTAGCTGAGAAGGGCAGGCTCTCGTACCATGATCTCAACGACGATGCCACCTCAGACGGTGTTAAACGCTCGATATGGCTAACGGTAGATGATGCCATTTGTATCACCATATCATAAGACCATGCAGGGGTCAAATATGAACTCATCTATCTAAATGCATACCCATGAAATAATACATGCATAATGACAATGATAAGCATGATGCGATAGATACGAAATATCATGCATATCTATAATAAACTATCTACTACAATTACCATCCATGTCTGATAATACAAAGCAAAATAAAAAAGTACAAGAATGGGGCACACTACCCAACTACTAACAGTGGTCTATCAAAATGGGGCACAGCAACCCAAAAGCCAAAACAGTGGCCGACCAAAAGATATAGCTACAATAGCTATCCAAAAAGATCCAAAATATCTACGCTCAGGTGGTTAAACTGCTCCATCTCCTCCGTGGACACAAAGTCGCGGTCATCAGGCATGTCTAGGTGGTACAAGGGAGGATCAGCCCCTGCAAAACTGCTGGAAAATGGACCTAAAGAGGGGCCCGCTCCTGAGCTGGAAGGGTCAAAAAAAGATGCCTCTGACTGATCTCGGCCAAGATGCCTGATAAAAAAGCGAGCTCTCTCCAACTCCCAGGTCAGCTCTGCAATCTGGTCTAAATAAGTAGGCTCCCTGAGGCAAGCTATCCAGTCTGTCATCATCACAGACCGAAGCACCATGTCTGCCATAAACTAGGTAGCCCGAGTCTGAGCTCCAATACTGCGAGGACTCCACCAGCTGCTAAATGCCTTCTGGATATATAGGCCCTTTGATAGGGTAAAGCCGTCTATACTCTTCATAGGGATATCTGTCAGTGGTTGGATCAATGGCCAATGATGCCAGGTAGGAGGAATAATGGGAATGCGGATCTGCCCCGTAATGCTCTTGATAGTTTGCTCTCCTAAATAGAGCTCCCAGCCTCCCTCTGTCAACAACGGGACTCTGCGGGTCAACGACGCAAACTCCCGACCAGTGGGGAAGCCTCCCTCAAATCCAACGGTCAAAAACTTGGAGGTATACAGCATCCAAGAGATCGCTCTGGCTGTCAAAAGCTCTAACTGCAGGCGGGAATGGTAAAGCCCTTAGCAACAGGGACCTCCCTTAGAGTGGAGTGATGCCAACACCGTCCCCGAGGATAGGTCTCCAGACCTAAAGCAGTGGCGGACCATAGGAAAGGAAGCCTCTCATATGCCCAGAACTGGCCATGTAAATATCAAAAGTCCTCAGTGACCAAGACTGACAAATGTAAATGTAGAAATCAAAAAAGTACAAGAAAGATGTACTCACCAGCAGAAACAGGTAGAACCCTAACCAAGCCTCCGTCAAAACCTCCGAAAGCATGCGCATGCCCCGGAGAAAATAGGCAAAGGTGTAGATTTGTCCAATTTATGTAACGACAATTAACGCGCAAGTATACGCGGTCAGCAAGTAATATAAGATAAGTGGAGTGTCGTACCAACGAGGACGAAGTCTTAAATGCAAATCAAATACTAATGTAAGTTCTATACTATCTTATCTAAACAAGTGATTGGAGATGGTATGTTAAACTATGCAATTACAACTAAAGGAGGTGAGAGAAATAGATGTACTAGGGAGACAAGTTAGGATTAAAATTCCCCAAATGCGTCGCCTAATCTCCTAACTCTCCACATTACAAACAACTCAAGGAATGGACAGCCGAGAATAGAACTGCGCATATGCTTCTGTCGAAGGCCAAATGCACATCCCTAGCTAGATGAATCACAATATGTCTATTGATGAAAATAACTAGACTAGGGTCATTAAGCTTAGTCTCAAGGCTACACAAGGCAAATAGAGATATGTCTTTCCTATTAAGCAGTTTATGCACACATTCCCTTAGGCAAGGGCATAACAAGTGTTATTGTATTTTAAAAGCCATATATTAATGTCCAATTTTCAATATCCATTAATATCACTACCAAAAACTCTGTCAAGCAATCAGTCAATAAGCAAGAAATACAACAACCCATTCCCAAAATGATTCATTAAAATAAATAGGAGAGAAAGTTAATTAGGCTAACACTAGGTTACATTGCAATCTAAAAAGGAATTAGTTCATAACCATAGTGCTAATACACATTTCTATAACATTCAACATTGCTCAGTAATACACAAATAACTGAGAGATTTGGAATAAGAAAACTCCTGTTGTGAGGTTTTTTGTCTCCAAGTCTTCTCTTCTCCGTGTAACTCCTGAGATGTGTAGGATGAAATAACTCTTCTCCCCTAAACACAGCTTCTTTCTGTTCTAGAATCTAATTAATCTACTATGTTATCACTGTCTGTAATTAATATCCTAGCCGCCGTACTCTTTTTCTATATCTGTCCCTTGCTATCCTTGCTCCTTTTTTCATTAGGTCATTAAAAGCGAGTCACTGGCTAGGCACCGGAGGTGGCGCTGCGGCGCGGAGACTACAACTGTTGGGTGGCGCTGCGGCGCCACTCACGCTGCGGCGCGAGCTCAAGAAGGACCATAGCCGCTGTAGCGCCAGATGTAGTCAGCTTGTACAAGGAGGAGGCGCTGCGGTGCCAGAGTGTAGAAAATGGCAATTTTGCCCTTATAAGCTGGAAATGACCTAAACAGCCCTGCATCATACAAGAAAAGCATAATAACAACAAAAAATATATAAAAGCACAATAAATAACATAAAACAAGTAGCGTCTTAAGCTTTAGAGAATCTGATTCGCGATATAAATACCACTTATCAGATACCCCCAAACTTAAGCTTTTGCTTGCCCTCAAGCAAACTATCTAACATCCACACCTATATTACTGGAAGACGTGAATGGAAACTACTACTATAGAATAATAGCACGGCTTCTAAGCGTAACTATAGAGCCTCTCCGAGAATAGGACAAACACTGTCATGAAAGGGGGCTTAATATCAAATTTGCAAGCATGAGACTGTACTCGATCCATTCCATGCGTGTGTAGACCAACCATCCTAACTAATCATAGCTCAAATAAGCTCACACAGTCGATTGCTAAAACCAATATGCACACTTTGCAACTTAAACATTCAACAAGCATTAAGACTAAGACGCAAGCACAGGAAAAGATCAAAAGGCTCTAGCATGAAGATAGTAAAATCTGACTCGGACAGTCCTTAATTACCTTAGGCTAAACAGAGCTACCCATTAATGAGCTTTTGATTAGTGACTCCCAAGCCAGATGACTTTAGGGCACTAGGTGTGGAACACCCCTATGAATCTAATAACTCGAGCAGCAAAGGCCACGTAATCAACATAAGCCAAATTAGACTTTATGAAATCTGAAGATTATTTGACGAGTGCATTTTATGCTCCATCTCAACATCGGTCCTGCGTTTATGGGCGAGTGCGTTTTACGCTCCATCTCGACCCACCGCAAGACTTTTGATATTCAATCTCCTTTTTAATTTATTTTATTTTTATTTTACAACATGCCAGAGTCCAAGATCCAAAACTGTAAAAGCGCCTAAGTCCTTTATTACCTTGTAGAAATGAAAGATTACAAGGATGAACATACTCTCAAAGCAATAAACACGCGAACTAAATCGAAAAATAACTAGTTAACACAGTTGGACGGTGCTTGCTAAGAAGGACGGATCAATAACAGTCTCAACTTATCGATTTAACAACCCCTGACTCATACATGCTTGACACGACTCTAAGAGGCAGACATAACTACTTGGCGCCTGTCATTAGCCATGATCAATAATTAACAGCTATAACACCCTCACCCAGCATATATACAGTTATAAAACGGGGCAAAAGGGGGGGGGGTAATCAAAACATTTTAGGCATGAAGTAACAAAAGAAACAGCACCCTGCCCAAATAAGGAAAAGCCATAACACATGGCATCAAGTAAACCAATTATCTGCACAATCCCCAAAATATAGCTATAAACACAACAACCAAAAAAATAACATGAAAGCTATCGCGAACGCAAAATACTATATACAAAATAAAGCAAAAGTATTCAAATATTATAAACCAAAACATTCATATATATATTTAATAAAACCAACGTACCAATGCATCTTAACATGCATCCCAAAAAAAAACAAAAACATCAACAAACACAGCATAAATAACACATAGTCTGGGGCTATACCGCCCAAAAGAAACATAACAGCAATTCATATATAATAATACTTAAAAAAGAATCTCCCCCATGCTTGAAATCTGCCAATGTCCTCACTGGACTTCACCCTCTGGAGCATCATCATCACCGCCATCATCATCGGCACCCGTTGGCTCCTCCTCGCGATCCTCTCCTCTGGCCGGAAATGGCGGTGGATAAGGCGCAAAAATTGGAGGTTCTGGAAATTAAAAGGGCATGGACTCTGCATCATCTCCTCCCTGGGCATAATAGATACTGGAAACTGTATTCGCGAACTCCGCATGATAGTGATTGAATTGGCTCTGCCATTGAGCCACCGTATCAACCTTGCAGTGGAGAAAGTTAAGGCTGCTCAAAATCTCTGCTAGGGCCCCAGGTGGCATAGCCTCAGAAGATGGGGGCTCAACCTCTTGAGCGGATGTACCAGCCTTAGAGGAGGGAGGCGGCATAGGACCTGGTAAATAGCCCTGACCCTTTAGGTGCGATGGAGGTCCCCCATCCCATACTCCATATCGGGCTATAACGTGATGATCAATGACAGCCATAGGCGGCTGAGTGATATCGTCTTTCTCCCAGACCACACCCGCCCTTTTGCATAGACGTGTGATCAAAGGCAGGTGAGGGAGTCCGGAATTGACGTTGCTCCTGATGGCCTTTTTAATTGAATCCTAGATAAGAACCCCCACATCTACCTTCAGCCCCATGACAATTGCATACAACAGAACTGCCCTCTCTCTTGTTACATCGCTCAGGTGGCGTGTTGGCATGATATTGGCACAAATGAAGGAGTACCACGCCTTACCATAACGACTTAAGGCTTGATGGGGGAAAAAGGTCATTTCACCGTGGAATTCATTGGTTTTCCAAACGGTACCAGGCTTGCAGAGCTTGGTTATAATCTCATCTGTACTATAACTCCGCATCGCAGACTCCAGATAATCCTTACCATCGTAGTTTGGAGTCCCATACACCGTATTGATAGCACGACTGTCAAATTTGATCAACTTACCCCGAACCGGCACCGTTGCAGGACCATCAGCATTAGCATTTGCGTAGAATTCCTTTACGACTGAAATAACTGCAGATTCGGGTGGCTTGGTGAAGTGAATCCATTTCATAGTCATAATCATGGAATTCATATCGCCGTCCGTCTTGTCAACTGGCCTTAGCCCTCGTTCAGGCACCAAACTCCTCTTTGAAAAATTTTGAGCATAGCGCTTCCAGGCTTCCTCACTTGGGAATTTTACTGCATCCTAAAGGGGAGGAGGGGTTCTGGATGTCGGAGGAGGTCCTATACTAGTGCGAGGCCGCTTTGAACCCATTGCTAACAAAACTCCAAGGACAACAAAAACTTTTAACAAACGAAAATCCAAACACTGGCCCTATGAAGACTTACCTCATACTGCTTATAAATAGGATGAAGGAGCGTAACTGCACAACGGTTGATGGCCCCGAACGGTCAAGAACTGAACAGGCGACGGTTGATTTGCAGAACTCTTTGGACGAAAGGAGATATGTCTGAGAGAAAAGAGGGGAAGTAACGTGAACTGCTGCAAACTGAATCCCAAAAGCCTTGTTTAAACTCAAAAACACGCTACTGGCACTGCGGCGTGGTGCATGGCACTGTGGCGCGAGATAAATCTGTATTGGCGTTGCGGCGTCATTTTTGGCGCGACGGCATGGCTTCTTGGCACTGCGGTGCAAAGATCAGTTAAGACCTCAACGCTGCAGCGCAACTCTCCAATAGCTATCAACTAATACCGGCGCTGCGGCGGGAAAGTTTGTAAAGGGATTGGCGCAGCGGCGCGATAGAGAATTTTGGAATAATGAACATGGCGCTGCGGCGTAAAATTTAGTTAAGCATCTGGCGCTGCGGCGCGGCCTTCTGATTTCCTACATTCCTGCAGCAAACATCCAAATCACTGAATCAACACAAACTAATCATACTAACAATTATACTAACCATTAACCTACATACTAACATACTAATTCAGCATCTACAATTATTCTAAAGAAAACCAAGTGCACTAATGATAATTAAAGAAAACAACACTGAATGAAAATAATAAGGATATTTTTTGATACTGAGATGGGGTTGCCTCCCCATCAAGCGCTTGATTTAGAGTCGTCGGCTTGACTTTCACCCTGCCTTACACCGGGTCTCCCAAGGTGATGGAGGTGTTTTGTCGGTCGACCTCGCTGCCCCAATAGTGTTTCAAACGTTGTGCATTGACTTTGAAGGTTTTGTCTGAATGAGGGTCTTCGACCTCAATAGCCCCATGAGGATACACCTTAGCAATTGTGAATGGCCCTGACCATCGGAACTTCAACTTCCCCGAAAATAATTTCAGCCGGGAGTTAAAAAGAAGCACTTTCTGGCCCTGTTTAAAATTCCTTTCGACAATTTTCTGGTCATGCCACCGCTTTGTCTTCTCCTTATACAACTTAGCGTTTTCATACGAGTGCAGACGAAACTA
The DNA here is from genome assembly GCA_020205555.1 of Panax stipuleanatus. Classification (NCBI taxonomy): domain Eukaryota; kingdom Viridiplantae; phylum Streptophyta; class Magnoliopsida; order Apiales; family Araliaceae; genus Panax; species Panax stipuleanatus. Next base: position 90,841,139 of record CM035124.1, read on the forward strand.
GTCTGATTCATTGAGTTGTAATAGCCTTCGTTCACTTGCTGCATCCATATCGAAATTGAGCTTTTGGATAGCCCAGTATGCATTGTGCTCCAGCTCCACAGGAAGATGACAAGCGTTGCCATAAATAAGCCTATACGGAGACATTCTGATAGGCGTTTTATAAGCGGTGCGGTATGCCCACAAGGCATCATCAAGCTTCTTTGACCAGTCCTTCCGATTAGGGTTAACAATCTTCTCCAAGATACGCTTAACCTCTCGATTAGAGATCTCTGCTTGGCCACTTGTCTGCTGATGATAACCTGTGGCTATTTTATGGGTCACCCCATACTTAGCAAGAAGGGCTTCGAAATATTTGTTGCAAAAATGTGACCTTTCATCACTGATTATTGCCCGAGGAGTGCCGAAGCGAGTGAAAATATTTTTCCTTAAGAAATTAAGCACCACCTTAGCATCATTAGAAGGAAAGGCGACTGCTTCTACCTATTTGGAGACATAATCAACCGCAACAAGAATATAGAGATTGTTGTAGGAAGAAGGGAATGGTCCCATGAAGTCAATACCCCATACGTCAAATAACTCTACTTCAAGGATATTCTGCAGAGGCAATTCATGCCTTTTAGAGATGGTTCCTACCCTTTGGCATCTATGGCAGTGCGACACATATAGGTGTGCATCTTTGAACAAGGTAGGCCAGTAAAACCCAGATTGGAATACTTTAGCAGCAGTTCTTTGGCCCCCAAAATGTCCTCCATAATTTGAGGAATGGCAATGATGGAGCACACCTTCGATTTCCTCCTCTGGCAAACATCTCCGCAGAATCTGATCTGAACACTGCTTGAATAAAAAAGGCTCATCCCAAAAGTATTGTTTTGCATCATTTAGGAATTTCTTCCTCTGTTGATAGCTCAAGATGGGAGGAAGCACTTGACAAGCGACTAAATTAGCAAAGTCCGCATACCACGGGGCTTTGCTTTGGACGCCAAATAGTTGTTCATCCGGGAAGAAATCATTGATGTCTTTGATTGCATCTCCCGAATGAGGAGGGTTTTCCAACCTCGACAAGTGATCTGCTACCTGGTTTTCTGTCCCCTTTTTGTCGCGGATCTCCAGATCGAACTCTTGTAGAAGAAGGACCCACCTTATCAGCCTAGGCTTTGCATCTTTTTTCTCTATCAGATATTTGATGGCCGAATGGTCTGTGTACACGGTCACTTTGGTTCCAATGAGGTAGGAACGAAATTTGTCGAAAGCATAAACCGCTGCCAGCAGTTCCTTCTCGATTGTGGTGTAATTTAACTGAGCATCAGTTAGTGTTTTGCTGGCATAGTATATCGTGTGGAACACTTTGTCCCGTCTCTGTCCCAACACTGCCCTAATAGCAAAATCGTTGGCGTCACACATGAGCTCAAATGGGAAAGTCTAGTCAGGAGCTACCACAATAGAAGTCGAAATGAGTTTTTCCTTCAATAGTTCAAATGCTCTGAGGCAGGCTTCATCAAACTGAAAAGGCATATCCTTTTCCAATAGTGAATATAGCGATTTGGTTATTCTTGAGAAGTCCTTGATAAACCGCCTATAGAATCCTGCATGTCCAAGAAAACTCCTAACCCATTTCACTGATGTAGGCGGTGGTAGACTATTGATGACATCAATTTTAGCCTTGTCTACCTCGATACCACTATCAGATACTCTGTGGCCCAGATTAATGCCCTCCTTGACCATGAAGTGGCACTTCTCCCAATTTAATACAAGATTAGTTTCAACACATCTTTGGAGAACGGCAGTCAAATTCACCAGACAGTTCTCAAATGAACTCCCGAATACAGAAAAATCATCCATGAAAACCTTGAGGGTCTTTTCGACCATGTCAGAGAAGATGGACATCATGCAACGTTGGAATGTTGCAGGAGCTTTACACAACCCAAAGGACATTTTCCTAAAGGCAAAGGTCCCATACGGACATGTGAACGTTGTTTTTCTCCTGATCTTCGGGAGCAATAGAAATTTGATTATATCCAGAATAACCATCTAGCAGACAATAAAAGGCATGCCCAGCAAGTCTATCGAGCATCTGATCAAAAAATGGCAGAGGGAAGTGATCCTTATAGGTGGACTTGTTCAACTTTCTAAAGTCCATACATACCCTCCATCCAGTCACCGTTCTGGTTGGAATCAACTCGTTATTCTCATTGGCTACTACCGTCATGCTGCCCTTTTTTGGCACGCACTGAATGGGACTGACCCAAGGACTATCCGAGATAGGGTAGATAATGCCCGCATCTAGCAGCTTAATAATTTCCTTCCGGACCACCTCTTTCATTATTGGGTTCAACCGCCTCTGATGTTCAATGGTCGGCTTGGATCCTTCCTCCAGTAGAATTTTGTGCATACAAAGGGTTGGACCGATCCCTTTAATGTCTGAAATTGACTACCCCAGTGCCGTTTTATACTGTTTAAGCACTAGCAGTAGCTTCTCTTCCTGGCATTCATCTAACGATGCAGATATTATAACAGGCAAAGTGGAGGATTTCCCCAACTATGCATACCTCAGATGATTGGGCAAGGGTTTTAACTCGAGGATAGGGGGTTCTACAATTGATGGCTGGGCCTTGGAAGTAGATGCTTCTGGATCATTCAGAGACTCAAACTGTCTTTGGAACTGTTTAGATCTCCGGGGTGCATCCAGTCAGTTAGCACATTCAACATGGGTGGCCTCTTCCATCGTACTGGTACCTGTTAGTGTAGCTACTAAAGGGTCTGTCATGCATGTTTCTGAGAATACTTCCCTGACTGTATCATCAATCACTTTAATCTGGAAGCAGTCTTCAGGGGTGTTCAGATATTTCATTGCCCTAAACACATTGAAAGTTACTTCCTGATCCTGTACTCTCATAGTCAGCTCCCCTTTCTGCACATCTATAAGGGTTCTCCCCGTTGCTAAAAATGGTCTGTCCAGTATTATCGGGACCTCCCTGTCTTCCTCAAAGTTCAGGACAATAAAGTCCGCTGGGAAGATTAACTTGTCCACCTTGACAAGAACACCCTCTACTATCCCCTTCGGGTAAGTGAGAGATCTATCCGCCAATTGCAAGGTAACACTTGTGGGTTTGGCTTCATTTAGCCCTAGCTTCTTATATATTGACAGAGGCATCAAATTTATACTCGCCCCCAAATCACATAAGGTATTGCCAATGAATTGGTCCCCGATAGTGCATGGAATTGTGAAACTTCCAGGGTCTTTTAGTTTTGGCGGGAGCTTGTTCTGTAGAATAGCACTGCATTCCTCGGTCAGAGCCGCTGCTTCATAATCTCCCATTTTCCTCTTTTTTGACAATATATCTTTCATGAATTTGACATAGCTCGGCATTTGCTCCAACGCCTCTGCAAACGAGATGTTTATGTGAAGCTTCTTGAACACTTATAAAAACTTAGAAAATTGCTTATCAAGCTTTTGTTTCTGCATGCGCTGGGGGAATGGCAACTGTGGGATAGGAGGACTAGCTGTGTTCACTGTAGGGGTTGGTGATGAAGGGCTATCTTGAGCATTTACCTCACCCCCAGACTTATCATCACTCTGCCCCACAATAGGTTCCTCTATAGTCACTTCTTCTTGCACTATAGGACTCTCTCCACCCTTTTCATTTATAGTTCTCCCACTCCGGAGTGTAACTGCTTTGCAGTGTTCCTTCCCATCCCATTTCGGGTTGACATCAGTGTCACTCGACAATGTGCCTTACGATCGACTGTTCAAAGCAGAGGCCAACTGTCCCATTTGGACTTCAAGGTTCCGGATGGAAGCTTCTTGATTACTGCTCCTTGTCTCATTTTGGGCAATATATCATGACAGAAGATCTTCCAAATTAGGTTTTCTTTCCTGTTGAGGTGGTGGATGGTGGAACTGATTATGAGAACTCTGTGGTTGTTGGTTGTACTGATTTTGAGCTTGAAAACCCGGAGGGTTTGAGAAATTAGGCCTGGTGGTTGGAGGTTGTGCTTGATTGCTATTTGTGTTGCCCCAAGAAAAGTTTGGATGATTCCTCAAGCCCGGATGATAATGAGTAGGGAGACTTGTATTTTGCTGCCGCCCGTAGTTGGAAACAAATTGAACTGACTCGGGGATTATGGCACACTGATCAGTTGGGTGGCTCCCTTGACACAATTCACACGACACTGTGACACTCTGAACATTCTGCACAGCTTGCACTCCCATGGTGTCGAGTCTTTTTGTTAGCGCTGCAACTTGAGCTGCTAATTGTGTGACTGGATCAACCTCATATATTCCTGCTGCTCTTCTAGGGGCCTGCCTATCATTTGGCCATTGATAATAATTAGCCGCCATTGTTTCCACCAATTCATACCCCGCTGTGTGATGCTTAGACATGAACGCTCCTCCAGAAGCGGCATCAATACTCGAACGAGTAGCTCCGGATAACCCATTATAGAATGTCTGGATGGGAAGCCATTCTGGCAGTCCATGGTGGAGGCATTTTCTCAGAAGATCCTTGAATCGCTCCCATGAGAGTCGTACAAAGACTCTGACTCAAACTGAATAAAAGAGGTAATTTCGTGCCTGAGCCTGGCGATTTTAGCTGGTGGGAAGAACTTCGCCACGAACTTTTGAGCCAAGTCATCCCATATGGTAATGGAGCCTGACGGAAGTGAATGTAGCCAGCTCTCGAACTTGTCCTTCAAGGTGAATGGAAACAATCGGAGTCTGATGGCATTGTCAGACACTCCGTTGCACTTAAACGTATCGCAGATCTCCAAGAAGTTCATCAAGTGATCATTGGGGTCATCGTTTGGTAATCCCCCAAATTGAATATTGGAGCACATTTGGATGGTGCCCGGCTTGATCTCAAAATTATTTGCTTGGATTGCGGGCCTGAGAATGCTCGCTTGCAAATCTGCGATGTGAGGCATAGCATGCTACCTTAAAGATTTCTGAAGTTCCTCAGCCATTGTAACAGGAGTATGTATGTCCCGAGCTTTTTCTCACTGCAGGCGTCTGTACGTTCTATCAACCTTGGGATCGAGAGGTATTATGTTCCGACCCCTTCGAGGTGGCATACGCCGTAGAGATCACCTGAAAAGAAAATTAAACAGATAATAGCAGTCTAAATTAAGATTGTATTGACTTAGCTTTAATATTGATAACAAATAGAACTAAGTCCCCGGCAACGGCGCCAAAAAACTTGTGGTCCAATTTATGTAACGACAATTAATGCTCAAGTATACACGGTCAACAAGTAATATAAGATAAGTGGAGTGTCGTACCCACGAGGACGAAGTCTTAAATGCAAATCAAATACTAATGTAAGTTCTATACTGTTTTATCTAAACAAGTGATTGGAGATGGTATGTTAAACTATGCGATTACAACTAGAGGAGGTGAGAGAAATAGATGTACTAGGGAGACAAGTTAGGATTAAAATTCCCCTAATGCGTCGCCTAATCTCCTAACTCTCCACATTACAAACAACTCAAGGAATGGGCAGCCGAGAATAGAACTACGCATATGCTTCTGTCAAAGGCCAAATGCACATCCCTAGCTAGATGAATCACAATATGTCTATTGATGAAAATAACTAGACTAGGGTCATTAAGCTCAGTCTCAAGGCTACACAAGGCAAATAGAGATATGTCTATCCTATTAAGCAGTTTATGCACACATTCCCTTAGGCAAGGGCATAACAAGTGTTATTGTATTTTAAATGCCAGATATTAATATCCAATTTTCAATATCCATTAATATCACTACCAAAAACTCTGTCAAGCAATCAGTCAATATGCAAGAAATACAACAACCCATTCCCAAAATGATTCATTAATATAAATAGGAGATAAAGTTAATTAGGCTAACACTAGGTTACATTGCAATCCTAAAAAGGAATTAGTTCATAACCATGGTGCTAATACACATTTCTATAACATTCAACATTGCTCAGTAATACACAAATAACTGAGAGATTTGGAATAAGAAAACTCCTGTTGTGAGGTTTTTTGTCTCCAAGTCTTCTCTTCTCCGTGTAACTCCTGAGATGTGTAGGATGCAATAACTCTTCTCCCCTAAACACAACTTCTTTTTGTTCTAGAATCTAATTAATCTACTATGTTATCACTGTTTGTAATTAATATCTTAGCCGTCGTACTCTTTTTCTATATCTGTCCCTCGCTATCCTTGCTCCTTTTTTCATTAGGTCATTAAAAGCGAGTCACTGGCTAGGCACCGGAGGTGGCGCTGCGGCGCGGAGACTACAACTGTTGGGTGGCGCTGCAGCGCCACTCACGCTGCGGCGAGAGCTCAAGAAGGACCATAGCCGCTACAGCGCCAGATGTAGTCAGCTTGTACAAGGAGGAGGCGCTGCGGCGCGAGAAAAAGGCAGGGCTCTGGCGCTGCGACGCCAGAGTGTAGAAAATAACAATTTTGCCCCTATAAGCTGGAAATAACCTAAACAGCCCTGCATCATATAGGATAAGCATAATAACAACAAAATATATATAAAAGCACAACAAATAACATAAAACAAGCAGCGTCTTAAGCTTTAGAGAATCTGATTCGCGATATAAATACCACTTATCATGTAGGAACCCCAATTAAAGTCATTGAGGTGCTCTACATATCGGGTAGCGCTAAATAGGGCAAAGGACTTAGTCGATGAGTTGTACACCACAAAATAACCCATGATGATCAGTAGAAATAATCGCCTCAAGATGCGATCCCTAACCCTCTAATCATCAGGTAGATGCTCAAGTAAAGCCCCACTCTGGGCATTTATACTCAAGGGACCTAATCGGACTTTCCGACCCTTGATCGTTGTTGCAGGAACTCCCAACAGGGACCGAAGGGCAGTAGGAGTGATGTCAGCCACGACAGTTCAACTGTTGGCATAACACCAGCGAATCATCGGGTACTGACCTATGATAGTTCAACCGTTGGCACAACCCCAGCAAAGCGTCGGGTACAGACCGAGATAATTTAGCCATTGGCACAACCCCGACAAAGCGTCAAGTACAGACCGAGATAGTTCAGCCATTGGCACAACCCCAGCGAAGCATCGGGTATAGACCGAGACATTTTAACCGTTGGCACAACCCCAGCGAAGCGTCGGTTACAGACCGAGATAGTTCAGCCATTGGCTCTACCACAACAAAGCATTGGGTACCGACCGATGACAGTTCAGCCGTTGGCACAACCCCAGCGAAGCGTCGGGTACTGAACGATGATAGTTCAGCTGTTGGCACAACCCCAGCGAAGCGTCGGGTACTGAACGATGACAGTTCAGCCATTGGCACAACCCCAGCGAAGCGTCGGGTACTGACCGATGATAGTTCACCCGTTGGCACAACCCCAGCGAAGCGTCGGGTACTCACCGATGATACTTCAGCCGTTGGCTCAACCCTAGCGAAGCATCTGGTACTGACCGAGATATTTCAGCCGTTGGCACAACCCCAGCGAAGCGTCGGGTACTGACCGATGATAGTTCAACCATTGGCACAACCCCAGCGAAGCGTCGGTTATAGACCAAGATAGTTCAGTCATTGTCACAACCCCAGCGAAGCATCGTGTACACACCGAGACAGTTCAGCCCTTAGCATAACCCCAGCAAAGTGTTGGGTACAGACCGAGACAGTTCAGCCCTTGGCAAAACCCTAGCGAAGCCGTCGGTTACAGACCGAGATAGTTCAGCCTTTGGCACAATCCTAGCGAAGCGTCGGGTATAGACCGAGACATTTCAACTTTTGGCACAACCCCAGCAAAGGGTCGGGTACTGACCGATGATAGTTCGACCATTGGCACAACCCCAGCGAAGCGTCGGGTACTGATCCGATGACAGTTCAGCCGTTGGCACAACCCCAACGAAGCGTCGGGTACTGACCGAGATATTTCAGCCGTTGTTATAACCCCAGTGAAGCGTCGGGTACTGACCGATGATAGTTCAGCCGTTGGCACAACCCCAGCGAAGCGTCGGGTATAGATCGAGACAGTTCAGCCTTTGGCACAACCCCAGCGAAGCGTCGGTACTAACTGATGACAGTTCAGCCATTGGCACAACCCTAGCAAAGCATCGTGTACAGACCGAGACAATTCAGCCATTGGCACAACCCTAGCAAAGCGTCGGGTGCAGACCAAGATAGATCAGCCATTGGCACAACCTCAGCGAAGCTTTGGGTACAGACCGAGATATTCCAGCCGTTGGCACAACCCTAGCGAAGTGTCAGGTACAGACAGAGACATTTCAGCCATTGGCTCAACCCCAACGAAGCATTGGGTATAGACCGGTGACATTTCAGCCGTTAGCACAACCCCAACGAAGCGTCGAATAATGATCGATGATAGTTTGGTCGTTGGCTAAACCCAAACGAATCATCGGAAGGGATCCGGTGATAGAAGCAATATAATAATCCATCCCCGATGATGGAATCTGTTATACACATCCTCAGAGGAAGCACCGAAACAAAGTGGTGATTCAACTTACTGTGGCGAACTACCGGTGTAGATTATCATCAAGATAGGCATCGGGAGAACTTATTGGAATAACTCGGCGGCAACAATGTCGTCCTCATCAGAGTCACCTAGGCTATCATGGATGATGTCATCCCCACCAGAAAGTGACAAAAATAGTTCGTGATAGCCTATTAGTGACATCCCCAGCAGAACGAGACAGTAGCCTAACTCTGATAACCTGTCAGTGGATGTCCTACCAGCAATCGGCTGATAATGCCGCCACAAGGGTTATCATGAATAACGTTATCCCCAGCAGAAGCTAACGTAATCAATCAGTGATAATCCTACCCACTCGACGGTATCTGACATGCATGACATACCATATCATACATTACCTCCCCTTTACATTTGTATTTCCCGTGTCTACTAATCTTTATTATGTACATTTCATTACATTGCATAAACATTATAAAGAGGGGCATCTATAGACAATCAAAATTTTCTTTCCCTGCTACTAACACTATAGGAGGGCAAAACTGTCCATTCAACTTAATCTCGGTCTCAATACGGGGCCATCAACTCAACCCCGGTCTCAATAGCGGGTCATCAACTCAACCCCGATCTCAATACTGGGTCGTCAATTCAACCCCGGTCTCAATACCGGGCCGATAATTCAACCTTGGTCTCAATACCGGGCCATCAACTTAACCCCACTTTCAATACCGGGCCGTCAATTCAACCCCGGTCTTAATACCGGGCCATCAACTCAATCTCGGTCTCAATACCGGGTCATCAACTCAACCCCGGTCTCAATAATGGGTCGTCAATTCAACCCCGATCTTAATACCGGACCATCAACTCAACCCCGATCTCAATACTGGGTCGTCAATTCAACCCCAATCTCAATACCGGGCCATCAACTAAACCCCGATCTCAATACTGAGTCATCAACTCAACCCCGGTCTCAATACCGGGCGGTCAATTTAGCCCCTGTCTAAACCCAAAAAATACAGGTCAGCCCCGGTCTCAACCTGGGAACTACAGGTCAGCCCCGATCTCAACCTAGAAAGTACAGGTCAGCCCCAATCTCAACCCAAAAAGTACAGGTCAGCTCCGATCTCAACCCGGGAAGTACATGTCAGCCTCGATCTTAACTCGGGAAGTACAGGTCAGCCCTAGTCTCAACCTGGGAAGTACAGCTCAGCCCCGATCTTAACCCAGAAGGTACAGGTCACCCCTGATATAAACCCAAAAGTACAGGACAACCCTGATCTCAACCCGGGAGGTAGAGGTCAGCCTCGAACTCAACCCAGGAGGTACATGTTAGCCCCGGGCTCAACCCGGGAAGTACAGGTCAGCCCCGATCTCAACCCGGGAGGTACAGGTCAGCCCTGGTCTCATCCCAGGAGGTACAGGTTTTCCCCGGTATCAACCCGGGAGGTACAAATCAGCCTCGATCTCAACTCAAGAGGTACAGGTCAACCCCAGTCTTAACCTAGGAAGTACAGGTCAGCCCTGGTCTCAACCCGGGAGGTACAGGTCATCTCCGGTCTCAACCCGGGAGGTCAGGTAAACTTTGAAAAAAATCTTGAAGTCTCACAACATCTCAAGAGGAAAACTTGGATCGACCAAGTCAGCCTCAGAGACAACACTGAGGTAAAACAGACTCAAATGGGATCCAAACCTTGAAAATAACCCCAAGAAGTCAACCGAAGGCCATGCCGACACTAAAGGCAACCATGGGAAGGGAAAACGATTATTTTATCAACACTAAGTCAATTTGATCAAACTCAAGCCGAATTGATACCAACAAGGTCAGAACGAACCATAACAATGATCAGAGTGCAAACAGCGCAAGACAGCTCAACGAAAAACTATGGAGAATCAAAGACCTGGTTATGAACCCATCTTCTTGAACCCAAAAAATGTTTTATCCCATGTTATTGTGACACTCTCAGCGAGGGCTTTCCGGAAAGGTATAGCACGTCTCAAACGAACGCTCCGATCAAAAGTTAGAAAGTTTCGAATCAGACCTCGCGTTGCTCGGAGTGCACGTACTTTGAGAAGATGGAACCCACCGCGGCCCCATGCCATGTGGAGCTGCACCTCTACCTGCGGCAGCAGCAGGTAGAGTGGAGGCTCCCTGGTCTATATATAGAGGTGCACCCCCCTCTCATTTAAAAAATTCTGAAATGCTCTAAACCCCTGCCTGTTTTGTTTTTTGACTATTTTTTTGTCTTCCAAACCCAAATTTTTTAACTCTAACACGTAGATATACCCACATACTACCACATATCAGAAAATAACCGGTAGATTTGGACGTTTAAAGCCTACGAATTGGAAAAAAGCCCGTAAAGCAGTACATTGTGAGTATTTTTATGATCAGAAAGTTATTCTTAATTCTTTGCACTTTTATACATTTTTATATCAAGTTTCGTTTTCTAAATATGCCTGGAACTCAGTTCCATGGCCGTTTTTGTACATAAACGCATTTTCTGGCATTTTTACAACTCGGATTGACGATCCGTCGCTTTCGGCAGCTTTTATATACTTGCATCTTCGTTATTAGCAACTTCGCCGGACTGGGTTGTCTTTCCAGTCCGGGTTTGGCTTTTTTTTTTTGTATATATTCAACTGTATATATACTAACTTTTCAATTCTGTCGAGCCTGGATGTCAAATTCGCGGTACTTTACTGCTTTTATATATAAATATGCATATATAAGCAGCCTTTACCACACTGGGTTATCTACCTAGTCTTAGTTGACTACTTTTCTGTCTATATATATATATTTATATTTCAGCTCGGCTTGGATCATTCTGTGGCCTTTTTACTACTTTTATATATATTTATGCATATATAAGCAGCATTCACGACACTAGGTTATCTTCCCAGTCTTGGTTGACTACCTTTCTATATATATATATATATATATATTTACATTCTAGTTTCGCCTGGATCATTCTGTGGCCTTTTTACTATTTTTGCACCATTCACCATACTGGGTTATCTTCCCAGTCCTGGTTGACTACGTTTCTGTATATATTTATATTTCAGTTTGGGCACAGGCGTGAAAACCCATCGTGTTTTTTTACTATTTTTCTATATATATTTCAATTCTGTACAGCCTGAATCATTCTGTGGCTTTTATACAGCTTTTATACATATATATATTTCAATTCCAGTCCGACCACCGGTGTGAAAACCCTTCACCCTTTACAGCTTATATATATATAATTGTATATATATTACTTTACTCGCTTTTATTAAATTGTTGCTTTAAATATTCATTTTATATGAATCGGCACTGACATTTTTGGTAGCGAACTAGACTTATTTAAATCTCGTCAACTCTAGCTTTCAAACGGTTCAAAATAGGTCTAGACGGAACCGGGAAGCTAGAATGGCTGAGATTTATTTAAATCTAGCATTTTCTAGTTTCAGTTGTAAAAGCTACCTCGCGGCCCTTAGATCGCTATATAGTGGGAACGAAACACTTTGGATTAGCTCTAGCCAGGATTTATTGATGGATCCTTGGCCATTATAGCGTTTGGATATATTTCGGTACAAATTTGAGTTGTGCAGGTTTATCGGCCTCCCTATGTGAGCCTAGGAATCGTGGGATTCATGATCCAACTGATCAGATTCTGATTCTCACGATGGACAAACTCCACTTTACAAATGTACCCTGCCAGTTTTTCTGTAAAAATGTACATACAAAAGACCTTAAAATTGTTATCCGGATTTAAGGTCTCAACATAGTGAAAATATAGTTTGTCGTGTCAGAGTCCCTCCGATGGCTATCATGCCCATGAGGAGATCGACACTTGTATATATGTTGTGGTCGAGGATGCTTCGCAGCCCGACAATCACCATTTAAATTAAGCCTTAAGGCTAAAAAGATAAAACTGAAGTATCGATATGCTTCAATTCTTATGTTAGCGTAAGGGTTTGAAAACCTTCTTTCAAAACATCATTTCAATAATCTTATCGAGAAGAAAAGCTTTTGCAAAATCAAATTAAACACTTTTGCAAATCAAATCAAAGATTTTTTGCAAATTAAATCAAACCCTTCGTATATAGGTTCAACGATGCATAAACATACTTTCAATCAAACATAGACCCAATTTTAAAATAGCATTCACACACACATTTTAATTTTTTAAGGAAAATATTGAAAAGATGTGGTACCGTGTTTACACGGGAGTTGTGGGGTGCCTAACACCTTTCCCACACTTAACCAAGCCCCTGAACTCAAAACTTTGTTTTCAAAGATCAATTTTTGATAGTGTCTAGCAATTGGGCCTCATTCAAACAAAATTCGGTTGAGTTGGTACAACCATTTCAAATGTATCAACTGGAGACTCTGTAAAACGTTCAAATCGTCGACATAATACATGTTGGCCTTTTCTAAAAAAACCCCTTTAAAACCTTTTTCGCAAAAAAAAACAGAGTAAGGGTAGAGATACCTTAGGAAGAGAGAAAGATCCGGGTTGTGACCCGACCCGCGGTTTTTTTTTTCAACGTCGACAGGTCATATGAACTTGAACTTTATTCCAGGTTGTTAAGTATTTCTACTTTAAACCTTTAACAGTCATAAGACTATATGGACTCTACTACTCGTACTTAGGGGGATCAGCCCTTAGTACCATACTGTGCACAATATCTCAATGCTAAAGCGTAAATAATCCCCTATAAAAGGGTTGTTCAACTCAGTTTGACATCAGAGTCCGTACCAAAGGAAGTTTGGTTTGGATAAGCTTAATAACAATTCTCAAATTTAGAACGTTCATCAACTATGGACTAGTCGAATCAATAAGGGTTCGCTAGTCTTACAAGGTTCAGCAATAAATGATATTCATATGGAATAATAATTCTCAAGGGTATACAATCGAATAAGTATTGTATAACTCGGTCCGGATCTTAAGCTCACCCAACTAAAAGCTCACCCAACTCACCCCGCTTTAGCAACGGATCGGGCGACGGTTTGGTCCGTCACTATATATACAACCGTCGTCTTAGCTTTTAGCGACGGACAACATATAGACAAAGGTTGTATATATAATGACGAACGAACCGTTGCCCGGTCCGTCGCTAAAGGGGGGTGAGTTTGGGTGAGCTTTTAGTTGGGTGAGCCTAAGATCCTTATCGTTGTATAACTGGAATCATGCTTTAAAGAAATTATAATATCTCATATGGAATCCCAACTTGAATAAACAAGAATAAGAACTTGCGTCATGATAGTATTTCAAGAATAGAAAGCTTGCTCAATAAAGTAAAGTTTAGGAATAGAACACATGCTTAACATAAAAAGAATAAGGATTAGAAAACTTGATCAATATAAAAGTAAGGTTTAGAAACTTGCCTCGTGCACAAGCTACAAATATAATTATAATTCACTTCCTCAACGTCCTACACATTACGTTACGTTTACAACACCGATTAGTTCCATTACCACTACGTTTAACTGTTGAACTTCTCACTTAAGTTCAACTTCTCAACTTGTTCACAAATCTTAACTTGTTTACTTACCACATAACATAAATCCGAATCACAGCATGCATACCACATAATATGAACTTTTAGACAATCGTTATCAAGTCTTACGACATCAATATCCAAGTTCACATATAGTTTATTAACATGAAACTTCAAATTATATTATACATGTCAACAACATGTTATAGTATTGTATTACATGTTCATCATGTTATCATGTTCATTAGGTTAGGTTAACTCATCATATTATGGCTTAAAATTACACAAACGGGTCAAAAAAATATTTTTCTCTGCATCCCCCCGCTGGGGCGGGGGTTAGGCCCATTGGGGCGAGTATGGGTACTGTAAGGGGCCCACTAGGGCGGCTCTAGACCCACTGGGGGGGGGTGGCCTCGACTGGTTCAGGTACGGTTCTCGAAAAATTGCAGATAAGGCCAAATAAATCCAAATTAAACTAGTACAGTAATTCTCATTAAGTATAAACTTCACAGAAACATCATACAATGATTTTAACATGTTTTTAACACCTTAGATCACGTAATTACTCAAATCAATCACATAAATTCACTGTTTTTGTTATTTTGAAAAGTTTCGAGATAAATTATGAAATTTAAAGTTTAGTATTCGTTATAACTTTGAATCTGTCCGTTTAAATTTTGTTTTATTCATTTAAACATGTATGATCATAATCAACTATCAATTTCATGTTAACTAACCAATTAAAGCATGGTATTTTGTACATAAGGGCCATATATGTGTTCTTCATACTCTATAACTCATGAAACTTTGATTAAAGCATAATTACATGAAATTGATTTTTTTAAAACATGAATATATGATAGAAAACGTGTTATGAATATATATTAACACATATATGATCATATCTCAAGTATTCATCACAAAAATTATTTACAGAGAACTTCAAGATACGTTAATGGAGAAATATTAAGAACATTAAATTAAAACTCAGATAAAGGAATTACCCTTTGCTTGATTTAAATTGCTAGAATTCTCTCTTTTGTTTTCTCCAAACCTTTAATCGCTCTCTCAAACTCTCCTTCTTCTCTCTAAGTTTCTCTCTAAATTTCTCTCTGGTATATGATATATATTATCTGATATATAACATAAGGTATATAATATATAATATGTATACGACATAACTGGTAATGTAGTGGGTCAGTTAATTAACTGATACCCATTATCTTAAGGGCATGTTTGTTTGTCCCTTTAATAACTCCTTTCCCTTTATTCTAATTAAATGCTTATTATATAGTTTAATGTCACACTTCTAATTAATCAAATAATCTTATTTAAATTCAATTAAATAAAATATAATAATCCACATTAAATCACATCATCACATAATTAACATTCTCATTTATTAATTATGTCAAGTTGTTAAATCTCTAATTAATTATTAATTTAATTAGAATAACATTATGCTTATTAAATAATTCATTTAATCAGATAAACTCAATTAAATTCACACTTTGAACTATAAAATTCTCCACATTAATTTAATCCATGTAACACATATAATTAAATTAATCTACCACAATTTCATCAAATAATTATTTCACTCAATAATTAAAAATCGATAATTCAACAAATAAATCATTTAAAATATTTATTTAATTCAATAAATATTCAAATTAAATTACAAAATTCTCGTTCGTCACAACTCTTGCCAGTTTGTTTCTCTACTTCACTTCTGAATTCTTTGAACTTTTCAAACGATTCAGATTTGTATTTCATTAAATACACATATCCAAATCTTGAATGATCATCAGTGAAAGTAATAAAATAAGAATACCCTCCCTGTGCATTCGTTGTCATAGGTTCACAAATATCTGTGTACCAACACTAACAACTCTGTAACTCTTTCTCATTTTCCACTAAAAGGAGATTTAGTCATCTTACCCATGAGATAAGATTCACAAGTTGGGTATGATTCATAATCAAATAGCTCTAAGAGCCCATCTTTATGCAACTTGGATAATCTTGTTTCATATATATGACCGAGTCTACAGTGCCACATAAAAGTATAATTAACATCATCTCTTTTTCTTTTCTTAGTTTGTTCAATTTAAAGTATATTTTCATGCAAGTCAAGTACGTAAAGTCCATTCAGTAATCTACCAACTCCATTTAAAACATCCTTATTATAAATAGAACAACTATTGTTCTTTATTATTGATAAGCAGGTTTTATACCTACTTATTGGCTATCTACTTACTAAGAATTATGGCTTAATCTCAAGTGTTTTAGCTTCTTTTGATGCATTTTATCTTTGTTTTATAGGTTGTATGAAGGAAACTCAAATGGCATTGAAGGGCATGGATATGGCATAATGGCAAGATGGAAAGGCTATGGTGGGTTGAAGATGGCATATGGTATGTGGAAATGGCCTCAGATCAGTGGAAGTGAAAGAAAAAAAAAAACTAAGGCAACATCAAAGGAACAACAATGCACCAGCAAGCACCCTGTAGGAAAGCCCAGCAGTGCGGCCGCGCCAACATGAAGAACAAAGTCAGAGCGCTCGCGCCAGGAGAAAAACAGATCGCAGGCCAGCGCGCCTGTGCCACAAATAACTTACGGGTGGCGCGGCCGTGCCAGTCAACTTTTCACCAGAGTTGATGTTTACTTAAAAAAAACTGCTGTAGCGTGTTTTTCCTTTAAAAGGTTGTATTTACAAGTTACGAGACTATCTTGTAATCGTTATTATTTCTAATCTAGGGTTTACGAGATCTACAGAGAGTTCTTAGCTATTATTCTACTCTTTTGGCCTTCTCTCTTGGTTCTTAGTTAAATTTTACATACTTAGGGTTTCGATTGGGATTGATTGTGGATTTTGACTCAGCGTTGAAGGTTTATTTTTGAAGGTGGAATATCAGATTTGCAATTTCTTTATCTCTTTATTCCCTTTACTTTCATTATTTCAATTTTAATGCTAGGACTAAATCCCATAATGGTTATTACTTCAGTGATGAACTAATCACCGTTATGGGATTCTAATGAAGCTTATTGCTTAGTTCAGATTTGTTATGCCTCTTTGTTGCACTTGATTGATTATGTATGGATTGCCCAACATGGTTGTAATAATTATTTAGATGCTTGATCACCATTTTTCTTATTAATTTGTATGGAATTGAACGAGGAAGTACAAATTCAGATTTGGCCATGTTAGCATGTGTTCATGAAATTTGCATGTGATAGATTTTGTGATTCGTAATTCGGATAGACATATACCATATTACCATGTGTAGTCATTCGAGAGAGCATGCACTTAAATCAATATTACTTGTAAGTCACATAGAAATATAGTGAGTTAGGTAATATTGGTGTTCATATGAATTCTATCTCTTTTGTGGATTTTATATGATATGGGCATGGTATATCGAAAGATAGCAATGTTTCACCTTTGTGCTCCCGACTAGCAATCCGAGATACTTAATTAGGTTTAACAAGAGGTGTATAATCTTAATGATGCATTAAGTGAAGTTAGAATCCTATATCTTCCTAATTTGAATTAATCGTTTGTTAATTAGTATTTTTAGTTGATAATCATTATAGATAGTAAATTCACATCTTATTCACTCGTTTAAGCAGCCAGAAATAATTACAAAGTTGTTGCATGGTCGATTAGAAATAATTGCTTTTCTTCGTGGGAACGATACTTGACTTATCATATATTACTTGTGGACCACGTGCACTTGCGTGTGTGTGTCTGTTTTGTTAACACCAAAACAAGCCAACAAGTTTTTGGCGCCGTTGTCAGGGATTAAGTTTTTATTTTTATTACTTTCAACATCAATTTAAGTTAAATTTGTCTGACTTAAACAATTCACATCTTATCTCATTTCTATTTTATTTTTATTTGGTTTCAGGTACTCTTGGTTAGTATATGCACACTCAATCTACAAACTCTGCCTTGGTGCCTAGACAGGATAACATCAACGGGAAAGCTTGTAGATCGAATACACGTACTGCTAACACGCAAGAGGACACTAAAATACCGATAAAAATGGCGGATGAACATAGAGCATTGAGAGATTACTCTATGTCGAACATCAATGAGCTACAGTCGAGTATATTCAGGCCAGCAATAGCCGCAAACACCTTTGAGATTAAACCGAGAATAATTTAGATGGTACAGAATACGGTTCAGTTTGAGGGTGCGGCTACTGATGATCCTAACGAGCATCTTCTGAGATTTATTAAAATTTGTGACACATTCAAGTACAACAATGTGTCGGATGATGCGGTGAAGCTTTGGCTCTTTCCATTCACTTTGAGGGACAAAGCAAAGAGCTGGCTTCACTCGCTACCATCAGGTTCAGTGACTACGTAGGAGGACTTAGCACATAAATTTTTAGCAAAGTTCTTTCCTATGGCTAAAACAGTGAAGATGAGGAGTACTCTATCTCCGTTTGAGCAACAACAGGGAGAATCTTTGTATAAGGCCTGGGAATGATATAAGGAGATGCTAAGGAAGTGTCCTCACCATGGGATGCCAGATTGGATGGTGATCAATACATTCTATAATGGTTTGGGATGGCAATCTAGGCCGATCATTGATGCCGCTACAGGAGGAGCTTTATGGGCTAAGAGCTATGAGGAAGCCTATGATTTGATTGAGACCATGGCGACAGATGACTTCCAGAATCCGACAGCTAGAATGCCTCAACCAAGAGTTGTCGGGGTATTGGATGTGGATGCTATCACGACATTATCAGCTCAAATGGCGGCGATGTCGAAGAAAATTGACTCTATGGCTGAAAACAAGGTTAAGCAAGTTGCATATGTCTGTGAGTTATGTGCGGGATCACACCCGACAGAACAATATGCTATCACTGCAGAGTCGGTTCAATTCGTAAGCAACTACCAAAGGCCACAAAATCAATTTTAGAACTCGTACCATCCAAACAACAAAAATCATCCTAACTTCAGTTGGAGTAATAAATAAGAAGCTCAACAACAACACCAACCTCAACAACAACAATACCAACCACAATAGTTTCAACCACAGCAATCACATCCACAGTATGCTCCTAAACCATCTTACCCTCCCGAATTTCAGCAACATCAACATCATCCAGCTCCCGCCCCTCAGCCGAAAAAGAAATCTGAAATAGAGGAAATAATGTTGAAGCATATGGCGAATACCGAAGTGTTGATAAAGAGCCAAGCGGTGGTAATTAAGAACCTGGAGAATCAGATGGGCCAAATGGCCAATATGTTGACTAACAGACCGCAAGGAGCTCTACCAAGAAATATAGAAGTAAATTCGAGAAGGAATGGAAAGGAACAGTGTCAGGCCATCACATCAGGCCATCACATTAAGGTCTGGGAAGCAGACTGCAAAAATTAGGCCTGGCGCGGCTGCGCCCTAGGAAGAAGGGAACACGGCGTGCCCGCACCAATCTGCAGAAAAATCTAATATGGTTTTGAATGAGGAAAATGATGGGGATAATGCAGTAGAGGCAGAGAAGTATACAAAAGCTAAAAAACCATGTGCTACACCACCAGTTGTGTACCCTCCTGTGCCATACCCTCAGAGACTGCAGAAACAGAAATTAGATAAATAGTTTGCTAAGTTCTTGGAGGTATTTAAGAAGCTACAGATTAACATACCTTTTGCAGAAGCTTTTGAACAAATGCCAAGCTATACGAAGTTTATGAAGGGTATTTTGTCAAGGAAAAAGAAACTGGAAGACTATGAAATAGTTGCCTTAACGGAAGAATGTAGTGCAGTATTGCAACGGAAACTACCTCTGAAACTTAAAGATCCAGGCAGCTTCACGATACCTTGCTCCATAGAAAGATTTTCATTCAACAAATGCTTATATAACTTGGGGGCGAGCATTAATCTTATGCCTCTATCGGTGTTAACACAGTTGGGATTGCCGGCTCCTAAGCCGACAGACATATCATTACAGCTTGCTGATAGGTCCATCACATATCCGAGGGGTATTGTAGAAGATGTCCTGGTGAAAGTGGACACGTTTATCTTCCCAGTCGACTTCATTATTCTGGATTACGAAGAGGACAAGGACATACCGATCATACTGGGGAGACCTTTCTTAGCTACAGAAAGAACTCTTATCGACGTACAGAAGGGAGAACTGACAATGAGAGTTCAGGACCAAGAGGTTACTTTCATTATTTTCAAAGCTATGAAGTTCCCCACTGATGAAGAAGAGTTCTTTCGGGTTGATGTCGTCGACAGAGTACTGAATGAAGAGGCTGAGCAAGTAATGAGCATGGATCCTTTGTAGAGTACATTGCTAGGGGATTCTGACATGGAGGATACATATGTTGTGGAATACATACAAATTTTGAACACAGTGCCACACATGAGAAAATTTAAGATTCGCATTGAACCACTCGAACATACAGGGGAAACATCGGAGCGTCTTAAACCTTCTCTTGAGATGCCTCCCAATCTTGACCTTAAACCTCTTCCGAATCATCTAAGGTACGCATTTTTAGGTGAATCGTCTAAGTTGTCTGTTATAATTACATCTGCACTAACATCTTGTCAGGAAAATAAGTTACTACGAGTGTTACGGGAATTCAAATCAGCTATTGGGTGGACTATAGCTGACATAAAGGGGATCAGCCACTCATTCTACATGCATAAGATACTTCTTGAGGATGACAGTAAGCCAACAGTGGAGAAACAGAGGAGATTAAATCCCATAATAAAAGAGGTCATCAAGAAAGATATCCTGAAGTGGTTGGATGCCGAAATTATATACCCAATATCAGACAGCTCATGGGTGAGTCCGGTGCAATGCATTCCGAAGAAAGGAGGCGTGACTGTAGTGTCCAATGAAAATAATGAATTGAGACCTACCAGAACAGTCACAGGGTGGAGGGTCTGTATGGATTATCGCAGATTGAATAAGGCGACAAGAAAGGACCATTTCCATCTCTCGTTCATTGATCAGATGTTGAATAGGTTAGCGGGACATGACTACTACTGCCTCTTGGATGGTTATTCAGGATATTACCAGATAGTTATAGCCCCAGAAGATCAGGAAAAGACTACCTTCACGTGCCCCTATGGTACTTTTTCATTCAGGAGGATGTCTTTCGGTTTATGCAACGCTCCGGCCACATTTCAGAGATGTATGATGGCGATATTCTCCAATATGGTTGTACAGAACGTGGAAGTCTTCATGGAAGACTTTTCAGTCTTTGGAGACTTATTTGACATATGCTTGGAGAATCTAGTTATGGTATTAAAGAGGTGTGTTAAGACCAACTTAGTGCTGAATTGGGAAAAGTGCCATTTTATGGTACAGGAAGGAATTATCCTAGGGCATAAGGTTTCAGGGAAAGGATTAGAGGTGGACAGAGCAAAGCTGGAGACTATTGAGAGCTTACCACCACCAACTTCAGTGAAAGGGGTCCGTAGTTTCCTTTAGCATGCGGGGTTCTATCGTCGATTCATAAAGGACTTCTCAAAGATCACAAAGCTGTTATGCAATTTTCTTGAGAAGGATGTCTCGTTTAAGTTCGACGAAGAATGTTTAACAGCTTTTGAGCACTTAAAGAAGAGATTGACTACGACACCCATTATCACAGCTCCCGACTGGTCTTTGCCGTTTAAACTGATGTGTGATGTGAGTGATTTCGCTGTGGGAGTTATTTTGGGGAAACGCAGGGATAAGATTTTTCATGTCATCTATTATGCCAGTAAGACCTTGACGGATGCCCAACTGAATTACACTAACACAGAGAAAGAGCTTTTAGCAGTCGTGTATGCATTCGACAAATTCTGTTCTTACCTCATTGGCACAAGAGTAGTTGTGTATACCGATCATGCTGCAATCCTGTATCTGATTTCTAAGAAAGATGCAAAGCCCCGTCTCATTCGATGGATTCTTCTTCTACAAGAGTTTGATTTGGAAATCAAAGGGTATTGAAAACCAAGTGGCTGACCACTTATCCCGACTAGAGAACCCGGGAAAAGACATGAATGATAGAGTTGTGATTAATGAGTCCTTCCCGGACAAACAGTTGTTTGTGGTGCAAGGAGAAATGCCATGGTTTATGGATTTTGCAAACTTTTTAGTGAGCAACATTATCCCTCCTAATTTGATAAGACCCCAGAAGAAGAAGTTTTTACATGATGTCAAATGGTATATGTGGTATGAGCCTTATCTGTTTAAGCAGTGCGCAGACAGAATGATCAGACGGTGTATCCCAGACAGTGAGACGAAAAGCATACTCCAGGGTTGCAATGCATCAGCCTACAGGGGACACTACGGGGGAGAGAGGACAGCAGCCAAGGTGCTTCAGGCAGGATTTTATTGGCCGACACTCTTCAAAGATGCTTACAAATATATGCAAAAATGTGACCGGTGTCAGAGGGTAAGTAATATATCCAAACGAAATGAGATGCCCTTGAATATGATCCTAGAGGTTGAGATATTTGACGTTTGGGGGATAGACTTCATGGGGCCGTTTGTTTCGTCGTAAGGAAATCTGTATATCTTACTGGCAGTGGACTACGTGTCTAAGTGGGTGGAAGTAGAAGCCTTACCAATGAATGATGCTAAAGTGGTCTTGTGATTTTTACAGAAGAGTATATTCACAAGATTCAAGACTCCTCGGGCTATCATAAGCGATAAAGGCACTCACTTCTACAACAGACAGTTTACGACATTATTGGCTAAGTATGGGGTGAACCACCGTGTCGCCATGGCTTACTATCCCCAAATGAACGACCAAGCTGTGGTGTTTAATCGTGAGGTAAAAAGGATCTTAGAGAAAATTATCAATCGTACGAGGAAAGATTGGTCCCTAAAACTCGATGATGGAGTATGGGCATACAGGACTACGTATAAGACACCATTGGGTATGTCACCGTATCAGCTAGTATATGGGAAAGCCTGCCATCTTCCTATGGAACTTAAGCACAAGGCCTACTGGGCCATCAAAAAGCTAAACTTTGACCTGAAAGCTTCAGGGGAGAAGAGACTTCTCCAATTAAATGATCTAGATGAATTCAGACTGCAGGCTTATGAAAACTCAAAGATGTACAAGGGAAAAGTGAAAATGGCACGATCGTAAAATTATGGAGAGGAGGTTTGAGCCGGGTCAAGCTGTGTTGTTATTCAACTCACTCCTTAGACTTTTCTCTGGCAAACTCAAGTCGAGATGGTCGGGTCCTTTCACGGTGAAAATCGTATATCCACATGGTGCAGTTGAGATTTTTGACCAATACCCAGACAAGTCGTTTAAAGTTAATGGGTAGAGGTTGAAGCACTACTTTGGGGGCGAAGTCTATCGATAGAAAGTCTCCTCGATCCTTTCCACTACATGAGCTTATCAGAGAAAGTCGAGCTAATTGACTATAAACAAGCGCTCGATGGGAGGCAACCCATCATCTCTCTTCTCCATCTCATTTAATTCTGGTTACATATCTATATTTCTTCCCCCCCCCCATGTTTAATTATGAACAATTTTGAGTTATGAGCATATTGCATAGTATAGAAAAGTTTCACATGTAACATTTTTGATGATACATACATACAGCTTGCATAGTCAAATTTTGAGTATGGAATAAATTTATGTTTAATTTGTGAATGCCTTTTATGCAGGAAATAAAGCTCTCATATTAGTCAGTGCTTAAGTTGTGTATTGCTGCAGAAAGTTCATTTTAGGATCCAGGGCAGCGTGGCTGCGCAATCCTCAAGGCAAAACCCGACGCACCCGAGCCAATATATAGAGAGTCCAGAGAGCAGCTTTGGCCAGCGCGACTGCTCCATCCTTAAGGCTAAAAGTTGCACACCCGCACCATTCCCCAGAAAATTACCGGTTAAATTTTTAAAAACATTCGATCCAACCCTTATCTCATATATTCATTTAGTCGAATTCTCTTCTCAAAACATAACATATCTTCTCAAACTCCTAAGCCTATTCCCTCTCTTCTAAAAACCTAACCTACTCTCATTCCAATTCCACCTCTCCATCACTTCCACGATCTCTCCTCCACTACTCCATCAGTCGCACGTTCTGTCTAGCCCTAGCCACTACACACATACATTCTCCACTTTCCATTTTGCAAAAAGGGATTTCAGAGGAGATTTTGGGGTCAACCTTCAGAGTTAAGGTTTGCAGATATAGGGTTTCAGAGACTAAGAAGTGGGAGAATTGTTTGCAGCAGTTTGGGGGTTGTTCTTTAACATTCATCAGTTAGGGTTTGCCAGTGAGAATTTTTATAATTATCATGGGTCCAAAGAGAGCTCGCTCACGCACTCCGGAATCATCTTCTCATAGTAGCCAGGACTAGAATGTCCTGGACTTGACCAGGTTTATCAACCTCTCCGCACAAACTCATTATTACAGGATTGCGACAAAGATGTTGTGAAGGAACGGGGGCTGAAGCTGGCCAAGGTAGATGGCCAAATGCTAGACATGATCAGAGAGAGGTCTTGGTTTGGAGGTTGTGGCAACACCTGTGCCGGCTCCGATGGCCATAATTCGAGAATTTTATGCAAATGCCAAGGAGGCACAGAGTGGCATCTCTTTTGTTCGGGGCATACAAGTCAATTACCTTCCACTGGCGATCCGTGAGGTGTTTCATTTGCCTACTCTTCCGGCTGGCCAGGTGAACTGGGTTGAAGTTGAGCATTTTGAGACAGACTTGGATACAAAGACCAATTTCCTCAGCGAGGCACTGAACCAATATGCAAAGGCGTGGAATCATTTCATATATGCTAATCCGATGCCTTCCACTCACCAGCATGATATCACAGCTGAGAGAGCCATTATTTTGTGGGGGATCATCATGGGCAAGTACAACGATATTGGACATCTGCTACATCAGTCTATGATGCGCTTCATGCGAGGCAGTACCACCGGTGGGATTCCGCACGCTTCAGTAGTGACGCATCTGTATGCCCAGGCGGGAGTTAAGTGGGATGACGAACAGGTGCAAATGCCGAGTCAGGACATCAATCATACCACCATAGAGAAATTTGAAGAGTGGAGTGGTGGCACGACAAACCCGCGAGGCAAAGGATTTATACTATCCACTCCTCCACCAGTGCCTCCACCACAGCCAGCAGAGGCAACCGACCCTCCTCCAGCCAGTACAACGAGTCAGGATCTCCAGATGAGGCGACTGCAGGCTAGGATGGATGCTCTACATGGGAACTTCATGGCCAATGCCGATGGACTATCTCGTGCCCTGAGTGAGGCCTTTGCACAGCAGGGGACACTTGTGGAGTGGCCAGTGTTCGGTTCTGCCATGCCTTATCCGCCACCAGATTTACCACCCGAATCACAGTCGGGTGGCCATGCCGATACTTAGGGGAGTTTCTTACCCTTTATCTCCATTAAGGGCAATGTATATTTTATGTTTGGGGGTATTGGGTTGTAGTTAGTAGTTAGTTGCATATAGTATTATTGCATGTTTAGGTCGTATAGTAGTTACATTTTAATACTGGTTAGTTAATTTTGCATGAAAATTTTTTCATTTGCATTTTAATACTGGTTAGTTAATTTTTTATGAAAATTTGGTCTGTTGAATTCTAGTATGGCCGATGATGATATTGAAATTTTATAGATTTTTGAACTCAGTTGATAACTGAAGCTTAGTTATAATTTCATTTATGATGTTGCTTTGATGTTACCGGATAGCACGGTATTGTTATTATCTGCTTGTTGGTTAGATTAGCACATGCTTGTCTTCTGAGGGAAAAGATTTATTTTTAATGATAGAATTATGTAGAAAATGAGTAATGACCATAATGACACAGAAATTTAAGTTTGGAGAAAAACATTGGGTATGCATGTTAAAAAGAAAAATAAAATAAAATGAAAAAAAAAAAGAAGAATAAACACCTTGGCTAGCTAAGTCTTGTGGCCTTTGATACTCGAGCAAGTAAGCCCTAGGGGATTGTCTCTACACCCAACGCCCTAAAGCCTTATGGTTTGGGAGTCATTGGTCAAAAGCTCGTTAAATGGGTATCATTGAAAAGCCTAAGAGGGCTTGGTCTTGCACAGTCGGGAGTAACCACGGGAAAGTGCGAATATCGCCCTCGTGAGTGAATAAAAGCAGAATAAGCCCTTTGTTGACCCTTAGTTTGGACTAATGTGTTGGATTGGTTGTTATTTCATATATTCTCAAATTTCTTGACTTAAAACCTTAGTTTTCTTCCTTAGAAGTATAGTATGTGGAATTTTCACCTTTATCAAGCTTATTTGTGGATATAGCACACACACACACTACATCTTAGCCAATAGGTTGTGATTTTCGGATTGTATGTCCTTATGACTTTAGCTTAGTGTGATGTTTTGCTCATAAATCTTGTTATTTCTCTGAGGCACATCTTATTGGAATTCCATGACTGATATTTTGGGATTCATCCTCATAGTAGTGTAGTTTGCATAGCATGTAGTTTGCATTTGTGTTTGTTGCTTGAGGGCAAGCATTAGTTCAAGTTTGAAGGTATTTGATAAGTAGGTTTTATACCTACTTATTGGCTATCTACTTACTAAGAATTATGGCTTAATCTCAAGTGTTTTAGCTTCTTTTAATGCATTTTATCTTTGTTTTATAGGTTGCATGAAGGAAACTCAAATGGCAAGCAAATGGCATTGAAGGGCATGGATATAGCATGATGGCATGATGGCAAGGCTATGGTGGGTTGAAGATGGCATATGGTATGTGGAAATGGCCTCAGATCAGTGGAAAGTGAAAGAAAAAGAAGAACTAAGGGAGCAGCAAAGGAACAGCAATGCACCAGCAAGCACCTTGCAGGAAAGCCCAGCAGCCCGGCCGCACTAGCATGAAGAACAAAGTCAGCGCGCTCGCGCTAGGAGGAAAATAGATCGCAGGCCAGCGCGCCCACGCCACAAATAACTTACGGGGTGGCACGGCCGCACCAGTCAACTTTTCACCCGAGTTGACGTTTACTTAAAAACACTGTTATAACGTGTTTTTCCCTTTAAAGGGTGTATTTGCAAGTTACGAGACTATCTTTTAATCGTTATTATTTCTATTCTAGGGTTTAGGAGAGCTGCATAGAGTTCTTAGCTATTATTCTACTCTTTTGGCTTCTCTCTTGGTTCTTAGTTAGATTTTACAAACTTAGGGATTTGATTTGGATTGATTGTGGATTTTGACTCAGCGTTGAAGGTTTATTTTGGAAGGAGGAATATCAGATATACAATTTCTTTATCTCTTTATTCTCTTTACTTTCATTATTTAATTTCAATGCTTGGAAAAAATTCCATAATGGTTATTGCTTCAGTGATGAACTAATCACCATTATGGGATTCTAATGGAGCTTATTGCTTAGTTCAGATTTGTTATTCCTCTTTGTTGCACTTGATTGATTATGTATGGATTGCCTAATGTAGTTGTAATAATTATTTAGATGCTTGATCACCATCTACCTTATTAATTTGTATGGAATTGAACGAGGAAGTACAAATTCAGATTTGACCATGTTAGCATGTGTTCATGAAATTTGCATGTGATAGATTTTGTGATTCGTAATCCGGATAGACATATACCGTATTACCATGTGTAGTCATTCGAGAGAGCTTCCACTTAAATCGATATTATTTGTAAGTCACATAGAAATATAGTGAGTTAGGTAATATTGGTGTTCATATGAATTCTATCTCTTTTGTGGATTTTATGTGATATGGGCATGGTATATTGACATATAGCCATGTTTCACCTTTGTGCTCTCGACTAGCAATCCGAGATACTTAATTAGGTTTAACAAGAGGTGTATAATCTGAATGATGCATTAAGTGAAGTTAGAATCCCATATCTTCGTAATTTGAATCAATCGTTTGTTAATTAGTATTTTTAGTTGATAATCATTATAGATAGTAAATTCACATCTTATTCACTCGTTTAAGCAGCCACAAATAATTACAAAGTGGCTGCATGATCGATTAGAAATAATTGCTTTTCTCCGTGGGAACGATACTTGACTTATCATATATTACTTGTGGACCACGTGCACTTGCGTGTGTGTGTCTGTTTTGTTAACAACGAAACAAGCCAACAATTATATTATTATAACCATCCCTCTCCAATACAGAAATAGAAATAATATTTCTTATGATTGTTGGAATGAAATAACAATTATATAAATTAATGCACTTGCTCGTAGGCAGTGCTAAACAATTAGTCCCTACAACTAATGCAACAACTTTTGCTCCATTTCCCACTCGTAGGACGACTTCATCATTGGTCAGCTTTGTACTTCTGACCAGTCCCTGCACAGTAATACATATGTGAGAACCATAGCCGGTATTCAATACCAAAGTAGAAGTTTGACTTTCTGAAAAATTAATTTCAATCATAAACAAACCTTGATTGGAAGTCGAAGCTTCTCCAAGCTTCTTCTCTGCCAGAAACTTCTTGCAGTTCCTCTTCCAGTGACCCAGCTCGTTGCAATGGAAGCACATTCATTTGCTAGCTGGATCAGGTTTCTTTTGATCCTTCACTTTTTCCCTGTCCTTAGCCTTCTTGGTTTTCTTCTTTTCATAAGATACATTGGGCCTCTTCCTTTTCTTGGAAGAATCATCTACCAGTAAGACTTGGTTCTTCTTGGATGGGAAGTGTTCTTCAGCAGTTTTCAACATGTTAAGTAATTCAGGCAAGCTGACATCCAACTTATTCATGTGGAAATTCATAACAAATTGTGAGAAGGTATCTGGGAGTGATTGCAAGATCGAATCTTGACTTAACTCCCCATCCATAATGAACCCAAGCTGTCCAAGACGTTGAATCAAATTGATTATCTTTAGGACATGAGTCTCAACAATAATGCCCTCGGTCATCCGAGATCAGAAGAGCTCCTTAGATATCTCATATCTAGCAGTCCTACTTTGCTCACCATACAACTCTTGAAGGTGCAACAATATAGCAGGAGCATCCATAGTTTCATGCTGACGCTGAAGCTCGTTACTCATGGATGCGAGCATGATGCATTGAACCACAGGTGCATTATCTTTCCACTTCGTAAAAGTAGCAATCTCTTCCTCAGAGGCTTATTCTGCAACAATTGCTAGGACAGACGAATTTAGGAATAAGAAATTTTTTTTGCAGTGAGAACAATTTTTAGATTCCTTAACCAGTCTGTGTAATTCGGTCAAGTTAGTTTGTTAGCATCAAGTATGCTACGCAGTTGATAGTGAGTGTGACATTTTCAAATTCTGCATGTGAAATTAAAATAACATTTTTAGCAAACATTCATTTAATTAATTACCAAAATAAATTAGGTCTTTATTTTAAATTGGTATCTTCCACTATTTTCTTCAAACTATATTACCCTCATAATATATAGTTCGGTAAATCTAATTAAAGATTTTCTAGTGAGAATAAGAATCCTATTTCAAATGTATAGCCTTGTGGTGGGACAATAAACTATATATAAATAAATAGGTAGACAACTCTTGTCAATTACATCATCATGTAACTCCTTTTGCATCTTAGATTATTTTGATCAAGTGGTGACACATCCGAATCAAAATTATCCAAGTTCAGTCCAACCTAGCACTTTCATATATTTATATAGAAAAATACCATCTTTGTGGTGACACAACAAAATAGTATTGTTCAATTTCTTTATAAGCATCAAATGTGATATATCAATATCTTAAATATTTAATACTTGCCTTGTTGTGACACAACAAACTCATATTAAAAATTTAATACTTTACTAATTTATCATGCTAGAAGGCGACGTTCGATATTCTAAATATCTTTGAACGCTTAGGACTTAATATAAAATCTTTGAGGGGTTTGTTATTAATTATCTCATCTTGTTTAGTGCACATGCACACACACACACACACACACACACACACACACACACACACACATATATATATATATATAAAATACGCGTCATATTAATTAACATACGAAGCATGTTGCATAATATAATATATATATATATATATATATATATATATATATATATATATATATATATATATATATATATATATATAGTATAAGCATGCATATAGAATACTACATTCTACCCAGATTGATTATGAACTTTTATTCTAGTTTGGTTCACTAAAGCCACCAAGTGAACTAAAAGGTCAAACTTAGGAGTGCAAGAATTAAATTTAAATATAACTACTACATTTAAACCCAGGCTCCATACAAACGGGTCTTAAAGCGCTCTTTGCTCCTTGGTCTCCAATTCTTCAAGATAATTTTAACTAGTCCTATTACATAAACTATTTAATTTAAATAGAAACCTTGATCAGCAATCAAGGGGAAGTAAATAGGAGAGAGATAGAATTTTCATTAAGAAAAATTAGAGAAGACGAGGTACGTAGACCCCATTTCAAAAAAAAAAACTCATACATTCAAGCATTCAACTAAAATAAAATTCAATCGCATTGGCCAACAGTCCATAATCAACCCCATTTATTATCATACATATCATCATATGCATTAATAAATAAAATTCTTCTCATGAATAATAAATTCATTCCACATATGCATCAATATCATTTAATGGGCAATTAAAATTTGTATGTAATCAAATAAAATAAATTCCTTTATTTCATTTTTGAAAAATTGCACATAATTAAAATCAGAATTTTTTTTGCAGCTCTGGCGTGCCCTGCGCCAACACGGGCGCGCCCCGCGCCGACTTTACAGAAAAATTCTGAATTTCAGCATACCCGGCGCGCCCCGCGCTGCGATGAAATCTATAATTTCTGATTCATGATTTTTTACCTTTTCATCCAAAAAATAAGATTTCATACAACAAATTTTGTTCCAAACACATACCTATGCATATATGGAATCAAAACAATTAATATTTCGCATAAAAGTTTGGCTTTGATACCACAGTTAGGTTTGTAACAATCAAAGTAGCGGAAGTATGGTAAAAACGGATTTTAAAATTTTACAAACCTTATACCCGTATCATCCTTTATGCACAATTATTAATTAAACAAAAGAGAAGAAATTATAGAATCATACCATTGTAGAACTAAACTTCCGCATGTACGAGTTCAACTCCAAATCCTTAATGTTCTTCTTGAGTTCTCTAGGATTGATGGCTTCCTTTGATCAACGTTAGCCACCCAAGCGTTTGGCCTCTAGAGGTGATCCACCAAGGAAGAAGAGATATTTAAGAAGGTGGGTGTTTGGCTAAACCCTAATTCTATCTATATAGAATTTGTATACTCTCCTAACTATTGGAATAGTGTGCAGTGTAACCTTGTTCCATAATAAGACTTTCTTATTTATAGATGTAGGCAACCCTCCTAAACCATTTTCGCATATGGTTTCATATTAATTAATTAATTAAACCTTTTAATTAATTAGGCCTCCCAATCCTATTGGGAATAATTAAACTCCTTTAATTAATTAGCCTCCTAATCTTATTAGGAATATATGAGAGAGAGTATCTTATTAATTAATTTCCAAATTCCTTTAGGAATTAAATAATAATAATAATAATAATAATAATAATAATAATAATAATAAGACTCCTTTGTTAATTTAATATTTCCAAAATATTCAATAATAAATATTAAGCTATTTAATTTATTCACTCACTATAGATTAAATTAAACATACTTAACTTATTATAACGATTATACCATTAGCTTTTTTAATAAATATTCTTCCTTTTATGGTGTGACCCTTTAGGTTCTCTATATTAAACTAGTTGTGAATAAATCAATTAGAATAATTTTAATCTTATTTAAATAAATAAATTAAACTAATAATTTATTTAAATAAATAATATTTATTCTACAATATGGGTAAGCCCCCTTAGCGATCAACGACTTTTCAGATAATATAGATTTCAACATTAATCATAAAAGAACCTGTGAGTAAATAGTTATCGTACAATTCAATTCTTCCACCAAACAATGTCCCAATTAAATATAAGATGTTAGTTCCCAAAGGGCACACAATAGATCTAGAAAGGGGGGTTAAATAGATCCTTTTTGAATTTCTAAAATCTTTTCCATTTTATTTTGTATTGCTAAGTAATTAGCATATGACAAACATAAGAATCATTTCAAGCACAGCGTAATAAGTTAAAGATCCCCTTAATAGCTATCTTGTTAACCACTGTTCTAAAGTTAGTTTATGTGTATGTGATCATTACATTCATAGCAGTTATAGCAGTTATAGGTACATAATGTCAATGACAGAATGTAAAAGACACAAGGGATTTTAAGTGGTTCAGAGACTCAAGCTCCTAATCCACTCTTCTGCTTCAACAAGCAGAGATTCCACTAAGGAAGTCTTTACATCTGAATCACTAAGATTCCTCAAAGGCTAGCAGCTTTGAAACTTCAGTTCTCTACGAACTCTTCAAGTCCAATAGACTTGGAACTCCAGTTCACTAAGAACTCTTCAAGGCCAGCAGCCTTGGAACTTCATTTAGTCCCTCGGACAAGGACCCCTCAGGCCCTGGCTTTGTTAATGTTTGTTGTTGGTGCTGAGCTGCTACGATGACTTGAAGCTTAGTTCATCCTTTGGTACTTAGCAGCTTGCTGTGATCCTCTTTGGATTCTGCATCGAGGCTGGATCACCATTGGACAGACTACTAAGATGTTCATGAAGCTTAACATCGTTGAGTGCTTAGCAGTCCATCACTTCTTCTCTAGTGCAGCTGATCTTTTGGTTGATGCTTGTTTTCATCTGAGCTCAGCTTGCATTCTTTCACCACTTGAGGTCTGCTAAGTCTTTGAGCTTTTGGTAGACTTTTTCTAGCACTTAGCATCCCCTGAACCTTGCTTGACTGATGTGCAGATCTGATTCTTCATCTGATCCTGCATCTGTACTTCTTCAGCTCTTGGTAGTTCATGGTGATTCATAAAGTGGCTCTTTGAATCTTCTTTCTGGTCTGCCACTTTTCTGAATGCTATCTTGTTGGCCTTCTCGGCTCTGAGCTTAGCTGCCATTTCTATTGGCATTCTCATTGTTGTTGAGTGAAGTCTTTTATCTGTTCAAGCTTTTAACTTAACTTGCTTCACTTCTACTTTCGTAGTCTCACTGCCACTGAGACGTATTCTGTTCAGCTCTGTAGAACTCGTAGAGTCAACAACTTATCGGCCCAACAACTCTTCAACTCAACAGCCTTTCATCTTTGAAGCTTCAGCTGTTAAATACCCTTTCATAAGCTTCCCGTTGGAATATAGCCGTTGGAAGCTATTTGAATTGCTTCGCAGATCTCAAGTTATTTGGTGCAGACCGCTGATGTGACGTGATAGCCCCTTTTTAACTTTTTTGACACAGCAGTCTACTATTTCACCTACAGCATCAGAGTATCACTTTAACGCGTCAGGCTGGTAGTCACCTTTATTTCTTCTTTCTAACTCCTCGATCAGAACATCAGGAGTTGTCCTTCTGCATCGATGCTCTCAATCAGTAACGTTCGAATGTCAGTCTTCATATTAAGACGTTGCCAATGCTTTAATATTTAGATGACCGAACTCTACGATTCTGTTGCAGATGACCTTGAACTTGATCATAGTTTGTCTGATGAATGTTGTTCGTTGACTGGTTGTGACAACACTACGATTATGAAGAGTGTCCTTTGGATTTGCAATGTAGAACATCTCTTCCTCCACTTGTGCAGTGCTTCAACACTTCTATTTGCCTTGGCTTAACTCAAGAACTAATAACTTGTCTGAATGCTCTGGCCCTTCTGAATTATATGACTCATCTGATTAGGCATACTAAGCTCTCTTTCTTCTTGTGATCTTCCGTTCACATATCATCAATGGTCTGACCCATGCTTCATCTTCTTCGTCTATTCTTTATAAGTTGGCCAGTATCTCTATATAAATAGCATCAGTTCCTGCTTCTCATTTGGCAAGCACTACGATCATAGTCACACCCAAGATCGTTGTCTTCTGTTTATCTTGACAGCTACTGCATTGCTGACTTCCTCTTGTCAGTTACTTCATCTGAAGTTTTCTTACTATTGCTTGAGGAAGACTTCTCCTGAATGGCTTCACTACTCAATCAGGATGCTGATTGAGTTGGTGCTTCGATCTTCTGTTTGCTTGCAGGCCATTTGGTGAGTGCTCTCTGTCTTCCTTCAGGCAGATTATATCTTTACAGCTCTGACCAGAGGCTACATCCTTGGATACTTTGGGAGTGCTCATTTGTTGAGAATCGTTTTGTCTCTAAGATTCTTCATTGGCATTTTGAGCACTTTCTTGACTCTGTTGAAGCTTTAGTTCTGCAGACTACGATCTTGTATTGGTTCTGTAGACACTAAAACTCCGAGAGTAGATCACACGATAGACTACGATTTCTGCATTACCACTTGCTGTCCTGGTTTGATCTTGCTCAACTACGATTTCTACCTCTTGATATGATCATTAGACTCCACGACTTCATGTGTGGCCTACGATTCATGACTTTGCTTTGGTAAAAGCTCGATTGGTGCTTAGACATGTTGTCTCTACGATTCTGAATATGACTTCCTCAGCAGACTACGGCATCAAGAAAGTTCTTCTCGACACACTATGATCCTTCCTTATCTCTCCTGGAAGACTACGAACTCCAAGAGCTACTATCCTTGCAGACTACGATTCTACCTTGATAGTCTCCGAATCTTCCTTAACTCTTCTGGCAGACTACGAAGGCTAGTGTAGTGCTTGGCGATCAGACAGACCTATCTATTACATTGAATAAGATCAACCTAACAAGTTTGATCTTTTTATTTTTAGTCTTTGTATATCATATTCTTTTGAAGGGCTTTACAAAGCTATTTTGTTCATGTAGGATCAACCTAACATATTTGATCATTTCATCCCAAGTCCTTGTACATATATTCCTATTATCTATTCAAGGACTTTACAGCTTATATCAATGCAGATATATTTGCATATTCATTCATTAAGATCATAATCAAATCTTATATAAATAGGAATAACATTCTCATGCTTCTTCCCAACAATCTCCCCCTATTTGATTATGACAAAAATAATTAGTGCATATGTATGAGATGAATGAATCTTAATATACAGTGAGTAGCTGTATTTCTAAAGCAGATAATCATAAATGTCATTGATGATAATCTGTAATTACATAAAATATGACACTCTACATCTTGGATCCAGAACATACCTATATAGCTAGAAATGTACCTTTTTCTGCTCCATGTATGTCTCCAGGATGTCAGTTGATCAGCTACTCAATTTTCATTTCTTCTTCAATCTTGTAAGACCCCGAATTTTATGAAATAAAAGTATTCAATTTTCTTATAATTATTATTCTATTCAGTAAATGGTTAAATTGATAAAAAGTTAAAGTTCAGGGTGATATGTGCAAATTTTACAAAGTAAGCAAGTTGTCATAAAATATTCGTTGTGTCAGAGAATATTCGTTTGGTCGGAGAATATTCTTTTTGTCGGAGAATATTCGTACGACGGCGCAGTTATTGGTGGACCCCACAACGGAATGAATGCCGAGTATAGAAAGCGACAGAAATAACATTTTATAAAAATAACTGTAAAACTGTTACCGTTAAACTATTGAAATAACCGGTGGTTAAAGTAAAGTAATACGTGTTGTTGCACAGTAGCACACAGTATTGCACAGTAATTTCTAATTATTGATTCTTACGTAAGAAGTCACTTATTCAATAATTGTTACAGTAATTACTGTTCAGTATTTTATATTATTGATTCAATAATTGCTACATTGATAATTGTATATTATTTTATATTATTGATTCAATAATTGTCACAGTAACCACTGCACAGTATTTCACATTATTAAATCAATAATTTTTATGCATATTATTAGAATGATATTATTAGATAGCATTATTGACAATAACTAGAAAGTTCTGTCGACAAAAATGGTTAGGTTATATAATTGCGCAAAAATGAAGATAAATTCTTATTGGAAAGCCCTCTCTTTCCTGAAAACGACCTGGTTGTCAATATTGTGATTCTATAATATTAATTATAATAATTGATGAATAAAATAAAAATTATTGATAAATATGATAAGTAAATATTTATCCAATTTTGATATAAATGGAGGAATTTTTAGCATGAGACATTTGTTGAAAGTTGACATTTTATCTTCCCGATAAAATAATTCATTCAAATATATTATTATAATATTATATTATTATATTATTATAATATTATATTACAATATTATAATGTGATAATAAAATAGTACAATTTTATAACTTTAAGTGGTAATATTGTTATAATAAATTTATGGCATAAAAATAAAATGAGGTGGAAGAGAGAATATGGAATTTGAATTATTTTAATAATTATAAATGTTTTTAATAAATTAAAAACATGTGGTGGGTGGAGGTGATTATGTTTGAATTGTAAACTTTGAGGTGTGTTGCATGTTTTCAAATGTGGAGTGCTAGAAAATCATCCGTGGGAGAAATTGTCAGTAATGGTGTGCCACACCTTTCCTATAAATAGGGTGTTTAGTTAGAAATGAAAATCACACCAGAATCAGAAAATTTTCTCTCTATAATGTTCAGCATATTTCTTGTGAGTATAAGAGTAAGTGTGTATAACGGTGCAAAAATTCCTCAACATAATATCCAATATTCCAGTCAAAACTACTCTCCTATTAATGTAAAGGATATTATTTTTCTCGTAAAAGATGTTTTCATTCAATATTCGTATAGAATATTTTTTTCTTCCATACTCTATAGTATGTAAGTAATAATATTTCATTTCAGATTTCTAAATTTAAACTTACTATGGTAATTATTGCTTCTATAATTCCTGATATGATTAAAAATTCCTTGAGTTTTGCTCTTCATCTAATATCATTTCACCAGAATATTGGTCTGACCTTTATTATGAAAGTTTTACCTTTTCATGTCGGGATACTATTCATTCGAGTACTGTGACGCCCCCAAATTTGGACCGCCACTGGTCTCTCGAATTCGGTTCGTCACGTTCTCACGATAATACAATAATAATATCTAAAGCATACATTCACAGCGGAAGATCTAATCTAGAATAATATACAATGATTTATTATAATTATTCTCTCAAGTCTCGCAACCTACAGTACTTAATAGATTACATAATAATATCAACTACAGACTTATTACATAACCCTACTTAAGCTTAAACATAGTTCTGAAATAGTCTTAATACATCATCTTAATAGACGTAAAACAACATCATAATATTTAGAACAAGAAAGGGGCTAGCTAGTCGGTAGCCTTTGTTGGGTTTGTACGTAACGCAATCATGCAATCAAATCACATAAATAGGGCGGAAGCGTAAAAACTAGGTTTTCAAAATTTATACAAACCCATAACCATGATCATTCTTTGTGCTTGTAATCAATAACAGAAAAGAGAGAACATGGAATTATACCTTTGAAGATCTAAGCTTCCTCAGGTACAAGTTCTACTCCTTTGATTCCTTTGATTCCTCTGATAGTGGCTCCTTCCCTTGATCAATGTCAGCCACCCAAATGTTTGGCCTCTAACGGTGATCCACCAAGGAAGATGAAGAACTCAAGAAGATGGGTTATTGGCTTAACCCTTGTTTCTATCTCTATAGAATATGTGTACTCCCAACTCTTGGAAAATTTCACGTCCCTTATTTCTGATATAAGACTCTCTTATATAGATATTAGGTTAACCCTCCTAATCCAATTAGAATAGGGTTTTATTTAATTAATTTATATCCTAATCTTTATTAGGAATGAGAGAGAGTACTGATATTATATTAATTTCTAAACTCCTTTAGAATTAAAATAATAATAATAATATTATTATTAATAAGACTCCTCTTATTAATTTATATTTAATATTTCTAAAATAGTAAATAATAAACATTAAGCTATTTAATTTATTATATCATCATAGATTAAATTAATTATACTTAATGCATTATTACTATCATGCCATTTTCTTCTTAAATAATTCTTCTTCCTTTTATGGTGTGACCCTTTAGGTTCTCCATATTAAACCGGTTGTGAATAAATCAATTAGAACAATTCTAATCTTATTTAAATAAACAAATTAAACTAATAATCTATTTAAATAAATAATATTTATTCTACAATAGGGATAAGCCTCCCTAGCGATCAACGACTTTCCAGATAATATAGATTTCAACATTAATCATAAAAGAACTTGTGAGTTAATAGTTACCGTACAATTCAATCCTTCCACCATACAATGTCCCAATTAAATATAAGACATGGATTTACTGTCAAGTCTTAATTTATTTAATCATATGTATTTCGATTAGAAAATGCACAACTCCAAATAATGCAAATTAGAAACCTCTTTCTAATTTCATTCTACCTTGGCCAAGGATTCCTGGGTTGTCATTTAACGAATCACATAGGACATATCTCCTCTTTTACTAGAGGTGGTAGATTCTTTATTGATCATTCATTATCTCCATATGTAACTCATTACACCCAAGCATACCCTATATATGCCTTAAAAGGCCTTAAGGAATTAGTCAAAGTATAATTTGTTACATACAAGATACTATGATGATCTCAAGTCCAAGGATCACATATACTACTATCACATTAGGAATTCCTATTGGCAGGCGAGTAAAACTCCATTAGGTATTCCATAGCGAGTCACGTTCAGTGAACTTATTCTCCAATAAGCACCTACATACTTGCTTTAGTGTCTCCACACAAATGACCATGAGATCAGTCATCCTCATCCAATGAGCAAGCAACATATGTACCAATCTATTCGAATTTACTAATCCCCTTTTTAGTAATCCCACGATTGGGAACTATTTTAGTTTTAAAGCTTTCTAAGAATTTAGATCTCATTAGCATGATCAACATCATGATTCTAAAAGCATTGCTTAAAACTATGGGTTATTTACATATTATAAAAACAGCACCATGTAGATAATTAAATGCCTTTAATAAATAAATATTTTATTAATAAATAAATAAGATTGTTTACAAAGTATGTGCTTTATCATCATACATAATTGGCTTGTATGCACACTACTATCAATCTCCCACTTACACTAAAGCCAATCGCCATGGTATCTCATACCCATCTTCTCTAAGTGACGATCAAACTGCTGTTGTGTTAAAGCTTTAGTAAATGGATCTGCAATGTTGTCTTGAGAGTCTACACGCTCCAAGGTGACGTCTCCTCTTTCAATGATCTCCCTGATCAAGTGAAATCGCCGCAACACGTGTTTAGATTTCTAATGAGGCCTGGGTTCCTTAGCCTGTGCAACCGCTCCGGTGTTGTCACAGTATACGGGAACTGCTTCTCCAATGCTAGGAACCACACTAAGTTCAGTTATGAACTTCTTCATCCAAACAGCTTCCTTTGCAGCTTCACTTGCAGCTATATACTCTGCCTCTGTCACTGAATCAGCAACCGTTTGCTGCTTGGAACTCTTCCAACTCACTGCACCTCCGTTCAAGGTAAACACATACCCTGAAACAGATTTACTGTCATCTTGGTCTGTTTGAAAACTTGAGTCCGTGAATCCCTCGAGTTTTAATTCAGACCCACCGTAGACAAGAAAAATATCTTTAGTCCTTCTCAAGTACTTTAGGATATTTTTCACTGCCTTCCAGTGCTCTTCTCCTGGATTCGACTGGTATCTTCTTGTTACACTAAGTGCGTGAGCAACATCCGGTCTAGTACATATCATACCGTACATGATAGATCCTATTGCAGAAGCATAAGGGATCTTACTCATACGGTCTCTCTCCTCAGGTGTCTTTGGGGCCTGTTTCTTGGAGAGATTTATTCCATGGCTCATCGGCATGAGACCTCTTTTGGAATCTTCCATGCTAAACCTCTTTAGCATCGTATCAATGTACGTTCCTTGGGATAAGCCGAGCATCCTTTTAG
Source organism: Panax stipuleanatus (assembly GCA_020205555.1). Taxonomy (NCBI): domain Eukaryota; kingdom Viridiplantae; phylum Streptophyta; class Magnoliopsida; order Apiales; family Araliaceae; genus Panax; species Panax stipuleanatus. The sequence continues at coordinate 90,880,943 of CM035124.1, forward strand.
ATCTATCTCTATAGATCTTTATCCCCAAAATATAGGATGCTTCACCCAAGTCCTTCATGGAGAAGTTTTTAGATAACCAAATTTTAATGGATTGTAACATAGGAATGTCATTCCCTATCAGTAATATATCATCAACATATAATACAAGGAATGATACTGCGCTCCCACTAACCTTCTTGTATACACATGGTTCATCCTCGTTTTTGATAAAATCAAACTCTTTGATTGTCTCATCAAAACGAATGTTCCATCTACGAGAAGCTTGCTTCAACCCATAAATGGATCATTGTAGCTTACAGACTTGATTTGTTCCAACTTTTGAAATAAATCCCTCTGGCTGTGTCATATACACATCCTCCTCAAGTTTCCCATTGAGGAAGGCCGTTTTCACGTCCATCTGCCAGATCTCATAGTCGTTGTAAGCTGCAATCGCAAGCAAAATCCGAATGGACTTGAGCATGGCTACTGGTGAGAAGGTTTCATCATAGTCAACTCCTTGTCTTTGTTTGAAACCTTTTGCAACCAGTCGGGCCTTATAGGTCTCTACCTTTTCGTCTGCTCCAGTCTTTTTCTTAAAAACCCATTTACACCCAATAGGTTTAATACCTTCAGGTGGTGAAACCAAAGACCATACTTTGTTTTCATACATGGAGTCCATTTCGGATTTTATGGCTTCAAGCCATTTCCCTGAGTCTTTATTACTCATAGCCAGTTTGTAATTCAATGGATCATCATCATTCATGATGTGTACCTCATCGTCATCCTCTATAACGAATCCATACCTCTCAGGTATCTTCGGTACTCTTCCAGATTTACGAACATGGTGTGGTACAGTAGGTTCTTCTACTTGGTTAGGTACCTGATTTTGGTCCGTGGTAACTTGTGGTTCTTGAACTTCTTCAAGATATATCTTACTCCCACTGACCCCTTCATGGATAAACTCTTTCTCCAAAAAGGTAGCATGTTTCGCAACAAACACCTTTTGATCAGTTGGATGATAGAAATAATACCCTACGATTTCTTTAGGGTATCCCACAAATCTACACTTATCGGATTTAGTCTGTAGCTTATCATTTTCAAACTTTTTGACATAAGCTGGACAACCCCAAGTCTTAACATGCTTAAGATTTGGTTTCCTCCCTTTCCACATCTCATATGGAGTCTTTGGGGCGGATTTGGTAGGTACCTTGTTAAGTAGGTATGCATCCGTTTCTAGGGCATATCCCCAGAAGGAAATTGGACGGTCGGTAAAACTCATCATGGATCGAACCATGTCCAACAGTGTTCAATTTCTCCTTTCAGATACTCCATTTAACTGTGGTGTACCTGGAGGAGTCCATTGTGAGATTATACCATTTTCTCTGAGACAATTGAGAAACTCACTGCTTAAGTATTCTCCACCTCGATCTGATCGAAGTATCTTAATACTCTTGCCCGTTTGTTTCTCTACTTCACTTCTGAACTCTTTGAACTTTTCAAATGATTCTGATTTGTATTTCATTAAATACACATATCCAAATCTTGAGTGATCATCAGTGAAAGTAATAAAATAAGAATACCCACCCCGTGCACTTGTTGTCATAGGTCCACAAACGTCTGTGTGAATCAATGCCAACAACTCTGTAACTCTCTCCCCTTTTCCACTAAAAGGATATTTAGTCATTTTACCCATGAGACAAGATTCACAAGTTGGATATGATTCATAATCAGATAGCTCGAGGAGCCCATCTTTATGCAACTTGGATAATCTTGTTTCATTGATATGACCGAGTCTACAGTGCCACATATAGGTATAATTAATATCATCTCTTTTCCTTTTCTTAATTTGTTCAATTTGAAATATATTTTCTTGCAAGTCAAGTGTATAAAGTCCATTTCGCAAATTTCCAATACCATATAAAACATCGTCTTTATAAATAGAACAACCATTGTTCTTTATAATAACGTCAAAACCTTCCATATCCAATACAGAAATTGAAATAATGTTTTTAATAATATTCGGAACATAATAACAATTATTAAGATAAATGGATTTGCCCGAAGGCATTGCTAAACAATAAGTTCCTACAGCTAATGCAGCAACTTTTACTCCATTTCCCACTCGTAGGATCACCTCATCTTTGTTCAGCCTTCTACTTCTGACCAGTCCCTGCACAGTATTACATATGTGAGAACCACAGCCGGTATCCAATACCCAAGTAGAATTATGACTTTCAGAAAAATTAATTTCAATCATAAACAAACCTTGATTGGAAGTCGAAGCTTCTCCAAGCTTCTTCTCTGCTAGAAACTTCTTGCAGTTCCTCTTCCAATGTCCCGGCTCATTGCAATGAAAGCACATTCCTTTAGCTGGTTCAGGTTTCTTTTACTCCTTTTCTTTCCCTTTTCCCTTAGCCTTCTTAGATTTCTTCTTTTTAGAAGACACCTTGGGCCTCTTCCTTTTATTGGAAGAATCCACCATCAAGACATGGTTCTTCTTGGATGAGAAGTGACCTTCTGCAGTTTTCAGCATGTTAAGCAGCTCAGGTAAGCTGACATCTAGCTTATTCATGTGAAAATTAACCACAAACTGCGAGAAGGTCTCAAGGAGTGACTGCAAGACCAAGTCTTGACTCAACTCCCCATCCATGACGAACCCAAGCTGTCCAAGGCGTTCAATCAAATTGATTACCTTCAGAACATGTGTCTCGACGGTAGTGCCCTCGGTCATCCGAGATCGGAAGAGCTCCTTAGATATCTCATATCTAGCAGTCCTACTCTGTTCACCATACAACTCCTTGAGGTGAAGCAGCATAGCAGGAGCATCCATTTTTTCGTGCTGACGCTGAAGCTCGTTATTCATGGATGCGAGCATGATGCATTGAGCCACAGATGCATCATCTTGCCACTTATTGAAAGTGGCAATCTCTTCCTCAGAGGCTGTTTCTGAAACAGATTCAGGGATAGTGGAATTTAGGACATAAGAAATCTTTTCAGCAGTGAGAACAATTCTCAGATTTCTTAGCCAGTCCTCCTAATTCGGGCCGGTAAGCTTATTTGCATCAAGTATGCTTCGTAGTGAGATTAGTGATTTTGACATTTTTAAAATTCTGCATGTGAAAAGACAACATTTTAGCAAACATTCATTTTATTAACTTTGCATGCCAAAATAAATTTAGGTCTTTATTTTAAATTGGTATCTCCCACTATTTTCATCAAACTATATTACCCTCACTCATATAGTTCGGCAACATCTAATTAAAGATTTGCTAGTGAGATTAAGGATCCCATTTCAAATGTATATAACCTTATGGATAGCACAACAAGCGATATACAAATAAATAGGTAGACAACTCTTGTCAATTACATCACCATGTAACTCCTTTTATTTTGCCTCTTAAATCATAATGGTCATGTGTGTGCACATCCGAACTAAAATGATTTAAGTTAAGTCCAGCCTAGCACTTCCATAAATTCAAAAAGAAAAATTTTCGTCCTTGTGGATAGCACAACAAGACTAGATCGTTCAATTTTCTTGATAAGCATCAAATGTGATTAATTAACATCTTAAATATTCAATACTCGCCTTGTGGATAGCACAACAAACTCATATTAAATATTTAATACTCTATTAACTAATCATGCTAGAAGGCGACGTTCGATATTCCAAATATTATTTGAACGCTTCAGACTTAATATTATTTCTTTGAGGGGTTTGTTATTATTTGTCTCATCTTTTAAGCGCGCATGCACATATATATATAAAATACACGTCATTTTATTAAACATGCGAAGCATGTTGGTATAAAATATAATATATATAATATTTAGCATGCGATATAGAATACTATATTCTACCCGGATTGATTATGGACTTTTATTCTAGTTTGGTTCACTAGAGCCACCAAGTTAACCAAAAGGTCAAACCTAGGAGTGCAAGAATTTAAATTTTAAATATAACTATTACATTTAAACCCAGGCTCCATACAAACGGGTCTTCACGCGCTCCTTGCTCCTTGGTCTCCAATTTCTTCAAAATAATTCTAACTATCTCTATTACATTAACTTATTTTAAAATTAAATAGAAACCTTGATCAGCAGTCAAGGGGAAGTACATAGAAAGGAGATAGAATTTACATCGAGAATAAAACTAGAGAAGACGAGGTACGCAGACCCCATTTTATAAAACCCATACATTCAAGCATTCATCCAAAATAAAATCCAATCACATTGGTCATAGTCCATAATCAACCCCATTTATTATCATACACTTCAACATATGCATCAATAAATATCCATTCATCTCATGAATAACAATGCTATTCCATATATGGATCGATGTTATTTAATGGACAAAAGTTTTGCTAAATTTTATTTTTGAAACAAAATAAACTCTTTTATTTTAATCAAAAATAAATCCAAATTAAACTCCTTTAATTTTAGCATTCTGAAATCATATTTCAGATAAAATAAACTTCTTTATTTTAAAACTTTATCAATTAAATAAACAGTTTACTTAATTAATTAAAATCAATTTTCAGGGTCTGTCCAGGTACCGGCGCAGCTGCGCCAGTAATGAACTGGGCATCTGCGCAGCTGCGCAGGTAGACGGAAGCAGCAATTTTTGCAGACCTGCGCAGCTGCGCCAGTAATGAACTGGGAGGCTGCGCAGCTGCGCCGTTCGCCGCAGAAACTTGCAGAAAACGATTTTTGTCCAGAAAAACGATCCAATTCTCACATCAATTCATACATGGAATTATAAAATTGATAATTAGCACAAAGTTAGGCTTTGATACCACTGTTGGGTTTGTACGTAACGCAATCATGCAATCAAATCACATAAATAGGGCGGAAGCGTAAAAACTAGGTTTTCAAAATTTATACAAACCCATAACCATGATCATGCTTTGTGCTTGTTATCAATAACAGAAAAGAGACAACATAGAATTATACCTTTGAAGATCTAAGCTTCCTCAGGTACAAGTTCTACTCTTTTGATTCCTTTGATTCCTCTGATAGTGGCTCCTTCCCTTGATCAATGTCAGCCACCCAAATGTTTGGCCTCTAACGGTGATCCACCAAGGAAGATGAAGAACTCAAGAAGATGGGTTATTGGCTTAACCCTTGTTTCTATCTCTATAGAATATGTGTACTCCCAACTCTTGGAAAATTTCACGTCCCTTATTTCTGATATAAGACTCTCTTATATAGATATTAGGTTAACCCTCCTAATCCAATTAGAATAGGGTTTTATTTAATTAATTTATATCCTAATCTTTATTAGGAATGAGAGAGAGTACTGATATTATATTAATTTCTAAACTCCTTTAGAATTAAAATAATAATAATAATATTATTATTAATAAGACTCCTCTTATTAATTTATATTTAATATTTCTAAAATAGTAAATAATAAACATTAAGCTATTTAATTTATTATATCATCATAGATTAAATTAATTATACTTAATGCATTATTACTATCATGCCATTTTCTTCTTAAATAATTCTTCTTCCTTTTATGGTGTGACCCTTTAGGTTCTCCATATTAAACCGGTTGTGAATAAATCAATTAGAACAATTCTAATCTTATTTAAATAAACAAATTAAACTAATAATCTATTTAAATAAATAATATTTATTCTACAATAGGGATAAGCCTCCCTAGCGATCAACGACTTTCCAGATAATATAGATTTCAACATTAATCATAAAAGAACCTGTGAGTTAATAGTTACCGTACAATTCAATCCTTCCACCATACAATGTCCCAATTAAATATAAGACATGGATTTACTGTCAAGTCTTAATTTATTTAATCATATGTATTTCGATTAGAAAATGCACAACTCCAAATAATGCAAATTAGAAACCTCTTTCTAATTTCATTCTACCTTGGCCAAGGATTCCTGGGTTGTCATTTAACGAATCACATAGGACATATCTCCTCTTTTACTAGAGGTGGTAGATTCTTTATTGATCATTCATTATCTCCATATGTAACTCATTACACCCAAGCATACCCTATATATGCCTTAAAAGGCCTTAAGGAATTAGTCAAAGTATAATTTGTTACATACAAGATACTATGATGATCTCAAGTCCAAGGATCACATATACTACTATCACATTAGGAATTCCTATTGGCAGGCGAGTAAAACTCCATTAGGTATTCCATAGCGAGTCACGTTCAGTGAACTTATTCTCCAATAAGCACCTACATACTTGCTTTAGTGTCTCCACACAAATGACCATGAGATCAGTCATCCTCATCCAATGAGCAAGCAACATATGTACCAATCTATTCGAATTTACTAATCCCCTTTTTAGTAATCCCACGATTGGGAACTATTTTAGTTTTAAAGCTTTCTAAGAATTTAGATCTCATTAGCATGATCAACATCATGATTCTAAAAGCATTGCTTAAAACTATGGGTTATTTACATATTATAAAAACAGCACCATGTAGATAATTAAATGCCTTTAATAAATAAATATTTTATTAATAAATAAATAAGATTGTTTACAAAGTATGTGCTTTATCATCATACATAATTGGCTTGTATGCACACTACTATCAATCTCCCACTTACACTAAAGCCAATCGCCATGGTATCTCATACCCATCTTCTCTAAGTGACGATCAAACTGCTGTTGTGTTAAAGCTTTAGTAAATGGATCTGCAATGTTGTCTTGAGAGTCTACACGCTCCAAGGTGACGTCTCCTCTTTCAATGATCTCCCTGATCAAGTGAAATCGCCGCAACACGTGTTTAGATTTCTAATGAGGCCTGGGTTCCTTAGCCTGTGCAACCGCTCCGGTGTTGTCACAGTATACGGGAACTGCTTCTCCAATGCTAGGAACCACACTAAGTTCAGTTATGAACTTCTTCATCCAAACAGCTTCCTTTGCAGCTTCACTTGCAGCTATATACTCTGCCTCTGTCACTGAATCAGCAACCGTTTGCTGCTTGGAACTCTTCCAACTCACTGCACCTCCGTTCAAGGTAAACACATACCCTGAAACAGATTTACTGTCATCTTGGTCTGTTTGAAAACTTGAGTCCGTGAATCCCTCGAGTTTTAATTCAGACCCACCGTAGACAAGAAAAATATCTTTAGTCCTTCTCAAGTACTTTAGGATATTTTTCACTGCCTTCCAGTGCTCTTCTCCTGGATTCGACTGGTATCTTCTTGTTACACTAAGTGCGTGAGCAACATCCGGTCTAGTACATATCATACCGTACATGATAGATCCTATTGCAGAAGCATAAGGGATCTTACTCATACGGTCTCTCTCCTCAGGTGTCTTTGGGGCCTGTTTCTTGGAGAGATTTATTCCATGGCTCATCGGCATGAGACCTCTTTTGGAATCTTCCATGCTAAACCTCTTTAGCATCGTATCAATGTACGTTCCTTGGGATAAGCCGAGCATCCTTTTAGATCTATCTCTATAGATCTTTATCCCCAAAATATAGGATGCTTCACCCAAGTCCTTCATGGAGAAGTTTTTAGATAACCAAATTTTAATGGATTGTAACATAGGAATGTCATTCCCTATCAGTAATATATCATCAACATATAATACAAGGAATGATACTGCGCTCCCACTAACCTTCTTGTATACACATGGTTCATCCTCGTTTTTGATAAAATCAAACTCTTTGATTGTCTCATCAAAACGAATGTTCCATCTACGAGAAGCTTGCTTCAACCCATAAATGGATCATTGTAGCTTACAGACTTGATTTGTTCCAACTTTTGAAATAAATCCCTCTGGCTGTGTCATATACACATCCTCCTCAAGTTTCCCATTGAGGAAGGCCGTTTTCACGTCCATCTGCCAGATCTCATAGTCGTTGTAAGCTGCAATCGCAAGCAAAATCCGAATGGACTTGAGCATGGCTACTGGTGAGAAGGTTTCATCATAGTCAACTCCTTGTCTTTGTTTGAAACCTTTTGCAACCAGTCGGGCCTTATAGGTCTCTACCTTTTCGTCTGCTCCAGTCTTTTTCTTAAAAACCCATTTACACCCAATAGGTTTAATACCTTCAGGTGGTGAAACCAAAGACCATACTTTGTTTTCATACATGGAGTCCATTTCGGATTTTATGGCTTCAAGCCATTTCCCTGAGTCTTTATTACTCATAGCCAGTTTGTAATTCAATGGATCATCATCATTCATGATGTGTACCTCATCGTCATCCTCTATAACGAATCCATACCTCTCAGGTATCTTCGGTACTCTTCCAGATTTACGAACATGGTGTGGTACAGTAGGTTCTTCTACTTGGTTAGGTACCTGATTTTGGTCCGTGGTAACTTGTGGTTCTTGAACTTCTTCAAGATATATCTTACTCCCACTGACCCCTTCATGGATAAACTCTTTCTCCAAAAAGGTAGCATGTTTCGCAACAAACACCTTTTGATCAGTTGGATGATAGAAATAATACCCTACGATTTCTTTAGGGTATCCCACAAATCTACACTTATCGGATTTAGTCTGTAGCTTATCATTTTCAAACTTTTTGACATAAGCTGGACAACCCCAAGTCTTAACATGCTTAAGATTTGGTTTCCTCCCTTTCCACATCTCATATGGAGTCTTTGGGGCGGATTTGGTAGGTACCTTGTTAAGTAGGTATGCATCCGTTTCTAGGGCATATCCCCAGAAGGAAATTGGACGGTCGGTAAAACTCATCATGGATCGAACCATGTCCAACAGTGTTCAATTTCTCCTTTCAGATACTCCATTTAACTGTGGTGTACCTGGAGGAGTCCATTGTGAGATTATACCATTTTCTCTGAGACAATTGAGAAACTCACTGCTTAAGTATTCTCCACCTCGATCTGATCGAAGTATCTTAATACTCTTGCCCGTTTGTTTCTCTACTTCACTTCTGAACTCTTTGAACTTTTCAAATGATTCTGATTTGTATTTCATTAAATACACATATCCAAATCTTGAGTGATCATCAGTGAAAGTAATAAAATAAGAATACCCACCCCGTGCACTTGTTGTCATAGGTCCACAAACGTCTGTGTGAATCAATGCCAACAACTCTGTAACTCTCTCCCCTTTTCCACTAAAAGGATATTTAGTCATTTTACCCATGAGACAAGATTCACAAGTTGGATATGATTCATAATCAGATAGCTCGAGGAGCCCATCTTTATGCAACTTGGATAATCTTGTTTCATTGATATGACCGAGTCTACAGTGCCACATATAGGTATAATTAATATCATCTCTTTTCCTTTTCTTAATTTGTTCAATTTGAAATATATTTTCTTGCAAGTCAAGTGTATAAAGTCCATTTCGCAAATTTCCAATACCATATAAAACATCGTCTTTATAAATAGAACAACCATTGTTCTTTATAATAACGTCAAAACCTTCCATATCCAATACAGAAATTGAAATAATGTTTTTAATAATATTCGGAACATAATAACAATTATTAAGATAAATGGATTTGCCCGAAGGCATTGCTAAACAATAAGTTCCTACAGCTAATGCAGCAACTTTTACTCCATTTCCCACTCGTAGGATCACCTCATCTTTGTTCAGCCTTCTACTTCTGACCAGTCCCTGCACAGTATTACATATGTGAGAACCACAGCCGGTATCCAATACCCAAGTAGAATTATGACTTTCAGAAAAATTAATTTCAATCATAAACAAACCTTGATTGGAAGTCGAAGCTTCTCCAAGCTTCTTCTCTGCTAGAAACTTCTTGCAGTTCCTCTTCCAATGTCCCGGCTCATTGCAATGAAAGCACATTCCTTTAGCTGGTTCAGGTTTCTTTTACTCCTTTTCTTTCCCTTTTCCCTTAGCCTTCTTAGATTTCTTCTTTTTAGAAGACACCTTGGGCCTCTTCCTTTTATTGGAAGAATCCACCATCAAGACATGGTTCTTCTTGGATGAGAAGTGACCTTCTGCAGTTTTCAGCATGTTAAGCAGCTCAGGTAAGCTGACATCTAGCTTATTCATGTGAAAATTAACCACAAACTGCGAGAAGGTCTCAAGGAGTGACTGCAAGACCAAGTCTTGACTCAACTCCCCATCCATGACGAACCCAAGCTGTCCAAGGCGTTCAATCAAATTGATTACCTTCAGAACATGTGTCTCGACGGTAGTGCCCTCGATCATCCGAGATCGGAAGAGCTCCTTAGATATCTCATATCTAGCAGTCCTACTCTGTTCACCATACAACTCCTTGAGGTGAAGCAGCATAGCAGGAGCATCCATTTTTTCGTGCTGACGCTGAAGCTCGTTATTCATGGATGCGAGCATGATGCATTGAGCCACAGATGCATCATCTTGCCACTTATTGAAAGTGGCAATCTCTTCCTCAGAGGCTGTTTCTGAAACAGATTCAGGGATAGTGGAATTTAGGACATAAGAAATCTTTTCAGCAGTGAGAACAATTCTCAGATTTCTTAGCCAGTCCTCCTAATTCGGGCCGGTAAGCTTATTTGCATCAAGTATGCTTCGTAGTGAGATTAGTGATTTTGACATTTTTAAAATTCTGCATGTGAAAAGACAACATTTTAGCAAACATTCATTTTATTAACTTTGCATGCCAAAATAAATTTAGGTCTTTATTTTAAATTGGTATCTCCCACTATTTTCATCAAACTATATTACCCTCACTCATATAGTTCGGCAACATCTAATTAAAGATTTGCTAGTGAGATTAAGGATCCCATTTCAAATGTATATAACCTTATGGATAGCACAACAAGTGATATACAAATAAATAGGTAGACAACTCTTGTCAATTACATCACCATGTAACTCCTTTTATTTTGCCTCTTAAATCATAATGGTCATGTGTGTGCACATCCGAACTAAAATGATTTAAGTTAAGTCCAGCCTAGCACTTCCATAAATTCAAAAAGAAAAATTTTCGTCCTTGTGGATAGCACAACAAGACTAGATCGTTCAATTTTCTTGATAAGCATCAAATGTGATTAATTAACATCTTAAATATTCAATACTCGCCTTGTGGATAGCACAACAAACTCATATTAAATATTTAATACTCTATTAACTAATCATGCTAGAAGGCGACGTTCGATATTCCAAATATTATTTGAACGCTTCAGACTTAATATTATTTCTTTGAGGGGTTTGTTATTATTTGTCTCATCTTTTAAGCGCGCATGCACATATATATATAAAATACACGTCATTTTATTAAACATGCGAAGCATGTTTGTATAAAATATAATATATATAATATTTAGCATGCGATATAGAATACTATATTCTACCCGGATTGATTATGGACTTTTATTCTAGTTTGGTTCACTAGAGCCACCAAGTTAACCAAAAGGTCAAACCTAGGAGTGCAAGAATTTAAATTTTAAATATAACTATTACATTTAAACCCAGGCTCCATACAAACGGGTCTTCACGCGCTCCTTGCTCCTTGGTCTCCAATTTCTTCAAAATAATTCTAACTATCTCTATTACATTAACTTATTTTAAAATTAAATAGAAACCTTGATCAGCAGTCAAGGGGAAGTACATAGAAAGGAGATAGAATTTACATCGAGAATAAAACTAGAGAAGACGAGGTACGCAGACCCCATTTTATAAAACCCATACATTCAAGCATTCATCCAAAATAAAATCCAATCACATTGGTCATAGTCCATAATCAACCCCATTTATTATCATACACTTCAACATATGCATCAATAAATATCCATTCATCTCATGAATAACAATGCTATTCCATATATGGATCGATGTTATTTAATGGACAAAAGTTTTGCTAAATTTTATTTTTGAAACAAAATAAACTCTTTTATTTTAATCAAAAATAAATCCAAATTAAACTCCTTTAATTTTAGCATTCTGAAATCATATTTCAGATAAAATAAACTTCTTTATTTTAAAACTTTATCAATTAAATAAACAGTTTACTTAATTAATTAAAATCAATTTTCAGGGTCTGTCCAGGTACCGGCGCAGCTGCGCCAGTAATGAACTGGGCATCTGCGCAGCTGCGCAGGTAGACGGAAGCAGCAATTTTTGCAGACCTGCGCAGCTGCGCCAGTAATGAACTGGGAGGCTGCGCAGCTGCGCCGTTCGCCGCAGAAACTTGCAGAAAACGATTTTTGTCCAGAAAAACGATCCAATTCTCACATCAATTCATACATGGAATTATAAAATTGATAATTAGCACAAAGTTAGGCTTTGATACCACTGTTGGGTTTGTACGTAACGCAATCATGCAATCAAATCACATAAATAGGGCGGAAGCGTAAAAACTAGGTTTTCAAAATTTATACAAACCCATAACCATGATCATGCTTTGTGCTTGTTATCAATAACAGAAAAGAGACAACATAGAATTATACCTTTGAAGATCTAAGCTTCCTCAGGTACAAGTTCTACTCTTTTGATTCCTTTGATTCCTCTGATAGTGGCTCCTTCCCTTGATCAATGTCAGCCACCCAAATGTTTGGCCTCTAACGGTGATCCACCAAGGAAGATGAAGAACTCAAGAAGATGGGTTATTGGCTTAACCCTTGTTTCTATCTCTATAGAATATGTGTACTCCCAACTCTTGGAAAATTTCACGTCCCTTATTTCTGATATAAGACTCTCTTATATAGATATTAGGTTAACCCTCCTAATCCAATTAGAATAGGGTTTTATTTAATTAATTTATATCCTAATCTTTATTAGGAATGAGAGAGAGTACTGATATTATATTAATTTCTAAACTCCTTTAGAATTAAAATAATAATAATAATATTATTATTAATAAGACTCCTCTTATTAATTTATATTTAATATTTCTAAAATAGTAAATAATAAACATTAAGCTATTTAATTTATTATATCATCATAGATTAAATTAATTATACTTAATGCATTATTACTATCATGCCATTTTCTTCTTAAATAATTCTTCTTCCTTTTATGGTGTGACCCTTTAGGTTCTCCATATTAAACCGGTTGTGAATAAATCAATTAGAACAATTCTAATCTTATTTAAATAAACAAATTAAACTAATAATCTATTTAAATAAATAATATTTATTCTACAATAGGGATAAGCCTCCCTAGCGATCAACGACTTTCCAGATAATATAGATTTCAACATTAATCATAAAAGAACCTGTGAGTTAATAGTTACCGTACAATTCAATCCTTCCACCATACAATGTCCCAATTAAATATAAGACATGGATTTACTGTCAAGTCTTAATTTATTTAATCATATGTATTTCGATTAGAAAATGCACAACTCCAAATAATGCAAATTAGAAACCTCTTTCTAATTTCATTCTACCTTGGCCAAGGATTCCTGGGTTGTCATTTAACGAATCACATAGGACATATCTCCTCTTTTACTAGAGGTGGTAGATTCTTTATTGATCATTCATTATCTCCATATGTAACTCATTACACCCAAGCATACCCTATATATGCCTTAAAAGGCCTTAAGGAATTAGTCAAAGTATAATTTGTTACATACAAGATACTATGATGATCTCAAGTCCAAGGATCACATATACTACTATCACATTAGGAATTCCTATTGGCAGGCGAGTAAAACTCCATTAGGTATTCCATAGCGAGTCACGTTCAGTGAACTTATTCTCCAATAAGCACCTACATACTTGCTTTAGTGTCTCCACACAAATGACCATGAGATCAGTCATCCTCATCCAATGAGCAAGCAACATATGTACCAATCTATCCGGATTTACTAATCCCCTTTTTAGTAATTCCACGAATGAGAACTATTTTAGTTTTAAAGCTTTCTAAGAATTTAGATCTCATTAGCATGATCAACATCATGATTCTAAAAGCATTGCTTAAAACTATGGGTTATTTACATATTATAAAAACAGTACCATGTAGATAATTAAATGCCTTTAATAAATAAATATTTTATTAATAAATAAATAAGATTGTTTACAAAGTATGTGCTTTATCATCATACATGATTGGCTTGTATGCACACTACTATCAGCCTTGCCCTTGCCCTTATCGACTCCCAAAGGTCCACCCTGCTCTGCCTTAACTGAAATGTTTTAGAGAAAGCAAGAATGAGCAACACGTTTGCTCAGCAAGTAATACAACAATAAGGGTGAGTGTTATAGTTCTCGAATCCAAAAGTGTATAACAGGATATGATAGTTTAAAGATAGCAAGAAATATCAACAGTTTTCAATAACAGTCGCTAAGGACAGCAGAATATCAATAAGTTTCAATGCTAAATTAATTCAAGATTACAAGATAATTGAATATTGAGAAGTCACTAAAGACTATGAACTCTTACTAGAATTAACAGTAATATACTGATAATCAAACAAAAATAAGTACAACAGGTGATCAGTCTAAAATATCCTATATTATGCATATCATTTAATCATACTCAAGTGCGCACGTCGGTCTCCCGACAAGTATATTTTCCCTTCAAAGAAGGTTGTTCAGCTCAGTCAATATAAGACTCCGCACCAATCAATTGGTTTGGATAGGTTTCTAATCATGATATAAGTCTAGCCGAATCAAATGGCATAGATCGCAATAATTTTAAGTCCAATTCTCAAGATTTAAAGTTCGAAGAATATAAATCGACTTTTATCTTATCCATGAAGTATATAATTATAAATCTGAATTGCAATCTCAAAAGTTTACTTGTACGACAATAATAGCACAAGCTTAATGAACGCTCAATAAAGAGTAGGGTTAGGATCTTGCTTACAATGTTCCTTGAATAAAGTAAACACAAGGATAGGATACTTGCATAATAAAATAGTGTAAGTTAGGGACTTGCCTTAAGCGTAATCTATCCATGTAAAGTAAATCAACACTTTCGAATTCCTATTGTAATATAGTTACGTATATATATGATATCCATTAGTCATAGAGTTTAACATCATATCTTATCTTAGATATACGATCAACACATAAACTAAGTTTTAACCTAGCTACACAGTTATACCATATATAGTATCATATTAATTCACAAGTCTCAACTAATATAACTTTATTGCCTTTTATCCCTAACATCCCTCTTTTCAAGTTAATCATCTCCATCTATCACCATTAACACATAAGACCATAATCAATTCCAAACATATTTTATTTAGTAAGTTATGGCGTTGTTATAATTTAACCGTCAAAATCGGATTCAAGTATCAACATATGATATCACATAGCATGTATACATATTAAAGGGTCCTTTCATGTTTGTATAACCTTTTCAAGTTTAATTATACATGATATAGGTTCTAAGTTAATACATTTAATAACTTAAGGCCATTCAAGGACACGAACTCACAAAGTCTAACATGCTCGCCTTTTAAACACATAAGGTATTCATATAACTCGTGTTAGGCATGCTCATGAGTATTCACATCGCCTACATGTAACTATCATCGTTATTAGTTTGAAAACATGCTTCATTTATGCTTAACTTGATTTAACGACATCTAACATGGTAGGCATATATGTATGATACATTAACAAGTCGAAGAGTACTATCAAATATGTCCATAAATATCGGGATCCAAATCTCAATGTAACATATCAAGGTGCACGTTCAAAACCTATACTTTCATTAGTAAAATTCACTAATAAGGCCTAACATGTTCATGCTATATATATACATATGTTAACATGTCCGACATGCATTTCAAGGCCATATAAACATGCTCACAAAATAAGAATGCATATATGATACTTACATGCCAAGGTTCACCTTTGAAACTTATATTTTCATTAGAAATGTTCACTAGCGAAGTTCAACATGCTCATGTTACACTATGAAACATATATACGTAAGTTAACATGCTTTTCATGCATTCTTAAACCATACTAATATGCTTGTTAGGTCAGAATATTAACATGGATATAACATGTCAAGCCCTTTTTGAAACTCTAAGTTCATTTTGAAAGCTATAGGTCGTTTCATCAATCGTGCATGCAATCATATTGAAACATGTTCATACTAGGCTAATGCACTCATATATATATATGTGACAGTACTGTTCCCATGCTTGTTTAACCAATACGGACATGCTATTACTTAGCAGATTGTAGCAGAAAGTAGAAAATAATTATCAGAGACCGGCACATCGTTAAACCGGCGCAGTTGCGCTGCACCTCAGTACAGAGCTGAAAGCTTCTGCTTCGGTAGAAAGCAACCCAAATCACAAAAATTACTTTACGAAACAGCCACATTGCATTTCAACATGGTTATAAGTCTATTATAACAACTAAACAAGCATTCTACAATCCAATTACAATCTAATTTGGCATGATCAAGAATTGGAACTTTGACAAAAAACAAAAATGAAGAACAAGAACTAGTTGCTAGATATACCTCTGCAATTAGCTTGCTGCTCACTGATTCTCTTCCTCTCTATATCTCAGCAACTCACACTCTCAAACATAGAATTTGACAGACAATTTTTACAGTAATGGGAAAATGAAGAATGGAGCTGCCCTTTTATAGGAGAATTGTTATCTAGTTAATGGCTTTACACCAAAATCTGAGTTCATGGGGTAGAAGAAGAATACAATGGTTATGGAAGAGTTGTTCAACCACCACTCCCAGCCATTTGCATAACAATGATCACCTAGTTTTAAGGTTTCTGTCTATAGCTTGGTAGTTTACGTAATGAAGATATAGGTTACTGTTTGGGCCAACTGAAATGGGACAAGGCTTCTAAATACCAGCATTAGCCCAATGTAGTTATCTTTAATTCCCCTTTTGGTTCTCTCATGTAATTTTAATGCATAATATTATTATAAATGGAAGGTTTAGGGATTATATATGTGCTCATATCATATAATCCATGTACATTTTATCATACCGGTATAATTTAATCGGATATTATCATATTACATTGTCTCCTTTATTATTAAATTCCATTAATCAACAATTGTTCACTATATATTCATGATGTACTATTTTAATGTATACTCACACACAATTATCACATAATTCTCATGATGTATTCATACAACTTAATTAACTAGTCATAACATATAGTTTCTATATATTGTATAGTCATATTGCACTTTACACTTCATATAATATATAGGTAGCTACTATACATTATACATTTAATTATCGCATGCTTGCACATAGCAATTAATTGAGCAAATATTATATTAATAATTTACTCGCTTATTGCTTTATTAATCACAATGTCAATTAATCAACTCGCACTCTCAAACTTAGAATTTGACAGACAATTTTTACAGTAACTGGAAAATGAAGAATGGAGCTGCCCTTTTATAGGAGAATTGTTATCTAGTTAATGGCTTTACACCAAAGTCTGAGTTCATGGGGTAGAAGAAGAATACAATGGTTATGGAAGAGTTGTTCAACCACCACTCCCAGCCATTTGCATAGCAATGATCACCTAGTTTTAAGGTTTCTGTGTATAGCTTGGTAGTTTACGTAATGAAGATATAGGTTACTGTTTGGGCCAACTGAAATGGGACAAGGATTCTAAATACCAGCATTAGTCTAACGTAGTTATCTTTAATTCCCCTTTTGGTTCTCTCATGTAATTTTAATGCATAAAATTACTATAAATGGAAGGTTTAGGGATTATATATGTGCTCATATCATATAATCCATGTACATTTTATCATACCGGTATAATTTAATCGGATATTATCATATTACATTGTCTCCTTTATTATTAAATTTCATTAATCAACAATTATTCACTATATATTCATGATGTACTATTTTAATGTATACTAACACACAATTGTCACATAAATCCTCATGATGTATTCAGACAACTTAATTAATTAGTCATAACATATAGTTTCTATATATTGTATAATCACATTGCACTTTACACTTCATATAATATATAGGTAGCTACTATACATTATACATTTAATTATTTCATGCTTGCATATAGCAATTAATTGAGCAAATATTATTTTAATAATTTACTCGCTTATGCGTTATTAATCACAATCTCAATTAATCAACAATAATTTATCTTATCAATTAATTAACAATATTATTAATTAATTCTCCTCTCATTAATCTATTCTTTTAATTACATATCATTATACGATAAATTATCACATTCTTCAATAATTTAATAAATATAAATCTTATTATATTTATAAACTATTTTTTTATTATTATACTATTACGTGCAAAAATAATAATCATATTATTAATTAATCACCATTAATATTTTATTTCTCATAATAACAATTAATTAACAATTACTATTGATTAATTGTTCACATATTAATTCCTTCATTAATTAACTCATCAACGTTTCTATTCCCGTGCCACACAAGGCATTCAACGAGTTTATCATAAACTCCATATTTTCCTCAATTATTATAAATATTCAACTTAATATAATTGAGTTAACTCATCTCATAACACTTACATATTTATATTCAAATAAATATTCATTTCCATTAATATATTCATTTAATAATATTCGAAAATTCTCGAGTATTACATCTTCCTCCCTTATAAAAATTTCGTCCTAGGAATTGCTACAAGGTTACACAAAAAGATGGGGATAATCCCTCATCATCCTATCTTCTAATTCCCACGTAGCCTCTTCGACATCGTGGTTACGCCAAAGTACTTTTACAGATGAAATAACTTTATTTCTCAAGGTTTGCTCTTTCCTATCTAATATCTGGACAGGAATTTCTTCATAAGCTAAGTTCTTCTCCACTTGAATAGGTTCATAAAAAATCACGTGCTTGTAGTCGGCCTTGTACGGTCGCAACACGGAAATGTGGAACACGTTGTGGATGTGCTCCAACTCGGGTGGTAATGCAACTTTGTATGCCACTTCTGTAAGAACCCGAATTTTCAGATATTATTAAATAAGATTTAATAAATAAAATTCTTAAACTGTGAGATGGGTTCGAATAAGAATATATATATGTGATATGAGGTATGTGGTATTATATTACATAGGGTAATATGGACTATGTAATATGTGTTTTTGTGATTTATAAATATATTATTAATATATATTTGTTACTTAGCGTAGAGACGATTCAGTTGAGATAAAGGAAGTGGATAAATTCCTATCGATATTAAATAATTTATAGAATTATTTTATCATAGTAAGTTGATGACATTAAATATCCTTAATATATAATCACCATATTCTTGTGTATGTGTATTAATAACTAGTATGTTTATAATATAGGTTATTAATAGCACTTAAGCTATCCGTGAATAGGTTTGGATAATGAAGCACGAGTTAGTTAAAGAATTAACTAATAAGAATAAATATTAGTTAATTTAAGTTGGGAGTTACATTATGGAATAATATAATGTTAATATTGAACCTTAATAATATGGTACAGTGTTTAATTTACTTAAGTAAATGAGTAAATCAATAAGTGTGTGGAATATGTAATTATAGTTGATACTTTTATATTACTTAGAATAGTAATCTGTGAGAAAGTTTAATGTGCGAATAACGTTAATAAATATATATACGTTATTAAAGAGAAATGGAAATTATTATATCTTTAAATGAATATTTGAAGAAATTGTTTTGAGGACAATTTATAGAAAAGAAAGAGAAATGATTATTATATATATAATTCTAATAAAGGATATTAAAATAAATTCAAATATTGAATTATTTTAATAAAGGAGAAAATATTATTTTTGAATAATAATATTACCTTATATGTTTTTATATGAGGTAATATATATGATGAATTAATATGGTAAATATATTCAAACATATTTGCTATATGTAAATAAATTGATAGAAATAATTTATTATAATAGAAAATAAACTCACTATCTATTTTCTATATATAATATATGTACATGTGTTGTACATGTAATTATTCGATATTATATTATATTATAATATCTCGAGTAAATAAATAAAGTATTTTCTAATAATGAATATCTTTACTTAGAGAAAACATAATATTTTATGATATGGCTAAATACATAATGTTAAATGTATTTTCAAGGGAGTTTATTAATGAAAGGAAACTAAGTTATTTTAATATATTTAATAACTTAAGTTATTATTTGATCGTGAATATTATTATTTGAATAATTAATAGAGTATATATTAATTATTATAGGCGTAAAGGTTATACTTATTATAAGTATAATTAATTGAAGTAGTTTAGCATTTTAATAGCTTGAGTTATTATATTATAGTAAAGGTTATATAGAATATTGGAGTATTTTCATTCACGATATATTTATATATGTGAACCTTGTGACTTAATAGTTCTAATTATATTGAACATGTTATAAGTAGTAAGCGATGGGAATAATATTAAGTTTGAGATTAAACTTGTGAGAAATGCCTTGTGTGGCACGATAATAGATTCGATAATGAATTGATTAATTCGAAGATGGAAGAATTATTAATTAAACAATTAATCTATATTAATTGTTATTATAATAATATGTTGAATTATTATTATTGCGAGTGATAGCATGATAATAAGTATATTTGTTATAAATATAATAAGATTTATATTTATTTATTGTGATAATTAACTATATAAATGTTAATTAATTGTTATGGAAATTATAATTCCATTGATTAATGAGAAATAGATTAATTAATAAAATAAGTAATTTATTAATGTGCAAGCATGCGATATTAAAATATATAACGTATGATAGTTAACTATATGTTGTACGAAGTGTAAAATGCGACGTGACTATATAAGCTATATAGTAAGGTGATAGAGTTACATGAAATATTATATAATGCAATGTGACGCATTAATATAGCTATTTATTATTATATATATATAGACTATATAGTAAGATTGGTTGCATTAAGAGAGTTACATAATAATGTTGCTTATGTAACATGATGTGTGTGGGTAGACCTTAATGTATACCCTATTACCTTATATTAATATCAATAAATAATTGTGAATTGATAATGTATGCAATAAGTTATTATAACTGTAATGATAACCGTTATGATAATTAATAACCGTTATGATAATACCCAATTGAATTATATTCGGTGTTAAGAAAATGTACATGGATTATATGTGGTATATATGTAACCTACTTGATATATTGTAATTAGAAACTACAATTGTATTTCATTTATAACCTAGGTGTTTATAAAATGAAATGTGATATAGCCTTAGTAAGAGGTAGACTATATATATTTGTAACATTAGTATGTTGCTTTCATGTTGCTGAGATTAATCTTTGTTCCAAATTGAGTGCCCACCTTCACTTCTTCTTCACGTGATAACTCTAAGGCTAGTCTACTCCTATGTGCATCAAACTCAACAAACTTAGATAGCATTATAGCAAATAATCAATGGGGGAGTGGGTATCATGATGATCTCCACCAACTCCTCTCAATCCAGTGTATTCTTCTTCTTCCCATTGGTTTGGAATGATGGGCAAAACCATAAACTGTGTAACGAATTGTCTATAAATGCAAGCTCTTCTCTTCTCCTCTTTCATTTGCTGAGAATTCCAAGTGAAGCTAGTATAGTATACTGAGATATAGAAAGAGAGAGATATCAGTTAAGAGAGGAATTCAAATTGCAGCAACTTGATTTTAGAGGTACATTCATGTTCATCTATTTCAAATTTCTGATTATTGAATTAAGCATGAATTTCATGATAATGTGATTTAAGTGTTAAATAAGTTGTTAGGCATGTTATTATGACAATATAGCTTGGTTGGAATGATTTTTCGAAAGAAATTCTGAGTTGGGTTGTTAAAACTGCCGAAGCAGTTCAGTCTCTGGTTGAGCCGAACACCGGCGCAGCTGCGCCGGGTTTATGCCTGGGAGCTGCACAGCTGCGCAGGGTCCTGGAACTTGTTTTCTGTTTTGTTGCAGATTCTGTTATGTGCTATCATGAGATATCTCTTAAAGCAAACAAGTGAACTAGATTGACATGCATATATGACTATCTTAACGTAGCATGATGCATGTATGGCCGTGTTAGTATGTGATATGGAAGGAAAACATGGTTTTAAAATAAACTTATAGTTTTAATATGAGCTTTGACATGTGTGTGTCATGTGTGCATTCTGATTTTTGTGAACACAATCATATGATTTATATTGACATGAGATGCATGTTTAAAGTGTTGAACACACTAGCACACATGATTGAAAGATTCAAATGATTTCAAAGAAGAAACTTAAGGACTTTTTGAAGTGAACTTGACCAAGATTTATGTCTTGTAATTTTTGACCGTTTGAATATATTTATGTGGTTTAGCTAAGTGTTCAAAGGCAAGTGAGTTATGATTTCAAGACACTTTGTTTATACTAAATGACCTTTGTGGACTTAGTGTACTTTTCAATAAAAATTTAGAGTTTGCAGACTAATATCATCAAACACCGTGCGAGTTACGTTCTAAGAATGCAAGCATGAAGATTAGGAGTCCATTATGCCTATAGACATATTGACATGAACATCATTTATTTATACATGGATTTCGCATATGCACGCTTATTCATAGAAAATGAATTTCTAAAGCATAGACTATGTGATTAAAGTGTACATGAGTAGTATACGCACGAGCATGCTTACTAAATAGTGTTAG
The DNA here is from genome assembly GCA_020205555.1 of Panax stipuleanatus. NCBI lineage: Eukaryota > Viridiplantae > Streptophyta > Magnoliopsida > Apiales > Araliaceae > Panax > Panax stipuleanatus. The sequence goes on from CM035124.1 coordinate 90,903,497, forward strand.
TCTCGTTATGTGGTAATATGACCGTAGTAGCGGACCCTTGAAGCATGAACTTGTTTTGCTTAAAGTATGAGAATGTCCGGCATGAAAAAAATATATATAACTTTGAATTATATTTAAATGTGCATGCTAGGTTTCAAACATGAGTTAATGACCATATAGATATAGGTACGTAATGGATATCAGTAATCTAAATGCTAGTGAATGACCTCGGGTTGTCCAGCAGCATGAAAGGTCATTTCTGGTTTGACCAGTGAGTGGCGCAGCTGTGCCACTCTTAAGGCCAATACCTGCGCAGCTGCGCCAGCCTGTTTTCAGGATTTGTGCAATCTATTTGTTCTTGATTTTGTAGTAGAATTGTATTATTACTTAAACTACAAATCATGGTCTGACCCCTATTGGTTTATGACTATATGATAAACATAATAACCTTGCATGACTAGTTTAAAATATGACAAGAATTTTGAAAGGAGAAACTTAGAAATTTTTTAATGTAATGGTTTCGATAAGGTTTGAGAAACATGAAAGCAATATAGATCATGTATCTATGAGCTTTAAATACGTGTCGAACACATAGCGAGTCGAGTAAAGGTGTATGAATGTTGATATTAAAAGTATACCTATACTAGCTATTATAGGAGTATGTTATGAAAGTGAAACAAGGTTCTAAGAACCAAGTTAGACAACAATGTAACCTTTATTATTACATTGAGAATGTGTGGATACATATAACTAATGAGTGTGATCTCTATGGTTAATATAACTGCGTAGGATTACACAAAGTGCAGAGATTCTTAAGCAGTTAAGTCGTAGTTGTTAAACTACGAATCAGGCAAGTCTTTCAGTTCCTATTTGATATATGAATTCAATAACTGTTAGTTGAATTATATTATGCTGTGATAATGTGAACTTATATATGAACTGTATATGAGATATAAATGAGATTGAAAGTTGATCTTTGATGATATACTTGTTATGTGAAAAGTAACATGCGTAGTAAATATAAACTGTTTATAAATGCATGAACTGAGTATGATGTTATATGCTATGTGATGCATGAGGACTGTTAGAATTGCTGAGCTGTCGAGCTCACTCTTGCAAATAACCACTTTTGCAGGTTAAGGATTCACGGTAAAGATTTCGTGCTTCTTGATTGATAAAGATAGATAGTATCGCATTGAAGAATATTACTTAGATTATTGTCTGGACCATGTTTAGATTCTAGATGATGTACTCGATAGTTGCTTACACTGTTTAATACTTGTTGTATTGTAAGAATGTATTAATTAATACATAGAGGATATCGAATTGAGTTATAAATGTTTATATGATAACTCAGATAAGAAAGAATCATATTATATAGTTGATTCAGGATTTGTAATTGGTATCAAAGTTATGGAATCAATAAAAAGATTTTTATTCAAAGGATATTGAAAAGTTTAAATTATTCCGCATTTTAGTAACATCGAATATGATGTAAAGACGAGAACTTGGATAGAATTTATATTCTAAATTGTAATAAACAAAGTTGTATTCTTTTACTAATGATTAAAAGATGTAATAGTTCTGCAATAGTAGTATCGTGACTGCACTGAATCAGAGGTTTCGAAGGAACGTGGATTTGGGGGCGTCACAACTTCGCCCACTCGTTTCAGTATCTCGAACGGTCCTATAAATCTTGGACTCAACTTTCCTTTCTTGCCGAAACTGATCTTTCCCTTCCATGGAGATACCTTGAAGAATACGAAACTGCCGACTTTAAAGTCTCGGTCCTGCCGATGCAAATCTGCGTACTTTTTCTGGCGATCTTGAGCTGCTACTAGTCTGGCTCTTATCATTGTCACCACGTCTGCGGTTTGTTGTACTAGCTCTGGTCCGAGTATTCGTCGTTCTCCGACTTTGTCCCAACATAATGGCATTCTGCACTTTCTTCCGTAAAGAGCTTTGTATGGTGGTATGCCGATACTCGTATGGTAACTATTGTTATACGTAAATTCAACTAAGGGTAGGTGGTCGTCCCAATTTCCCTTGAAGTCCATCACGCAAGTCCTAAGTATATCCTTCAGCGTTTGTATAGTTCGCTCACTCTATCTGTCTGTCTAAGGATGATAAGCGGTACTCAACCTCAATTGCGTTCCCATTCTCTCTTGTAAGCTTTTCCAAAAATTTGACGTGAAGCGCGGATCTCGATCAGAGACAATTAACACCGGCACTTCATGTCATGAAACAATCTCCTTTACGTATAGGCTTGCTAACTGGTTCAAACTGTATCGGATCTTGATTGGTAGAAAATGTGTGGTCTTAGTTAGTCAATCCACGATAACCCAAATGGCATCATATCCCTTCTGTGTGACTGGAAGTCCATCATAATATGCTCCCATTTCCACTCCAGTATTTCCAACGGTTGTAGTAAACCACTCGACCGCTGGTGCTCTGCTTTGACGCGTTGGCAAGTCAGACATCTACTAACGCACTCTTCGACTTCCCGTTTCAGATTGGGCCACCAAAAGTGTTGCCTCAAATCTCGGTACATCTTACTGCCTCCTGGATGAACGGAATAGGTCGTATTGTGTGCCTCGTGCAAAATCTCTTCTCTCAACTCTGTTACTGCTGGCACCCATACTCTTCCTTCGAATCTTAAAACACCGTCTTTATCCATTCGAAATCTTTCTTCTTCATTTTCTGTGATCCTTTTTCTGATTTTCTCGCATTCTTCATCCTTCTCTTGTGATTCCTTGACTCTATCCAACAATGTCGGACGAGCTTCCATTACGAACAACTTTTCTTCAGACCTCTCCGGTCCTTTTACCTCTATTTCCAATTTCTCCATCTCTTTTATCAACTTTTCCTAAGTCGTTAAATGAAATAATTTCTCCCTTCCTTTTCTGTTCAGAGCGTCGGCAACTACGTTTGCCTTACCCGGGTGATAAAGAATATCGCAATCATAATCTTTGATCAATTCTAACTACCTCCTCTGATGCATATTCAACTCCTTCTGTGTGAAGATATATTTCAGACTCTTTTGGTCCGTGTATATCTCACATTTCTCTCCATACAAATAATACCTCCAAATCTTTAATGCAAAAACTACTGTCGCTAACTCTAAGTCGTGAGTAGGGTATCATTTTTCGTAATCCTCTAATTATCGTGATGTATACGCAATAACCTTGCCGTGCTGCATTAGCACACAGCCAAGTCCCTTGTGCGATGCATCACTATACACCATAAAATTTCCTGCATCATCTGGTAGTGATAACACAGGCGCTTCGCTTAATCTCTTTTTCAATTCTTGAAAACTTTCTTTGCATTTGTTTGTCCACGCAAATTTCACCGTCTTCCTCGTCAAATTGGTCAACGGGGTGGCTATCTTAGAAAAATCCTGGATGAATCTTCGATAGTACCCAGCTAACCCTAAGAAACTTCTCACCTCCGTTGGTGTTCTCGGCTGCTCCCAATTACTCACTGCCTCGACCTTTACAGGGTCCACTGAGATTCCATTCTTATCCACCACGTGACCTAAGAATTAGACCTTCTCCATCAAAAATTCACACTTAGAAAATTTTGCATACATCTTCTCTTTCCTTAGTGCTTCCAAAACTATCTTCAGATGTTCGGCGTGCTCTTCTTATGTCTTCGAGTAGATCAAGATGTCGTCGATGAAAACTACCATCAATTTATCCAAGTAGGGCTTGAAAACTCGGTTCATCAAGTCCATGAATGCTATCGGAGCATTAGTCAATCCAAAAGACATTACCAAAAACTTGTAATATCCATACCGGGTCCGAAATGCAGTCTTTGATATGTCCTCATCCCGTACCTTTAGTTGGTGATAACCTATCCGTAGGTCTATCTTTGAGAAACACTTCGCTCCCTTTAGTTGATCAAATAAGTCGTCTATCCTCGGTAGCAGATATCTGTTCTTGATCGTTACTCTGTTTAATTCTCGATAATCGATATAGAGCCTCATCGATCTGTTCTTTTTCTTAACGAATAGCACTGGTGCTCCCCAAGGAGACACACTTGGTCGTATGTAACCCTTATCCAATAACTCTTGGAGTTGTATCATCAATTCCTTCATTTCTACTGGCGCCATACAATATATAGCTTTCGAAATCGGTGCCGTTCCCTGTGCTAAGTCTATTACGAATTCAATTTCTCTATCTGGCGGAAGACCAGGCAGATCATCCGGAAATACATCTTGAAATTCATTCACTACGGATATATCCTTAATTTCTACTCTCTTTTTTCGAGTATCTACGGTGTAAGCTAAGTAACCTACACATCCTTTCCTTAACAATTTCTTGGCCTGCATCATCGTAACGCAACACGATTGCTTAAGCGATGAGCTACCATAAAACACTACCTTAGACTTACTCAGAGTCTGAAGGTTCACACATTTATTCTGACAATTAATTATCGCTGCATGGTTATACAACCAATCCATTCTCAGTGTTACATCAAATTCTCCCAATCTAATTAGAATCAAGCCTACGCTCAGTTTATGTTCTCTAATATTTGCACGATAATTTTGATAAACGTATTCTACAGGGATTACTTACTTATTCGTAACTTCTATGTTCAAGGGATCTTCTAATCGTTCTCGGGGTGTATTAAGTCTACTAGCAAATTCTTCAGATACAAAAGAACAGGTGGCACCCGAATTAAATAATACATAAGCATTTATATCATTGATTGGGATTATACTTGACACCACGTCCTTCGCAGCTACTGCATCCTGGATGGTCATGTTAAAGGTTCTGGCGGTTGGGCGGTTGGATTATGTCGGTCCGCCGATCATCAGTTTATTTCCCCCTTGTTGACTGCTACCTCCGCCACTTCCCTTCTTCGGGCAATCCTTGATCCGGTGCTCCGCCGAGCAACATGCAAAGCATCCTTGGATCTTTTTTGGTTTTGGGCAGTTGGGTGAAATGTGTCCCTCCTGTGCACAGTTGTAGAAAGTGTCGCATCCCTTCCAGCACTCGCCCTAATGGTTCTTCCCACACTTTGGGCACCCCTCTGCCCTTTTCTTGAAACCTTCACGAAAATTCCCCGATTGATTGTTGTTATGTTTGTTGTTGTTATTATTCTCCCACTTTCTCTTTCCCAAATTACTTCCCCCGCTGCTACTTCCTCCACGATGCTCACTACCAGTGTTCTTGTTTTTCTTCTCCTTATGATACAGACTTCAGGCCTCACTGCCACCTTTCGCAATGATCGCCTTCTCCAGTAATGTCGCAAAGGAATCAATTTGAAGGACTGATACCTTATTAAAAAACCACGACTTTAGCCCTTGTTCGAATCATCTCGCCTTCCTTTCCTCGTCTCCAACTTGGTTTTCTGCAAATCGCGCTAGTTCATTGAATTTAGCCGCGTACTGCGCCACCGTCATATCACCTTATTTCAGTTCTAAGAACTTCACCTCCATTCGGTTCTTCATGCTCTTCGGGAAATAGTTCTCGAAGAACAGCGTCTTAAATCTCTCCCACACTATTGTTCCTTCCCTAGCTCTCTGTTGATTAGCCTCCCACCAGTAGTTTGCTTCGCCTCTTATCATATACGTAGCAAATACCGTCTTCTGGTCTTCACCCACGCGAGCGATGGTGAAAGCCTTTTCTATTTCTTTTATCCAGGTCTGCGCAATTATTGGGTCCGTAGTACCCTCGAACTTTGGGATCCTACACTCCTAAAGTCCTTAAAGTTGGTGACTGGTACTCCTTGAGGATTGGGGCGAATGGGTTTGTTGTTCCTTCCCCTAAGGGCCTCTCCTGACAGATCTACTAGTTTCTGGATCGGGTCTACTTGTTCCCTCTCATTGTTCACTGATTACTCAGGTGCAGTTAATCTACGTCTGGGCGGCATTTTCTGCATCACAAAATTTTTCATTTTATTATTACTCAATCATATCACTTAAGTATTTCTTTAGTATTAAAAAGAATAACATTTATAACACGTTTCTTAAATAAGCTCATTTATATTCATATGCCAAATCGTTTCATTACATGATCATCCCTAGCATATTTCTATAAATGTTATCACATATCCTCTAATATCACAAAAGGCGGGGAACACTAACATACTACCCCTTTAACAAAAGCTTACTCGAGGTTTACGTAACTATCCCACACTTTACACAAAAAGTTGGGATTACAACACAATATGTACATCACAAAAGAAAACCACTAAAGCTACTGCTAGTCTAGTTAAGGGTCTCATCCCATCATCCCACGCTCCACAGCGCTCTTGTACTCGATCTATGCTATGTATGCTATCAGCTCTCGGCTCAAAGTATGTAGGGTCTGTCCCTGCTCCGCCGAGTAGTGGTATACACCATTGATTACCCTCTCAAAAGCTGAACGGAATATATACCCCATCTTGTTCATCTTCCTCTTCTTGCATCTAACCTCATCCTCTAGGTCGTCAGATCTTTCGTTAGCCGCTTCCCACTTCTCCTCAAAGTGGATCCTATCCATGACCTCCAACTCTAGCTGAGTATGGAGTGCTTCCTTCTCTGTCTTCTCACTTAACCCTCTTTGTTCTACCTCTTCTAACTTTCCTGCCAATTCTATATTTCTAGATACCGACCTATGGAATAAGGTTCCCATCTGGATCCCTGCCTCCCTACGGTATGCAATCTCTACCTCTAACTCTTGCATGGCCAGCTTCCTCTGATGATCCTCGTCCCTCAACTTCTGGAGCTCAGACTCTCTCTCCTGGGCCTCGGCCTCCAGCTCCTGGACTCTGCAGTCCAACTCTAGGATTCGCTCCTCATACTCGCCTAACATCTTCTCCTCTATAGTAGTCTCATCAGAGTCCTCCACTGGCTCATCCTCCATCGGCTCGTTCTCCATCGGCTCCTCCTCTGGATCAGACTCTATCTCGATCTCATCCTCGTCGTCAGACTAGAACGGTGCAATAGCCTGCACTGGCACAGCCTCTAGAGGTGCCTCGTATACTACATGTATATCCCTGGGCTCCTCTTCTGCCACTCTACTAGGTACTCCTGTGTCTGCCATCCTACAATCACAAACACAAGACAAACAAACAACAACTCCATTAGAATGTTAAATAAAACATAAGTTCATTGTATAGAATGAAGTTACATTTCATAACATACTAAGTCTTCCTCTAGGGAAAAACTCTATGTGAGTTCTATCCCTTTCTAACTTCTAAATTCTCCTAAGTTATAATCTAAGGACACTCGTTCCTAAGGTTTATAACTATAGCTTTGGTACTAACCTGTGACGCCCCCAAATTCGGACCACCACTGGTCTCTCGAATTGGTTCGTCACATTCTCACGATAATACAATAATAATATCTAAAGCATACATTCACAACGGAAGATCTAATCTAGAATAATATACAATGATTTATTATAATTATTTCCCCAAGTCTCGCAACCTACAGTACTTAATAGATTACATAATAATATCAAATACAGACTCATGTGATATTAATGATATGCGAATACATTTAACTCAAAAAGAGGAACGTTAAGGATAAAAGACAATAAAAGTTATATTAGTCGAGATTTGTGAATTAGTATGATACTATACATAGTATGACTGTATAGTAAGGTTAAAGACTTAACTTATATGTGGATTGTATATATATAAGATAAAGTATGATGTTAAACTATATGACTAATGGATATCATATATATACGTAATTATATTACGATAGGGATTCGAAAGTGTTGATTTACTTAACATGGATAAACTACGCTTAAGGTAAGTTCTCTAACTTACACTCTTTTACGGTGCAAGTATCCTAAACCCTTGCATTACTTTATTCAACGAATAATGTAAGTAAGTGCTTGAACTCTATTCTTATTGAATACGTATTAAGTTTATTGTTGTGCAAGTGAGTTATTCAAATTATGACTTATTGCGTCATAGTTACGATAAAGTCAATTATATTCTTCGAACTTTAATGTCAAGTATTGAACTTATAAAGAGTGGTCTATGCCATTTGATTCGGCTAGACTTATATCATGATTAGAAAGATGTCCAAACCAATTGTATGGTGCAGAAATTCTTGTATTGACTGAGATGAACAACCTTCTTTGAAGGAAAAATATATTTATCGAGAGACCGACGTGCGCACTTGAGTACGATTAAATGTTATGCATAATGTAGGGTACTTTAGGCTGATCACCTGTTGTACTTACTTTTATTGGATTATCAGTATATTACTGTTAATTCTAGTAGAAGTTCATAGTCCGTAAAGACTGCTCAGTATTCAATTATCTTGAAATCTTAAATTGATTTAGCGTTGAATCATATTAATATTATTCTGTCCTTGGCAACTGTTATTGAGAGTTGTTGATATTTCTTGCTATACCCTTTTGGGATTCAAGAACTGTATTACTCACCCTTATTGTTATATTACTTGCTGAGCAAATTTATTGCTCATTCTTACTTTCCCTAAAAACATTTTCAGTTAAGACAGAGCAGAGTGGACTTTCGGGAGTCGATAAGGGAAAGGGCAAGGGCAAGGATACCGACTAGCTAGCCCCTTTTATATTCTAAATATCCTTGCGTTGTATTATGTCTATTAAGATGATGTATTAAGACTAATTCAGAACCATGTTTAAGCTTAAGTAGGTTATGTATTAAGTCTTTATTTGATATTATTATGTAATCTATTAAGTATTGTAGGTTACGAGACTTGGGGGAATAAATATAATAAATTATTGTATATTATTCTAGATTATCCGCTGTGATTGTATGATTTTAGTTATTATTGTATTATCGTGAGAACGTGACGAACCGAATTCGAGAGACCAGTGGCGGTCCGAATTTGGGGGCGTCACAGGGTCAACCAAGGTTAATTCTCAACTCCTATGATATCTATTATAACTTAGAAGCATGGCCTCCCATGTACGAAGGTTTCCTTGAGTATTTTCCAAAGATTTTAATTCCTAAAACAGTTATTGACTGTACTTTGATGTAACGTATCGTTGATAAGGAGTGTGAGTATTGTTATTCAAAGTTTATGTATGGTCGTATTATGCACGACAGAGTAATAGTTGAAATATAAAGATTTGTATTTGGATTATGTACTATGTATTTGGTGACTCAGAATGGGTTGTGTGGACCTAATTTGGGGGCATCACAAATGGTATCAGAGCTTAGGGATATGGTCGCTGGCAGAGATCTGAGATTAGAACTTGGAGGGTAGAGACGAGTAATATACTTCGCTAGTGTGTGATTTACCTAAGCTGAATTTTCTTACTTAACAAATTGACAAATTGTGATATGTCAATTAACCTTTATTTTGAAGCTGTATTCTAGAATGATATCTGAATGTTATGAGATGAGCAATGGAGAAATCATGATACAAAATAAATGACCGGGAAGATAGAATCTGAAATGAAAGCAATGTATCCTCACCTCTTCGAACTACCAAGTACGTAAATTTCGGAGACAAAATTTCATAAGGATGGGAGATTGTAAGACTCCGAATTTTATGAAATAAAAGTATTCAATTTTCTTATAATTATTATTCTATTCAGTAAATGGTTAAATTGATAACAGGTTAAAGTTAAGGGTGATATGTGCATATTTTACAAAGTAAACAAGTTGTCATAAAATATTCGTTGTGTCAGGGAATATTCGTTTGGTCGGGGAATATTCTTTTTGTCTGAGAATATTCGTACGACGGCGCAGTCATTGGTGGACCCCACAACGAAATGAATGTTTGGTATAGAAAGCGACAGAAATAACATTTTTATAAAAATAACGGTAAAACTGTTACCGTTAAACTGTTGAAATACCCGATGGTTAAAGTATAGTAATACGCGTTGTTGCACAGTAGCACACGGTATTGCACAGTAATTTCTAATTATTGATTCTTATGTAGGAAGTCACTTATTCAATAATTATTACAGTAATTACTGTTCAGTATTTTATATTATTGATTCAATAATTGCTACAATGATAATTGAATATTATTTTATATTATTGATTCAATAATTGTCACAGTAACCACTGCACAGTATTTCACATTATTAAATCAATAATTTTCACTCATATTATTGGAATGATATTATTAGATAGCATTATTGACAATGTCTATGAAGTTCTGTCGAGAAAAATGGTTAGGTTATATAATTGCGCGCCAATGAAGAAAAATTCTCATTGGAAACCCTCCTCTTTCTTGGGAACGACATGGTTGTCAATATTGTGATTCTATAATATTAATTATAATAATTGATTAATAAAATAAAAATTATTGATAAATATGATAAGTAAATATTTGTCCAATTTTGATATAAATAGAGAAATTTTTAGCATGAGACATTTGTTGAAAGTTGGCATTTTATCTTATCCAATAAAATAATTAATTCAAATATATTATTATATTATTACATGATAATATTATAATGTGATAATATAATAGTACAATTTTATAACTTTAAGTGGTAATATTGTTATAATAAATTTATGACATAAAAATAAAATGAGGCGGAAGAGAGAATATGGAATTTGAATTATTTTAATAATTACAAATGTTCTTAGTAAATTAAAAACATGTGGTGGGTGAAGGTGATTATGTTTGAATTGTAAACTTGGAGGTGTGTTGCATGTTTTCAAAGGTGGAGTGCTAGAAATTGTCTGTAATGGTGTGCCACACCTTTCCTATAAAATAGGGTGCTTAGTTAGAAATAAAAATATACCAGAATCAGATAATTTTCTCTCTATAATGTTGAGCGTATTTCTTGTGAGTATAAGAGTATTTTGAGTGTGAATAACGGTGCAAGAATTCCTCAACATAATATCCGATATTCCCGTCAAAACTACTCTCCTATTAAGGTAAAGGATATTATTTTTCTAGTAAAAGATGTTGTTTCTGTTAGGAATATACATGAGAATGTTTTATCTTATTTTATATGATTTGATTATGATATAAATGAATGAATATGCAAGTATGCTTGCATTGATAAAAGCTGTAAAGTCCTTTGATAGATAATAGGAATATATATACAAGGACTTATACTGAAATGATCAAATATGTTAGGTTGATCCTACATAAGCAAAACAGCTTTGTAAAATCCTTAAAAAGAAATGATGTACAAGGACTATAAATATAGAAAGATCAATCTTGTTAGGTTGATCTTATAAAATGTAATTGGTGGGCTTGTCTGATCGTCGAGCACTGCACCAACATCGTAGTCTGCCAGGAGAGACAAGAAAGACTCGAGAACTATCAAGGCGGAATTGTAGTCTGCAAGATAGTAGATCTCGGAGTTCGTAGTCTGCCAGGAGAAACGAGGAAGGATCGTAGTGTATGGAGAAGAACTTTCTCAGAGCCGTAGTCTGCTGAGGAAGTCATGTTCAGAATCATAGAGATAGCCTGTCTATAAGCCGACCGAGCGTCTACCAGAGCTAAGTCAAGAATCGTAGATCACACTTGAAGTAGTGGAGTCTACTGATCATATCAGAGGCAGAGATCGTAGTCGAGCCAGATCAGACGAGGACAGCAAGCATGAAGGCAAAAATAGTAGTCTATCAAGGTCTGATCTCGGAGTCGTAGTGTCTGTAGAAACAAGGGTAAATTATAGTCTGCAGAACTAAGGCTTCTACAGTGATTGCTCACAATGCCAAGGCAGAATTGTAGTGTCAACACGATTCTCAATAGATGAGCACTCCCAGAATATCCAAAGCATGAAGCCTCTGGTCTAAGCTATAAAGATACATTCCACTTGAAGGAAACCAGAGAGCACTCAACGAATGGCAAGCAAGCTAACAGAAGATCTAAGCACCAACTCAATCGTCATCCAGGTTGAGTTGTGAAGCCATTCATGATGAAGTCTTCTACAAGCCGATTAGAAGAAGACTTCAGATAAAGTGACTGACTAAAGAAAGTCAGCAAGTGCAGTAGCTGTCAAGAGAACAGAAAAGAACGATCTTGAGATTAACCAGGATTGTAGTTTTTGCCGAACAAGCAGGAACTGATACAGTTTACACAGAGATACTGGCCAGCTTATGAAGAACAAGATAGAAGTGATTAAGCATGGGTCAGACCATTGTTGATAGGTGAACGGGAGATCACCAGGAGAAAGAAAGTTGGGTATGCCACAAATCTGACGTGTCTTACTATTCAGAAGGAGGCCAGAACAAGGAGTCAAGCTATCAGTTCCTGAGATTAGTCGAGGCAAGCAGAAGTGATGAAGTACTGCACAAGTGAAGGAAGAGGTGTTCAACATTACAGATCCAAAGAACACTCTTCAGAATCGTAGTGTTGTCTCAACTAGCCAATAAGCAACAATCAACAAGACACACTACGATCAAGGTCCAAGAACATCTGCATCGGAATCGTGGAGTTCGGGCATCTGAATATTGAAGCACTGGGAACGTCTCAATATAAAGACTGACATTCGAACGTTGCTAATTGAGAGCATCGATGCAAAAGGACAACTCCTGAGGATTCGAATCCATCAGAAAGGAGTAATAAAGGTGACTACCAGCCTGACACAGAATAGTGACATCTTTGAGGCGGTAGGTGAAAAAGCAGACTGTTGTGTCAATAAAGTCAAAAAGGAGCTGTCACGTCATATCAGCAGTCTGCACCAAATAACTCGAGATCTGCAAAGCAATTCAAAAAGCTCCCAACGGCTATATTCCAATGAGAAGATTGTGATAGAGTATATAACAGCTAGAGCTTCAAAGATTAAGAGTTGATGAGTTATAGAATTGTTGAGTTGTTGGAATGCTATATGGTTGACTCTATAAGTTCCATCAGAGCTGAACAGAACAAGTCTCAGTGGCAGTGAGACTACGAGAGTGAAAGTGAAGCAGATTGGAAGAAGGACTTGAACAGACTAAAAGCGTCACTCAACAAGGATGAGAATACCACTGAAGATAGCAGCTAAGCTGAGAGCCGAGAAGGCCATGAAGATAGCATTCAAGAAAGTGGCTGAGCATAAAGAAGATCAGAAGAGCCACTCTACGGATCACCATGAAGAACCAGAAGCTAAAAAGGAAAAGATGCAAAACCATGTCTGCTTATCTATCAAGAAGGGTTCAAGGGCTGCTAAGGACCAGAAGAAGATGACCCACAATGAAAAGCCCTAGCAGTCCTATGTGGTGATGGTGCAGAGCTGACATCAGAAGAAGATGAGCTGAACAGAATGACGATCAGTTGCACCTGAGAAGAAGAGGTCCAGACTCAAAGTAGAATGCTGAGGACCAAGCCAAGCTGCTAAGTACAAGAGATGATAAAGCTTTAAGTCATCTTAGCAGCAAAGCAACAACAACAACAACAACAACTACTACAACGAGTATCCAGGGCCTAAGGGGTCCTTGTCCGGAGGGACTAAATGAGTTCAAGGCTGCTGGCCTTGAAGAGTTCTTAGTGAACTAGAGGAGTTCCAATCCTGCTGGGCTTGAAGAGTTCTTAGTGAACTGAAGTGCCAAGGCTACTGGCCTTGAAGGAATCTTAGTGATTCAGGGTGCTGCCCTTCCTTAGTGGATTTTCTGTGAGAGTGCAGAAGAGTGGATTAGGAGCTTGAGTCTCTGAACCACTTAAAACCCCTTGTGTCTTTTACATTCTGTCATTTACTTCCTGTCATTTACATTATGTACTTCATTGCTATAACTGCTATGATTGTAGTAACTACTTACAACTAAACTAACTCCAAGAACAATGTATCAATGTTTATCAATATATCAATGAAGGGGACATTTAACTTATTCCGCTGTGCTTGAAATAATTCTTATATTTGTCATGTTCTAACTTCTTAGCAATACAAAATAAAATGGAAAAGAGTTTAAAAATGCAAAGGATCTATTCAACCCCCCTTTCTAGATCTATTGTGTGCCTACTAGGAACTAACAGTTTCTATTCAATATTCGTAAGGAATATTATTTTCTTCCATACTCTGTAGTATGTAAGTAATAATATTTCATTTCAGATTCCTAAATTTAAACTTATTATGGTAATTATTGCTTCTATAATTCCTAAAATGATTATAAATTCCTTGACTTTTGCGCTTCATCTAATATCATTTCATCGGAATATTGGTCTGAACTTTATTATGAAAGTTTTACATTTTTATGTCGAGGTACTATTTATTCGAGTACTATTCACGAGTTACTATTTATAAGTTACTATTCACGAGTTACTATTCATAAATTACTATTTACGAGTTACTATTTATGAGTTACTATTTATTCGCGTACTAATCACGAGTTACTGTTAATGAGTTATAATTCACGAGTTACTATTCATGAGTTACTATTCACGGAGTACTATTCACGATAAAAATTGGTTTATTTTTCTGTCTAAATTATCTTGGATTTATGAATCTTATTCTTGATATTGGATCCATGTTTTTATCTTCAAGTTGATAATTTGGATATTCTTGAATTCTGGATAAATTGAATTATAAATCTCTAGTATTTGTCCTTGATCTCACTGAATTCATTTTTTATATCATTGTCATTATCCTCAGTCTTAAATTGTGTTGAAAGTTATCTTTGTCCCGTGGTGCAAAGATGAACTATTGATTGATGAATATCTTTGGCCTGTAGTGCAAAGATGAACTGTTAATTGATGAATATCTTTGGCCCGTAGTGCAAAGATAGACAGGTGTTTGGCATGATGATGATCATTACTATTTAATATATTTGGCCCGTAGTGCAAAGATAGACAGGTGTTTGGCATGATCATGACCATTGATGTTACTGTTAAATATCTTTGGCCCGTAGTGCAAAGATTTATTGACTAACGTAATTATGTCTAAAGGCTGTAGACTAGTATAATTATGATTATTGATGTTACAAATGAATATCTTTGGCCTGAGTGCAAAGATGAATTTATTAGCATGATTATGTAAAGAAACTATGATTTGGTATAACCATAATCTTTGATATTTCAGGTAAAGACAGGTGATGAAAATTATCTTCGTCCTGTGTGCGAAGAGGAATTTATCAACATGATTATAATCATGAACTATTTTCATAATTGTGGAGAGGAATTGTTAATTGATGTTACAGGGATGAAATATTGTTGGTGAACTTTTAACATGGAGAAGATAATAGACATTATGGTCTATTTGACTCTTCTAATGGATTGCTTGTTCCTCTGCAACTATGATTGAAAACTTTTATCATCTACCATATGTTCTAAAGATCTGATTCATTACTGATGAAGGATATTGATAATTTAATTATCTTTAGTCATAATATTCTTTACTGTGCTATTTGTGCTCACCCTTTCACTTTACAATTCCTTTCAGATAATAAGAGTGTAGCTGGGTCGAGGGGGGATAACAAGAGAATAGAGTAATGGTTGGTGGCCGTTGAAGTTTCTCAATACATTATAAAACAGCATGATAATATATAATTATATTGAGAACTTTAAATGTGTGTGTCGTATTTTATACGTCATTTAACAGTTGATTTTGGTGACCCGAAATAGGGTGAGGTGAATCCAAATTTGGAAGGGTGTGTTGCCACTATCATACAAGATGTCTAACCACATACAATTTCATGTTATTATAAGACATGGTTGTGCGCATCCACTTGCTGATTATATCTATGAGCACTACCTATATAATCTTGGAGTATGGTTGGAATACAATTCTTAATTTGAGACAATTGAGATAATTATGTGGCAAGAGAATACTCACCATTGAAATGAACAAGATAGTAATCTTCTCGTTCTTCTTTGGGGTCTATTGGGTCAACCAAGGTTAATTCTCAAGTCCTATGATATCTATTATAACTTAGAAGCATGGCCTACCATGTACGAAGATTTCTTTGACCATTTTCCAAAGATTTTAATTTTTAGAATAGTTATTGACTGTACCTTTATGTAACGTATCTTTGATAAGGAGTGTGAGTATTGTTATTCACAGTTTATGTGTGGTCATATTATGCACGACAGAGTAATAGTTACAATATGAAAATTTATATTTGGATTCTGTACCATGTATTTGGCGAGTAAGAATGGGTTGTGTGGACCTATTTTGGGTGCGTCACAAATGGTATCGGAGCTTAGGGATATGGTCGCTGGTGGAGATTTGAGATTAGAACTAGGAGGGGATAGACGAGTAATATACTTCGCTAGTGTGTGACTTACCTAAGCTGAATTTTCTTACAATAAATTGACAAATTGTGATATGTCAATTAACCTTTGTTTTGAAGCTGTATTCTAGAATGATATCTGAAATCTAAGAGATGAGCAATAGAGAAATCATGATACAGAATAAATAATCGGGAAGATAGAATCTGAAATGAAAGCAAGGTATCCTCACCACTTCGAACTACCAGGTACGTAAATTTTGGGGACGAAATTTCATAGGGAGGGGAGATTGTAAGACCCCGAATTTTATGGAATAAAAGTATTCAATTTTTTTATAATTATTATTCTATTTAGTAAATGGTTAAATTGATAAAAGGTTAAAGTTAAGGGTAATATGTGCAAATTTTACAAAGTAAGCAAGTTGTCATAAAATATTCGTTGTGACAACTTGCTTACTTTGATGATTCTTACGTAAGAAGTCACTTATTCAATAATTGTTACAGTAATTACTGTTCAGTATTTTATATTATTGATTCAATAATTGCTACATTGATAATTGCATATAATTTTATATTATTGATTTAATAATTGTCACAGTAACCACTGCATAGTATTTTACATTATTAAATTAATAATTTTCACTCATATTATTGGAATGATATTATTAGATAGCATTATTGACAATGTCTAGAAAGTTCTGTCGAGAAAAATGGTTAGGTTATATAATTGCGTGCCAATGAAGAGAAATTCTTATTGAAAAGCCCCCTCTTTCTTAGGAACGACCTGGTTGTCAATATTGTGATTCTATAATATTAATTATAATAATTGATGAATAAAATAAATTTTTTTGATAAATATGATAAGTAAATATTTGTCCAATTTTGATATAAATGGAGGAATTTTAAGCATTAGACATTTGTTGAAAGTTGGCATTTTATCTTCTCCGATAAAATAATTCATTCAAATATATTATTATAATATTATATTATAATATTATAATGTGATAATATAATAGTACAATTTTATAACTTTAAGTGGTAATATTGTTATAATAAATTTATAGCATAAAAATAAAATGAGGTGGAAGAGAGAATATGTAATTTGAATTATTTTAATAAATAAAAAATATGTGGTGGGTGGAGGTGATTATGTTTGAATTGTAAACTTGGAGGTGTGCTGTATGTTTTCAAAGGTGGAGTGCTAGAAAATCATCCGTGGGAGAAATTATCAGTAATGGCGTGCCACACATTTCCTATAAATAAGGTGCTTAGTTAGAAATAAAAATAACACTAGAATCATAAAATTTTCTCTCCCAATAATGTTGAGTGTTTTTCTTGTGAGTATAAGAGTATTTTGAGTGTGGATAACGGTGCAAGAATTCCTCAACATAATATCCGATATTTCAGTCAAAACTACTCTCCTTTTAAGGTAAAGGATATTATTTTTCTCGAAAAAGATGTTATTTCCATTCAATATTCATAAATAATATTATTTTCTTCCGTACTCTATAGTATGTAAGTAATAATATTTCATTTTAGATTCCTAAATTTAAACTTACTATGGTAATTATTGCTTCTATATTTCCTGAAATGATTAGAAATTCCTTGAGTTTTGCGCTTCATCTAATATCATTTCACCGAAATATTGGTCTAAACTTTATTATGAAAGTTTTACCTTTTTATGTTGGGATACTATTTATTCGAGTACAATTCACGAGTTACTATTTATGAGTTACTATTCACGAGTTACTATTCATGAGTTACTATTTACAAATTACTATTCATGAGTAACTATTCACAAGTTACTATTCATTCGAGTACTAATCACGAGTCACTATTAATGAGTTACTATTCACGAGTTACTATTCACATGGTACTATTCACGACAAAAAATGGTTTTTTTTTCTGTCTAAATTATCTTGGATTTATGGATCTTATTCTTGAAATTGGATCTATATTTTTATCTTCATGTTGATAATTGGGATATTCTTGAATTCTGGATAAATTGAATTACAAATCTTTAATATTTGTCCTTGATCTCACTGGATTCATTCTTTATATCATTGTCATTATCTTCAGTCTTAAATTGTGTTGAAAGTTATCTTTGGCCCGTAGTGTAAAGATGAACTGTTTAATTGATGAATATCTTTGGCCCGTAGTGCAAAGATGAACTGTTGATTGATGAATATCTTTGGCCCGTAGTGCAAAGATGAACTGTTGATTAATGAATATATTTGGCCCGTAGTGCAAAGATGAACTGTTGATTAATGAACATCTTTGGCCGTAGTGCAAAGATGGACAGGTGTTTGGCATGATTATGATCATTACTGTTTAATATATTTGGCTCGTAGTGCAAAGATAGACAGGTGTTTGGCATGATCATGACCATTGATGTTACTGTTGAATATTTTTGGCCCGTAGTGCAAAGATGAATTGACTAACATAATTATGTCTAAAGGCTGTACACTAGTATAATCATGATTATTGATGTTACAAATGAATATCTATGGCTTGAGTGCAAAGATGAATTTATTAGTGTGATTATGTAAAGGAAATGTGATTTGGTATAACCATGATCTTTGACGTTTCAGGTAAAGATAGGTGATGAAAATTATCTTCGTCCTGGGTGTGAAGAGGAATTTATCAACATGATTATGATCATAAACTATTTTCATAATTGTAGAGAGGAATTGTTAATTGATGTTACAGGGATGAAATATTGTTGGTGGACTTTTAACATGGAGAAGATAATAGACATTATGGTCTATTTGACTCTTCTAATGGATTGCTTGTTCCTCTGCAACTATGATTGAAAACTTTTATCATCTACCATATGTTCTAAAGATCTGGTTTATTACTGATGAAGGCTATTGATAATTTAATTATCTTTAGTCATAATATTCTTTACCGGGCTATTTGTGCTCACCCTTTTACTTCACAATTCCTTTCAGGTAATAAGATTGTAGCTGGGTCGAGCGGGGATAACAAGGGAATAGAGTAATGGTCGGTGGCCATTGAAGTTTCTCAATACATTATAAAATAGCATGATATTATATAATTGTATTAAGAACTTTAAATGTGTGTCGTATTTTATACGTCATTTAACAGTTGATTTTGGTGACCCGAAATAGGGTGAGGTGAACCCGACTTTGGAAGGGTGTGTTGCCACTATCATACAAGATGTCTAACCACATACAAGTTCATGTTATTATAAGACATGGTTGTGCGCATCCACTTGCTGATTATATCTATGAGCACTACCTATATAATCTTGGAGTATGGTTGGAATACAATTCTCAGTTTGAGACAATTGAGATAATTATATGGTAAGAGAATACTCACCATTGGAATGAACAAGATAGTAATCTTCTCGTTCTTCTTTGGGGTCTATTGGGTCAATCAAGGTTAATTGTCAAGTCCTATGATATCTATTATAACTTAGAAGCATGGCCTTCCATGTACGAAGGTTTTCTTGAGTATTTTTCAAAGATTTTAATTCCTAAAATAGGTATTGACTGTACCTTTATGTAACGTATCTTTGATAAGAAGTGTGAGTATTGTTATTCACAGTTTATGTGTGGTCGTATTATGCACAACAGAGTAATAATTGGAATATGAAGATTTGTATTTGGATTCTGTACCATATATTTGGAGACTCAGAATGGGTTGTGTGGACCTATTTTGGGGGTGTCACAAGTCTGCTCCCCCTCAGATGCATGCTCCATTGCTTAATCTTTGTTTTTTGCTTTATCTTTCTCTTGATCTGGCTCCCCCTCAGATTCTGTGTTCATAGTGTTATCATCCTTTGGCTCCCCCTCAGATGATGACACACTTGCTTCTGCTGCTTTGACCTTTTTCTTCTTATTCTTCTCCTTCTTTGCTTTTCTACTCTTGCTTTTTTCTTCTTCCTTCATTCTTCTCTCTTTACTCTTCCTTGACTGTCTCTTTTTCTCCCCCTTTTTGTCATTAATCACTTGGGAAAGCTGTTGAACATTTGTCATAAGCTGCTCCATCAGGTAAGATGAGTTGCCAACCTCAATCTTGAGTTCTTGTTGGCTTAGCTCCAGCTGTAGGGAGAGAGACTGATTCAGAGAGTCAATCTTGTCAGAGAGAGACAGGATTTGATCTGCACTAGCCTTTTGAGCTCGTAGAGCTTCTTCCTTCTGATCATTCATAGCCTTCAGATAGATTTGATCTCTCTCTTTGAACTTGAGAGATATATCTGATAGTGTGTCCTGTAATTTGTTGTGAAGCTCACTGTTTCCTTCTTCTGACAGGATCTTAGCTTCATCAGTAAGGAGAGACATCTTCTCAACCAACTCTTCAGATTTCTTTAGTAACTCTTGCTCCTGAGGAATTTGGTATTTTGGTTGAGTAGACTCCTGCTGAACATCAGACTGGACTCCACGATTGTTATCCTTGACCAGACTTTCGAAGGTAGTGAGAATCTGATAGATATTTGAGTACCAATCACTGTTGGAAGACGAAGGACTTTCAGACAATGCTGCTTGGGCAGAGTAGAGCTTCTCCAACTGAGCTTGATCATTAGCAATGGTAGAGTACAAGGCCTCTAATGCTATGGACTTGGGTATAATCCTTCTGCCATCCAAACCTACTCTACAATCGTAGGGAATGTAGTGATTTCCAGTATGTCGATAGACCTTAAAGTGAGACTGGTTCTTGATCATCTGTTCTGCAAACTTCTTTACCCTTGGAAAGTTTTGTACCGCCAGCTCTAGGTTGGGAAAATGAGAGAAGCACCATGAGAAATAGATGTTATCATTAGTGATGGATGCCTTTACCCAGGGCATATGAGGATAAAACCACTTTATTGTATGATCCTTGATATCAGGATCATATATTAAAGTTGAAGTATCCACCCTTATAGCTGTGAGATTGTTGAGTAGATTTGTTGTGGTCATCTTCCCTACATTCAGCCTTTCATTTCATGGTTAATCCATTTGCTTGGAAATACATCTAGTGGTCCATCATCAACTTCCACAACTATCTTTTTCTTGAGGCGAACAGGAGAAGGGATATGAACATCTTCTGGCACTTCTTTCTCATAACTGGAGTCTTCTTCACTCTCTTCTTGTCCTGACCTGGAGTCAAACTGGTGAATACTTCCTTCAACTGACTCATCAGTATATTCCTGCATTTGATCATCATCTTCATTACTTTCAGCAGAGCTAGCCTTGGCAGACTTGCTGGGAACGTCATGCTCTACAATCTCCAGTCTTTTGCTAATTAATCTTGCAGACATTTTCTTCCTTTTGCCCTTAGCATCTTCTTCCTTTGACTCAATCTCATCATCACTGAGTTTAATAATTGCTGTAGAAGATTCTCCTTTCTTCTCTAGAAAAGATCTAGCAAGCAATCTGTTGCTCTTTCTTTTCCTAGGAGATTCAACTACAGGAGATTCAGACTTCTCTTTATCTTTAGATTTTGAAGCTCTTGAATCATCAGATGGGCTTCTTTGGGGTTCAGCAACATGAGCAGATAATTCCTCTTCGAACTTCAAGTCCCTTGAAGTAGCAGAGGAACTCATTGGACTGTCAGCAGTGTGAGATCCAATTGCTTCAGCTTTCAAACCTTCTGTGACGCCCCCAGAATAGGTCCAGCCTAACCTATTCTAAGTCGCCAAATACATGGTACAGAATTCAAATACAAACTTTATATCACACGGTCGTGCAAAATACGACTACACAACTGTGAGTGTCAATACAAATATGTAGAAAATATTAACATTCAAACTAAGTCCTCGTTACAATTATTCTCACACTATTTATTAAAAATAGTGAGGACTACTACTGCTCTAACTCGGACCATTACTCTGTCCCCCGACTAGTTCCTGTGACATTCTCATTTTCGAAAGAGGACAATAGATGAAAAGGGTGAGCTCAACTAGCCCAGTAAAGAATATTATGACTAAGATAATGGAAAATAAATTATCATTAGTCTTCAACAATTCAAATAAAATATTATTGACAACAAGTTTTAGATCAATATTCGCAGCGGAAATAATCATTCATTAGATAAATTTAGGTAGATAATGAAGTCTACTATCTTCTATGATTTAAAAGTTCATCATCAATATTTTATCCCTGTAACATCAATCAATATACATCTCGAATCAAATATTCATCTTTGCACTACGGCCAAAGATATTCATTTGTATCATCAGTAGTCATGTTCATCTCAACACCTGTCCATCTTTGCACTACGGCCAAAGATATTCATCAGGTAATCATTCATCTTTGCTCTACAGGCCAAAGATATTCAGTTATATCACCTTTTAAGATTGAAGATGATGAAAAATATTTTTAAAGAACGAATCAAGTGAGATAAAGGACAAATACTAAGGATTCGTATTTTAGTTTATCCAATTCAAAAATACTTCGTAATAATCAATTGTAGAGCAAAATTCAAGAATAAAGCTCAAAACTTAGATCCAATCAAAGATAGGAACCTTGACAAGCAACTTGAACATATGGAAGAAAATTTAATTTTTTTCGTGAATAGTGCCGTATACGTGAATAGTAACCCCGACGGAAAAAGTAAGAATTTCATAATACAATCCATGCCAATATTTTGGTATAATGATATTGAAAAGAATAACATCATTTACGAAAGAAAATAACATTCTTTACCTAAAAAGAATAGTACTTCTGACTGAAATATCAGATATAAAGCTGAAGAAAACTTGCACTGAATAGCAACACTCAAAGTATCTAAATACTCACAAAAATACGCTCGATATTATAGAGAGAGAAAACTTCTGATTCTGGTGTGATTTAATTCTAACATAAGCACCCAATTTATAGGAAAAGCTTAGGATGCCAAAGTTGACTAATTGCTATCGGCGGCTTCTCACATACGCACACCACAATTGAAATTTAAAATTCAGCATTTACAAGCCATAAAAAACTAAAGTGGGGCCCACCCATATAAAAAAATATTTATTTTCTGAAACTTCAATAATTCATAATAAATAGACCTTTTGTCAAAAAAATACAAATTCTATATCCTTTTCAAAGGAAATTTAATTCTCTACAACTTCGTAGAAGGAAGTTTTTCCAAATTCCAAACATAAATTATCCGAAATCCATAAACGGATGATTTTCCACACCAAAATATTGATAAAAACACATCAGTACTAATTCCTTCTTTAATATCCACAAAATAAATATTTCCTTATCATATAAATCAATAATTAATTATTCACAAATAATATTACAGAACTACAATATTGACAACCTGGTCGTTCCAAGGAAAGAGGAGGCCTTTCGATAATGATTTTTCCTTACTGGCGCGTAATTAAATAACCCCTCCTAGACAGAACTTCCTTAGACATTGTCAATAATGCTATCTAATAATATTATTCAAATAATATGAATCATTGAGTTGATAATGTGAAATACTGTGCAGTGATAATTATTGAATCAATAATACAAAATATCAACGGTAGCAATTATTGAATCAATCATATAAAATAGCAACGTAGCAATTATTGATATAAAATAGCAACGTAGCAATTATTGAACCAATAAAATATCATGCAATTATTGAATCAATAATATAAAATATTAAACAGTAATTACTGTAACAATTATTGAGTAAGTGACTTCTTACGTAAGAACCAATAATTCAAAATACTGTGCAATACCGTATGCTACTGTGCACAACGCGTATTACTGTATTTTTATCACCGGGTATTTCAACAGTTTAACCGTAACAGTTTTACCGTTATTTATAAAAAGGTTATTTCTGTCGCTTTCTATATCCAACAGTTATTCTGTTGTGGGGCCCACAAATGGCTGCGCCGTCGTACGAATATTCCCCGACAACAAGAATATTCCACGACCAAACGAATATTCCCTAACAACAATGAATATTTTATAACCACTTGCTCATTTTGAAATATTTGCACATTTCACCCATAACTTTTCACATTTATCAAATCAACACCTTACTATTTCGAAATAATATATAAAGAAAATTAAATCTTTATTCATAAAAGTTGGGGTCTTACAACCTCCCCTCCTTATGAAATTTCGTCCTCGAAATTGACGTACGTACCTGGTATGTCAAAAAGGTGAGGATACCTCATTTTCATTTCCAATTCCAACTCCCAGGTCATTTCCTCAATAGCATGGTTTCTCCACAAAACTTTAACTTGAGGTATAATTTTCTAGCGTAGGACATGCTCCTTCCTATCCAAGATCTTGACAGGTACCTTCTCGTACGTTAAATCTTCGGCTATCTCATCTGGTTCTAACTTAATAATGTGGTTTGGATCTTTCACATATTTACACAATATTGATATGTGAAAAATATTATGAACACGAGACATGCTTGGAGATAAAGCGAGTCTATAGGCCACATTTCCTACTCGGTCAAGGATCTCAAATGGACCAATGAATCGTGGGTTGAGCTTTCCTCTCTTCCCGAATCTCGTAACTCCTTTCCATAGAGCAACACGGAACAATACATGATCCCCAACATTAAATTCCACGTCCTTTCGATGAAGATCCGCATAACTCTTTTGTCGATCTTGTGCGGTTTGTATCCGTTACCGGATCATTTTAATCTTTTCCGTAGTCATACGTACTAACTCCGGTCCCAACAATGTTGTTTCGCCCACCTCGTCCTAGCATACTGGAGAACGACACTTTCGTCCACACAACACTTCGAATGGAGCCATGCCTATACTTGCCTGATAACTGTTGTTGTAGGAGAATTCCACCAATGGTAAGTACTTATCCCAACTCCCTTTGAAGTCTAGAACAAAGAGTCTCAATAGATCTTTAAGAGTTTGAATAGTTCTTTCTGATTGTCCGTCTGTTTGAGGATGATAAGCCGAACTGAATCGTAAATCCGTGCCCATAGCTTTCTACAAACTGATCCAAAATCGTGAAGTAAATCTGGGGTCACGATCCAAGACTATGGATACTGGCATGCCATGCAATCTCATAATCTCATTCATGTACATACGAGCAAGACGTTCAAGGGAATAAGTCTTCCGTATCTGTAAGAAATGAGCAAACTTGGTTAATTTATCAACAATAACCCAAATCGCATCTATGCCTTGAGAAACCTTGGGAAGACCCGTAACGAAATCCATTGTAATGTGTTAGCACTTTCATTTCAGAATCTCCAGTGGTTGCAATGGACCCTTCGGCACTTGATGCTCCGCCTTTACACGTTGACAAGTTAAACATCTCGAAATAAACTCCACGATCTCTCTTTTCATATTGCTCCACCAAAATGTATGTCGAAGACCACGATACATTTTGGTACTCCCAGGATGGATTGCAAACGGTGTGTTGTGTGCCTCCATTATGATTCTATGCTTCAAGTCGGAATCGTTAGGAACACAAAGTCTGGAGTTGACTCGAAGTATTCCCTCTTCATCGATTCTTGCTTCTGGAATGGCACCTTCTTGCACTTTCTTCTTCATCTTCATCAGCTCCGGATCCGTAGTTTGAGTAGCTTTAACTTTATCAATCAAAGCTGGTTCTACGCGTATACTTGACATTATAGCACTCATTCCAGCATATGATCTTCTACTCAACGCGTCAGCTACCACGTTCGCTTTTCCAGGATGGTATTGGATGGTATGATCGTAATCTTTCAACAGCTCAAGCCAACGTCGTTGCCGTATGTTGAGTTCCTTTTGAGTGAAGAAATATTTAAGGCTCTTATGATCCGTATAAATCTCCACTTTCTCCCCGTACAGGTAATGTCTCCAGATCTTCAATGCGAAAACAACAGCTTCCAACTCTAGATCATGAGTAGGATAATTCCTCTCATATTCTTTGAGTTATTGCGAGGCATAGGCTATGACTTTCCCATGTTGCATGAGAACACATCCTAACCCTTTGCCCGAAGCATCGCTGTAGATAACAAATCCATCGGAACCAGATGGTATTGTCAGAACAGGTGCCGAGATAAGTCTTCTCTTGAGCTCTTAGAAGCTCTTCTCGCATTCCTCGCTCCAAAGGAATTTTGTATCTTTTCGAGTCAACTGAGTTAATGGAGTAGTGCTTCGAGAAAATCCCTCTACGAATCTCTGATAATAACCAGCTAAGCACAGAAAGCTCGTACTTTGATCACCGACTTAGGTTGCTCCCAGCTTTGTATTGCTTCAACCTTCGTTGGGTCAACAGATACTCCACATTTTGATACCACGTGCCCAAGAAATGCTACTTCCTCAAGCCAGAACTCGCATTTCTTCAGCTTGGCATATAGCTTGTTCTCACGAAGCTTTTGAAGTACCAACTTCAAGTGGTGCTCATGATCTTCACGGCTTTTAGAATAAATAAGGATGTCATCAATAAAGACAATAACGAACTGATCCAAATATTCCTTAAATACACGGTTCATAATATCTAAGAAAGCAGCAGGAGCATTAGCCAATCCAAAAGATATGACTAAGAACTCATAATGCCCGTACCGAGTTCTGAAGGCAGTCTTCGGAATATCCTCAGTTTTAATCTTCAGCTGATGATATCCAGAACGAAGATCAATCTTTGAAAAGAATTGTGCTCCTTGCAACTGGTCGAACAGGTCATCAATACGAGGTAACGGATACCTATTCTTGATGGTGGCATGGTTCAACTCCCGATAGTCAATACAAAGTCGCATACTCCCTTCTTTCTTCTTTACGAATAAAACAGGACCACCCCAAAGAGACGTACTAGGACGAATAAAACCGATGTCTAACAATTCCTGTAATTGGACCTTTAACTCCTGAAGTTCAATAGGAGTCATTCAATATGGGGTTTTAGAAATGGGTTTTGTACCAGGTTCAAGGTCAATAAAGAATTCAATTTCACGTTCTGGGGGTAGACCGGGAAGTTCTTCGGGAAATACATCAGGAAACTCATTAACAATGGAAATATCATTCAAATCTGACGTATTTTGGTTTAGATCAGTGACATGAGCTAAGAAAGCTTGACATCTGTTTTTCAATAAACGAATAGCCTTGTGATTTGAAATGATATTGATTGATTTTAGTGGTTTGGTGGTTTGGATTCGCACAACAGGTTGATTAGGAATATAAAAACTAACAACCTTACGAAAATAATCAATTTTGGCATGGTAAGTGGTTAACCAATCAATTCCTAAAATCACGTCAAATGCAAGTATTTTCAAAGATATAAGATCAACAAGTAAGGTAAGGGTACCAATCTGAATCAAGCAAGATTTGTAAACTATGGATGTAAAAAAGGTTTCTCCCAACGGAGTTTCAACAGATAAGTCAAAGTTTAATTTATCAGAAGTCAAGTTCAAACGTTGAGCACAAGTAGGTGAAATAAAAGAATGGGTAGCACCGGTATCTAACAAGGTGTAAACTTCGCAAGAGTTTATGATTAGCTTACCCGTAATCACCTCGTGTGGATTCCTTGCATTTTGGGCTGTCACGACAAACGCTCTTCCAGGAATCACCGATTTTGACTTATCCGAAACCGCCTTGGGAATCACCATCCCCGCTGGACTTGGTTTCGCAACAAGACAATCTAGAGCTATATGTCCTTCTTTTCCACAGTTATAGCATGCTTTGAATTGTTATGGGCAGTTTGGGCTGATGTGTCCCTCTTTCCCTCATTTATAGCATACGACCGGTGGTCGTTCTCCTCCCCTAGAAATAGTTGATGCTAGTGCTGATGTCGACGTCTTCACGTTCTCATTGTTATACCTTCTCTTCTTAAAATCTCCCCCCGATTCGCTTTTTCTACTATCATGGCCACGATTACCACCGGAATGGTTACCGCTTCTGTCATACTTTCCTCCCTGCTGGTTGTCATTGCTCCGATGACTGCTGCCACAGGTACGACCTTGGTTGTTGTCCCTTGGTTGAATATAATCACTATCACGTTCTAACAACTGAGCCCTGTTCACTACATTTGCATATAGAGAAAATTTGTGAGAAATGAGGTATTGACGTATTTCGGGTTTCAAACCTCTCAGATACATCCGCGTCATACGTTCCTCATTCTCCACCAAATGAGGTGCAAACCTGGACAACTCCGCGAACTTAGCCTCGTACTAGGACACCGTAATGTTATTTTATTCTAGTATGATAAACTCTACCTCCTTCATATGACGAATATTTTCAGGAAAGTACTTGTCATTGAACAGTTTTTGGAATGCTTCCTAAGACATCTTGAGTGCGGCAGGCTGGGTACGCTTCACAGACTCCCACCAGTAATCTGCCTCTCCACGTAACATAAAGGTGGCGAATGGAACCTTCTGTTCCTCCGTGCATCCCAAGACATCAAATATCTTGGTAATTTGCTTAACCCACATCTTCGCCTTGATCGGATCCGGCTTTCCCAAAAACTCTGGTGGTCCCAATTCTTTGAATTGCTTGGCAGTGACAATTCGCGTGTTGTTATTATCTCTACCTGTATTTTGCACACAAGTTTCCCTCGTCTACTGCAAAAAACTTCTAAACATCTCATTGTTTATCGTCTGATTAGCGTTGTTTTCAGGATGAACATTGCCTTCCTGTTGCACGTTCTCCTAGTTGGTGATTAAAGGTGTCTCCACGGTCTCATTCACTTCGTTGTTAACATTCTCAGCTGCCATTCTCAAATACTGCCATAAAACAAGGGTTAATTAAACAAATTAACATATCACATATTAACCCTATGATCCGACTGACTAATTAAATACACATAAGCTTATGTAGGACATACTAGTGAAGGATTTACTCGTCTCTCCCCTCCTAGTTCTATTCCCCGATCTCCGCTAGAGATCATATCCCTAAGCTCTGATACCAACTGTGACGCCCCCAGAATAGGTCCAGTTAACCCAACTCATTCTGAGTCGCCAAATACATGGTACAAAATTCAAATACAAACTTTATATCACACGGTCGTGCAAAATACGACCACACAACTGTGAGTGTCAATACAAATATGTAGAAAATATTAACATTCAAACTAAGTCCTCATTACAATTATTCTCACACTATTTATTAGAAATAGTGAGGACTACTACTGCTCTAACTTGAACCATCACTCTGTCCCCTGACTAGTTCATGCGACATTCTCATTTCCGAAAGAGGACAATAGATGAAAAGGGTGAGCTCAACTAGCCCAGTAAAGAATATTATGACCAAGATAATGGAAAATAAATTATCATTAGTCTTCAACAATTCAAATAAAATATTATTGACAACAAGTTTTAGATCAATATTCGCAGCGGAAATAACCATTCATTAGATAAATTTAGGTAGATAATGAAGTCTACTATCTTCTATGATTTAAAAGTTCATCATCAATATTTTATCTCTGTAACATCAATCAATATACATCTCGAATCAAATATTCATCTTTGCACTACGGCCAAATATATTCATTTGTATCATCAGTGGTCATGTTCATCTCAACACCTGTCCATCTTTGCACTACGGCCAAAGATATTCATCAGGTAATCATTCATCTTTGCTCTACAGGCCAAAGATATTCAGTTATATCACCTTTTAGGATTGAGGATGATGAAAAATATTTTAAAGAACGAATCAAGTGAGATAAAGGACAAATACTAAGGATTCGTATTTTAGTTTATCCAATTCAAAAATACTTCGTAATAATCAATTGTAGAGCAAAATTCAAGAATAAAGCTCAAAACTTAGATCCAATCAAAGATAGGAACCTTGACAAGCAACTTGGACATATGGAAGAAAATTTAATTTTTTCGTGAATAGTGCCGTATACGTGAATAGTGCTGTATACGTGAATAGTAACCCCGACGAAAAAAGTAAGAATTTCATAATACAATCCATGCCAATATTTTGGTATAATGATATTGAAAAGAATAACATCATTTACGAAAGAAAATAACATCCCTTACTCAAAAGAATAGTACTTCTGACTGAAATTTGGATATAAGGCTGAAGAAAACTTGCACAAAATAGCAACACTCAAAGTATCTAAATACTCACAAAAATACGCTCGATATTATAGAGAGATAAAACTTCTGATTCTGGTGTGATTTTTAATTCTAACCTAAACATCTTATTTATAGGAAAATCTTAGGATGCCAAAGTTGACTAATTGCTACCGGCGGCTTCTCACATACGCACACCACACTTGAAATTTGAAATTCAGGATTTACAAGCCATAAAAAACAAAAGTGGGGCCCACCCATATAAAGAAATATTTATTTTTCGAAACTTCAATAATTCATAATAAATAGCCATTTTGTCAGAAAAATACAAATTTTATGTCTTTTCTATAGGAAATTTAATTCTCTACAACTTCTAGAAGGAAGTTTTTCCAAATTCCAAACATAAATTATCCGAAATCCATCAACGGATGATTTTCCACACCAAAATACTGATAAAAACACATCAGCACTAATTTCTTCTTTAATATCCACAAAATAAATATTTCCTTATTATATAAATTAATAATTAATTTTTCAAAAATAATATTAGAGAACTACAATATTGACAACCAGGTCGTTCCCAAGAAAGAGGGGGCCTTCTGATAAGGATTTCTCCTTACTGGCGCACAATTAAATAACCCCTCCTAGACAGAACTTCCTTAGACATTGTCAATAATGCTATCTAATAATATTATTCAAATAATATTAATTATTGAGTTGATAATGTGAAATACTATGCAGTGACAATTATCGAATCAATAATACAAAATATCAACGGTAGCAATTATTGAATCAATCATATAAAATAGCAACGTAGCAATTATTGATATAAAATGTCAACGTAGCAATTATCGAATCAATAAAATATCATGCAATTATTGAATCAATAATATAAAATATTAAACAGTAATTACTGTAACAATTATTGAGTAAGTGACTTCTTACGTAAGAACCAATAATTTAAAATACTGTGCAATACCATGTGCTACTGTGCACAACGCGTATTACTGTATTTTTACCACCGGATATTTCAACAGTTTAACCGTAACAGTTTTACCGTTATTTATAAAAAGGTTATTTCTGTCGCTTTCTATATCTGACAGTTATTCCGTTGTGGGGCCCACAAATGACTGCGCCGTCATACGAATATTCCCCGACAACAAGAATATTTCACGACCAAACGAATATTCCCCAACAACAATGAATATTTTATAACCACTTGCTTATTTTGAAATATTTGCACATTTCACCCATAACTTTTCACATTTATCAAATCAACACCTTACTATTTCGAAATAATATATAAAGAAAATTAAATCTTTATTCATAAAAGTTGGGGTCTTACACCTTCCTCATCAGCAGAGTGGCTACTTTGGGGCTTAGCCACATGACTCACATTTCCTTCTTCATCTTCAGACTTTTCTTCCTCTTTCTCAGATTTTACTTCCTCTTCAGTTGTGGATTGGCTGCTTGAGGATTCACCTTTAGAGCTTTCAGTTCCCTCTTCTTTTTCTGATTCTGCTCTTTTATGTTTGGCTGACAGAATTCTTTGGGGAACTGGCTTTGACTTCTTCACCACTTTAGATCTCTTCTTAGATGGCCTTACAGACTTAGACTCTAGAATGATTGAGTCCTTAGAGTGTGATATCTCCTTTTCCACAGCACTTGCCTTTCTCTTCTTCGTAGTGCTCTTGCTGCTGCTGCCATATGTCACCAGCCTTTTGTTTTCCATTGGATTCTTCTTCCAGTTTACAAGCATCTTTGGAGACATCACCTTCTGACTGTTCAGGACTTCACCCTCATCATCTTTAATATTATTCTTCAATTTTTTCTTCAGAATGATGCTCAAGAATCTTCCATGAAAAACCTTTATGAGTGGTTTCTCTGTCGACTTCTTCTTTTCTGCCTTGTCCAGCCACTTGGACATTAAGTCAAACAGGATTGTTGCAAAGTTTATTCTCCTTTTCAGCACTATTACAGAAATGATTTTCAACTATTGATCACTCACAGTATCATGTACAGTGTCCTTGCTTAGTATACATTTCCCCATAATCTCTGCAAGGATCTCGTATTCTTTAGGAAACTCTTTTTTCTTCATATCCTTCAGACTAGGGTTTCTTTTGTAACGCATAATCCTTTTTGCTTCTTCCGTGTTGATTTCTTCAAGACTTTTCAAGCCCAGGTCAGGGAAGCCGAAGCACTGGTTGATGTCAGTGAATTTTGGCTTCAAAATCTAACCTTTTACCTTGGTGGATAGAGTCCCAGAGTTTGCAGTTGCGTTAAAGTAGAACTCTTTAACTAAGTCTACAACTATAAGAGTATTCGACCCAAGACATTCAGAGAATCCAACCTCCTTTACCAACTCAAGAATATCTCTGAACTTCTTCTCGGATTTCTCGAACTTCTTAGACCCGAGTTGAATGCCAGTGATTACACGCCAGTCTTCCATTAGAAGGATTAGGGTTTTCTGGGTTTATAACTTTGAGAGACTATTGTGAGATATCAGGAAGCGATTTGAGGATAGATAGCTGTTTGAGAAGATTTGATTATTTGGAGGTGTTTAGGTTTTGGCTTGAGAGAGAGTGTATGGATTTGACAGGCTTGCAGCTTTTGATGAACTCTCAAAAATGTAACTGCCACTTGATTTGAATTTTCCCTCTTGTAACTGTTCCTTCTACATTTCTTTGTGGGACAGTTGTAAGGCTTTGATAGATCACAATCTGTAACTTCTTCTAACACGTCAGTTTATCAGATTCGACATTTCTTCAGTTGACTATTGACTTTTTTAGTTCGTGGAGTGGCCTTATGACTTAGCTCAGTACTCCACAATTTCATAGATTGATCCACACCTCTTTTCTTTAATGATCATAGTCTGTGGTTGTGGTTCAATAGACAACTTTTTCATTGTTCTTCAAGAGAGTGGCAATACTCATTTCCAGCTTGCATTCTTCTAAAGAGTTACTGCTTGCTTCAGAAGAGATTCATGTGATGCAATTAGTATTTGCTCTTCTTCTAGGTTAAGGTTGCTCATGAAGGGCCAACCTCTTAGACCTAGGCTAAGGGTTAGGTTTGTCCCTGAGGCGCTTATTAGATGAAGAGCTTTATAGACATGGTGGCTTCAATGACATCACATTGGGCTTTTCTGCTGGAGAGTTCTCGTACCAACTCTGGATACTCTTTGATGTTGGTATTTGTTTAGGCTGCAATCGTAGTGTCATCCTGCTCTTACACTATGATCAGGTGTCTTATCATCGGGACTCCACAATTTGAGTGATTGATTGATATGGTTATCAGTAGCATGCTGATTATGATGGATATTCATTTGTTCCATCAGTCATAGAGTTTTGGGACTCTGTAACTGGGATGTTTCTGCTTTGGGTTAGCTTCTGTCTTTATGAACTTGACAGAAGTGGTCTTGATAGTCGTGGAGTGGTCAACAGATGCACCATGGTTGACCTATACTCTAATCTTTTCTTAGATCTTATGGAAAGAATCCTACTTCTTCATTTTGCCTCCGGAGCTTCACCATCTCCATATCTTACATCACCAACTTCCTCAGTATGAATAGCAACTTCAGACTGTACTTTCTCATCAGCATCACTTGGTTCTGACATTTCCTCTCCATCATTGATCATGATCTGATTAGGTGTAGTAGAGTGCTCTACATGACTGATCATGGCCTGATCATCTTCTATGACTCTTGTCTCTTCCACAGTTGGACTAGATGCTTGAGATTGATTGTTTCGTTAAGCCTTTTCAACAGCAATCCTTTGATAATATTCCTTCAATACTTCCTCATTTTCCAGAACAAACTTCTTGACAATCCTCTTAGTCATCTTCTTTGGCTTGGACACAGCCTTTGCACTTTCTACAGATTCAGCCCTGACAGTTTGTTCAGGCTGAGAGGCTGTTGTAGCTTCTCCGTCTGCAGTAGTAATTATTCTGGACTCTACGATTGGTGATGACTCCATAATCTTAGTGAGTGAGGGCTTCTTTATTCTGTGACTGCGTTTCTTCTCCTTCTTCTGAGGTTTACAACTACCTTCAGCTTTATCTTAACTTGTCACTTAAATCTCTAACATCAATGATTGGAAGATCTGAAGGATTTACTCCATTTTGATCCCTTGACCCAGTTAGTGTTGCTGCTCTTTGCAGATCACTGCTCCCTCATAGTTGATACTATCCTCTCAGAGAAGGATGAATTCTTCTTCTTTATATGCCTAAGGAGATAGCCTTACATATCTTCTTCAAGGTGATATCATCATGAACATATAAATCTCATTGAATCATAGATAGATATTTTCAGGACTGATCACTTCACGATTGTTGACCAAACTACGAGCGGAGTCTTTCTTATTCAGGATTCAGTATCTTCTGCATTCGTGGAGTTCTGCTTCTATGATGAATTCTTCATAATCAATGATTGATGATCCTTTGATATGAGCATCCTTGATGTTCCCTTTCAGATGATAAGCTTTTCTTGAATAAGCATAGAAGATCTGTGACGCCCCAAAATCCGGACCGCCACAGTCTCGAATTCGGTTCGTCACGTGCTAATTCTAATAACAACTAAAATCTCAAACAATGGAATAATAAAATAATTTACATTGATATAACATAATTATTCTCGTCCCAAGTCTCAAAACTATTACTAATACACCTCATAACTTAATCCAAACATATCGTAATACATAACATTAATTAAGTCTTAATACAACATAAAGGAAACATCTTAATATAGAAGAGCACAGGTACTTCATAGCCTTGCCTTCGCTCTTGTCCTGTCCTGGGATCCCACCTTGCCCTACCCTAACTGAAATGTTTATGGAAAGCAAGAGTGAGCAACAAATTTGCCCAGCAAATAATATGCCAATAAATGTGAACATGTGTATATACGGTTCTTAATCTCAAGGGTAAAACAGTAATTAATAGCTCAGGAATTCAAATAAAAATGTTGTGAACCAAAATAAATATTAACGACTTCCAAATCTATTCTGTGAAGTTAAATAAGAACCACTACGGGTCGAGAAGTTATTAAAGGATTCAAAGGTTTCAACAATTTCAAGTGATTGAATAGATATCACTGAGTGTCACTATGGACCAAGAATTTATAAAAGAACCCAATGAATTCAAAGTTTCAAGTTAATAAATATTGGATACTGAGTGGCCACTAAGAACCACGAACTTCTACTAGAATTACGAAAAATATTCTTGGTAACCCAAACAAGTACAATTAGGGGATCAGCCTACTGTACCTGGTGTTATGCATAACCTATCCTACTATTGTCGGCACCCCGACTATATAGTTCCCCTTTTTATGAGGGTTGTTCATCTTAGTCAATTTATAAGAGTCCGCACCAAGGCAATTGGTGTGGATTGCTTTCTAATTCGTGATATTGGTGTAGCCGAATCAAATGGCGTAGACAGTTTCAATAATGTATATAAGAATAATTTATAAGTTCAATACTAGCAACATAATTCGAAGAATATAATCGTGATTTAAATCAAGCTATGCAATATTATTTTATAAGACAAGAATTATTCTAGCACTTATTTACTTGTACGATCAATAATAATATAAGCTCAAATACGTGCTCAATAAAAAGAGTATTCCGGATACTTGCATTTAATATATAAATCAAATGAAGTTAGGAAACTTGCTCGATAAAAAGTAGGGTAAGAACTTGCTTCAAAGAGATAAGGTTTTAGATACCTGCACAAAATCCAAAGTTGTGTAAGTTAGGAGACTTGCCTTAAGCGTAGTTTACCAATGTAAAGCTTATCAACACTTCGAATTTGTGACGCCCCCAAATCCACGTTCCTTCGAAACCTCGGATTCGGTGCAGTCACGATACTACTAACGCCAAACTATTATATCTTTTATTCATTACTAAAAGAATACATCTTTACTTATTACAATTTAGAATATAAATTCTATTTATATCCAAGATCTCATCTTTACATCATGTTCGATGTTACTAAAATGCGGAATAATTTAAACTTTTTCAATCCTCCTTGAATAAAATCTTTTATTGATTTCATAACTTGAATCAATTACAGCCCTTGAATCAATTATAAAATATGATTCATTATATTTGAGTTATCGTATAACGTTTACAACTCGACTTGATATCCTCTATGTATTAACTAATACATCTTTACAACACAACCTGTATTAAACAGTGTAAACAACTATCAAGTAATACTTCTAGAATCTAAACAGGGTTCAAGCAATAATCTAAATAGTACTTCTTCAATTCGATACTATCTATCTTTATCAATCAAGAAGCACGAAGTCTTTATCGTAAGTCCTTAACCTGCAAAAGTGGTTATTTGCAAGAGTGAGCTCGACAGCTCAGCAATTCTAACAGCTTTCATGCATCACATAGCATACAACATTAGACTCAGTTCATGCATTTATAAACAATTTATATTTACTACGCATGTTACTTTTCACATAACAAGTATATCATCAAAGATCAACTTTCAATCTCATTTATATCTCATATACAATTCATATATAAGTTCACATTATCACAGCATAATATAATTCAACTAACAGTTATTGAATTCATATATCAAATAGGAACTGAAAGACTTGCCTGATTCGTAGTTTAACAACTACGACTTAACTGCTTAAAGCTATCTGCACTTCGTGTATTCCTACAAAGTTATATAATCATGGATTTACATCCATCAGTCATACATTTCATATGCTCTTAATAGAATAACAATTCGTATATCGTTTTCTAATCTTGGTTTCGTTTCACTCTATCTTAGGATAACCATGATGTTACAACATCATACCTTCATACTTATTCTATAGAAACCATTCTATTTCGGTCCTTAGGGTCCTTAAGGAAAATAACTTAGGACCAGACAGTTAACAAACTGTTCTTGGCAGCTCTGCAACACGGCGCGGCCACGCGGCAATTTAGCTTGGGAGTGGCGCGGCCGCGCGACTCCCTGCCAGAACCAGAACTTAGATTTCATAAACTTAGTTTGGTCCTAACATATCATGCATTCTGATATATATTATACCCACACATTAAGTAGGCATGCTCGTGCTTATACTACACATGTATACTTAATCACATAGTCTATGCTTTTGAAATTCATTTTCTCGAATATGCGTGCATAGGTGAAATCCATGTTTCATCACATGATGCTTATGTCAACATGTCTATAGGCATAATGAATCCTAATATACATGCTCGTATGATCATAATATAACTCACTCCGTGTTTGATGCTATCATCTTACACATTCTAAACTTTTCATAAAAATCGCTTTAAGTCAACAAAGGTAACTAAGTATATGCAAAGTACCTCGTAGTCATGACTCTCACGTATTAGAACACATACATAAGCCACTTTTACATGCTCAAATGATCAGAACGTGGACATCCTATATATACGTCCAAAAACTCTAAGTTTGTCTTTTGAAATCATTTTTAATTTAAACAATGTGTTCTAGTGTATGCTCAATACCTTCGACTCACGTATCATGCATATCTAAACCATATAATCATGCTTAAAAAGTCAGAATATAAACATGACTTATATACGCCACAATTTGTTTATAAAACCTTAAGTTTTCATTAAAAACTCCACTACAACAAGGTATAGTTGTTTACTATTAGCCAAGGTAATTAATCAACAACTACCTTCATACCCATTGATGCACATAACCAAGACACTTACACATGTCTCAAAAGTCCGACTCAAAGAACACAAAATTCGTCTAGTCTCATTTTCAAAACTTTACGTTTTCTTTTAGGAAATTATGTTAAACCAACTAACACAACTCACTATGTGCATGACAACCTTAGTACACATGTCAGACCCCTTTATGAAATTATTAGAGTCTAACTAGTATGCTTAACCAACCAGAAAACACAAAATCACTAAGAGTTTCTGCAGAGGGCGCGGCAGCGCCCCATTTGTACTAGGGAGACGCGCGGCCGCGCGTCCCAGTTTCCAAACCAAAAGCTTTTTTGCTTCGGCAGTCTCTTAGCCCAACTCAAAAATTTCTTCAATAATTCGAATTTAAACATGCTAGAAATCAACTACATAGTATTTACAACATGTATACAACTTAACTAACGTGCTAGCATCTTTTCACATGACCAATTACTACTATTTCATGCTGTTGCTATGAATTGAATTCCAAAGTAGTTTAGAGATTATACCCCTTGAGCTTCAACTTGGGTAGAGCTTCCCATGAATTTCAGAATTCTCTCCCTCAATACTCATCAACACACTCACTATATGAAACTTATCAAGAGTT
The DNA here is from genome assembly GCA_020205555.1 of Panax stipuleanatus. NCBI lineage: Eukaryota > Viridiplantae > Streptophyta > Magnoliopsida > Apiales > Araliaceae > Panax > Panax stipuleanatus. The sequence goes on from CM035124.1 coordinate 90,941,711, forward strand.
TAGCAACTTGAGTTTGTGAGGGGGAGCTTCCAATTTATAGAGAATTGGTTAACCATGCCAAAGCTTTGCACCATGAATTAAACTAATGGAAGAAGAGAAGAATTGTTGGGCAATAGATAGTTAGTAAATCCCATCATGAAGCCCACTCCCCCCATAATCATCACACTCATTGCTAGCTAGGAAGTTGAGAGATGAAGGAGATAGGCTAGCCTTAGGCCATTCACGTGAAGGAGAAGTTGGGCACTCATTGTGAGACAAATAATCTAACTCATCAATAGCAATTAGCAAATGTAATTCCACACTTGGTTACACACCTCTATATATAATATATACACTTAGGTTATATAATTTATGTATACATTTCATCCCATATGGCTTAGGTTATAGGTACATATATACAAACCTACAAATATGTACACTCACACCTAATTAGGTATACTCATATTTTGAATATACACTACTATATATAATCATGTACCTCATGTACATAGGTTAAGTTAATATTCTAATTGGACTAAATATAATATGGTTGGGTACTATCATCCCACCATTTTCCATAAAATTATTATCATAAATATACTCAAATATTATAATGATAATTAATATCAACCATTCATTCTCTTCTAATACTTCCAATTAAATCCCCTTGATTTAACTTCATTATTTATGCTACACAAGGCATAATTATGTGAACTTAGTACTTAATAGTCCACAAGCTTATAATAATATAATCTCCTAAAATAATATTATACTCAATGTTACATCTTATAATATGTTCATAAAGTAATACCATTACATTACTAATTTACATGATCTCTATTATAATCAATCTATTACCCTCCTATGGGTAATACCCAATGGTCAAAGAGGAGTTGGTGGCTAACTCCACCAACTACTACTATTCATGGTCCTTCCTCAGCATTACACCTTATAACATGCTCATGGTGTAATTACATTTCTTATTATATGCTTTCTTAGCAACAATGTAGTAATTGAATTAACAAACTCTACACACCAATGTATTGCATCTATTCATTATCAAGCTATTATTCTCCTATGGTTATTACCCAAAGGGCAAAAGGGAAGTTGGTGGCTAACTCCCACTAACTACCACTATTCATGTACCCTAATCACTTAATTGACCATTATTGCTCTCACATGGACTAACTTGCAAGCTTATATCTAATAACTTAACCATATGATATGATAGGGTCACACATACACCCAATCATATAATCCATGTACATTTGACAATACCGAATATATTTTAATTGAGTAGTGTCACACCCCATTATTGTAACTTTATTATTACACTTAATCATATAGTTTCCTATATTATATAGTTTTCTTGAAGTGTCACACTTCATTCCATATTATATAGATGTAGCTACTATATAACTTATAATTATACATCATTGCACATAGGAATTTATTCACATAATAATAATAATTAATTCCATTAATTATTCATTCATTAATTTATTTAATGAATGTTTATTCCACCACTTTGCCACACTAGGCATATCTCACAAGCTTACCTTAAGCTTATTATCACTCCCATCACACTTTAATATTCTTTTAATATAAGGTTTGTGTGACACATGCACTTTAATGCTAAATTATTTAGCTACCTTGAACAATTATATGTATAACCTTTACACTAGAATAATTAATATTTACTCTATTAATTATTATAAAATCTACGATAAAATAATAACATAAGTTATTTAATATATTGAAATAACTTAGTTTTCTTTCATTAATAAACTTTCTTGAAAATACATTAGGAATTATGTATTTTGCCATAGCATAAAATATTATGTTTTCTCCAAATAAAGATATTCATTGTTAGAAAATAATTTACTTATTGTCTCAAGATATTATTCTTAATATAATATCTACTAAAAAAATTACATGTATGGCACATGTACATACATTATATATATAGAAAATAGGTAATAAGTTTATTTTCTATTATAATAATTTATTTCCATCAATTTATTTATATATAGCAAATATGTTTTAATGTATTTACCATATTAATTAATCACACTTATTACATCATACCAAAAACATATAGGGTAATATTATTATTCAAAAATAATATTTCCTCCTTTATTAAAATAATTCAATATTAGAATTTATTTTAATATCCTTTATTAGAAATATATAATAATTATTTCTCTTTCTTTTCTATAAATTGTTCCCAAAACAATTTCTTCAAATATTTATTTAAAGATATAATGATTTCCATTTCTCTTTAATAACGTATATATTTATTAACGTTATTCGCACATTAGACTTTCACACATATTACCATTCTAAGTAATATATAGAAGGTACTAATTATAATCATATATTCAACATATATATTAATTCACTCCTTTACTTAAGTAAATTAAACCTTGTACCATATTACCTTAGTTAATTAAGGTTCAATATTCACATTATATTATTCCATAATATAACTCTCAACTTAAATTAACCAATATTTATTCTTATTAGTTAATTCCTTAACTAACTCATGCTTCACTATCCAAACCTATTCACGGATAGCTTAAGTGCTATTAATAACCTATATTATAAACATACGAGTTATTAGTACACATACACAAGAATATGGTGATTATACATTAAGGATATTTAATGTCACCAACTTACTATGATAAAATAATTCTATAAATTATTTAATATCGATAGGAATTTATCCACTTCCTTTACCTCAATTGAATCGTCTCTAAAATAAATAACAAATATATATTAATAATATATTCATTAATCACAAAAACACATATTACATAGTTCATATTACCCTATGTAATATAATACCACGTACCTCATATCACATATATATCTTTTTATTCGAACCCATCTCACGGTTTAAGAATTTTATTTATTAAATCCTTATTTAATAATTTCTGAAAATCCGGGTTCTTACAGAATTCCTATCGTAATATATTTACATGTATAGGATATTCAATAGCTAAGTATATTCGGTACACAAACTCGATATGTAAGTTAAATATACACATATGATTTCTACTTAGTCATATAACTCTATACGTACGTCATTACGTACTTGCACACATGTATCACGAAATCAGTATATAAGACATTGTGAGATCAAGTAACATATATACCATGTTTGACATTATAATTAATTACAATGCTTAGTCGATTATGACATTGTTATCCATGGACTTCTTTTTATAAATTAAACATCAACATGCTACACTATCTATACTTGTAAACATCTATCAGTAAAGTTCTGACCAAGTTTAACAGTTTAGGCATCATAATAAGCTAGCTATCACAATCAGAAAACTAGCAGATTGCATCAGTTCAGATTCCAGCATGGCGCAGCTGCGCCCTGGTTAAGCCTAGAGATGGCGCAGCTGCGCTGTCCCCTGGCCAGACCAGGGTTGGACTTTTGCCTTACTGTTTCTGTCCAACACCAAGCCATACTTTATCACATAGTATATATACATCTTAAAGATCCTTTCATGCTTGTACAGTCTATCTACGTCCAACCTTTCATGTTATGGTTCTAGATTAACATTTTTAATGACTTAAGGTTATACAAGGTCATGCAATCATATAGGCTACTATGTTTATTGTGTAAACATGTGACGTGGTCATAAATAGTCAATAAGCTTGCTCACATGTGCTCATATCATTCACGCATGACTAGTATTGTTTATTGCTTGAAAACTTACTTAATCTCATACTTGATCAATTTTCATTATATCTAACAAGTGTGTGCACATGTATGATATCTTAGTGATGTTAAAAGCTCCATTATGTATGCTCAAAAATATTAGAACATAAACCTCAATATAACACGTCAAAGTCCACTTTTAAAACTTTTATTTTTGCTAGTAAACGTTTACTAATGAGGTCCAACATGTTCATGCTACATCATGAAACATATATACACATGTTAACATATTCTTCATGCATTTCTAAACCATACAAACATGCTTAAATGTCAGAATGTGAACCACATATGTATATGTCAAGTTTGTTTTAAAAACTCTAACTTTCATTTAGTAATTATAGACTAACATAATCAAATATGCTCATGGTATGTCAATGTACTCATATATACATGTTAATCATGTTCTCATGCTTGTCTAAATAATCTCAACACGTTAGCATCAAACAGATTGTAACAGAATTAGAAAATAAAAATCAGAGCCTGGCGCAGCTGCGCTGCACCTAAGTACAAACAGGGCGCAGTTGCGCCGTTGCTCGGCCAGAACTGAAATGGCTTCTATTTGGCAGAAGGTAAGGCCAAATACAAAATTTCTCTACGAATTAATTTTAAACAATCACATTACAGTTTTATCTTGCATATAAACTAATATAACAACTAACTACCATGCTCCAATCCAATTAGCATGAATTCAAGCATAATCAAGAACTTAGAAATTCAAGAAATGAAAAACAAGAAATGGGAAGTATACCTCTGCAAATGCTTAACTGAGCTTGCTGCTATATTACTCTCCCCTTACTCAATAGAAAATCTCAGTATACTAGCTCTACTTAACAATATCTCAGCAAAGAGAAATGAAGAAGATATAGCTGGTATTTATAGAAGAACACAAAGCCAGGCAATTTCTTTAAATTAAGGTTTGAATCCAAAGTGTAGAAGAAGAAAACAATGGTTATTGAGGAGTTGCTCAACCACCATTTCTCAGCTATTTGCATAGCCATCATCACCTAGTGTATAGCCATTATTTCAAGCTCGACAGTTTACGTAAAGAGGGATATATACTGTTTGGGCCAACTGAAATGGGACAAGGCTTTTAAATCCTCAGCATGTAGTTATTTTTAATTCCCCTTTAGGTTCTCTTATGTGATTTTAATGCATAATGTTACTATAAATTGAAAGTTAGGGATTATATATGTGCCCATATCATATAATCCATGTACATTGGGTCCTTAGAAAATAATATTACAATGTAGTAAGTTGGGGTACATATATATATAAACATATAATCCATGTACATTTCATCACACCGAATATAATTTAATCAGATATTATTACATTATCCCAACTCTATTATTCAATTATATTAAATCCTTGAAATCATTGTTAAGTAACAAATGTTTATTGATTTTATTATACGTTAATAGGGTACATATTAATGTTCACCCACACATATTGTCACATACCCTCATGTACACATTTGATTTATTTAATCTTACTATATAGTTTATATATATTATACAGTCTCATTTAAGTGTCACACTACACTTTACACTTTATATGTAACTACTATATATTATACGTTCAATTATCGCATACTTTGCACATAACAAATAATCGAGTAAATATAAATCTTATTATATTTATTAATCATTTACTTATTAATATTCTATTTCTCATAATGATAATTAATCAACACATTATCAATTAATTACTCATTAATAGTCTATCATTTATAATAACAATTAATTAACAATATATTATTCGTTAATCGATTTACTTATTAATCTCCCATCTTCGTTTCCATTCTCGTGCCACATAAGGCATTCTACGAGCTTATCATAAACTCCATACTTTTCTCAATTATTATATATTCAATTTGAAGTAATTGAGTTAACTCATCTTATAACACAGTATCATTTATATTCAAATAAATATTCGACCTTCATTAATTTATTCATTAATAATATTCATAAATTCTCGGGTATTACAAGATCTCTATCATCTTGACATGAATATCCAGCTTCTATATAAAGATCATAAACCATGTGAACTTCATTCATGGGGACTCAACAAATCTTCAAGAACAGGCTTTGGCGTTGGTTGATTTTGTCAAGAGCAATGCTGAAATGTCTTGATCCTCCAGCTGGTTGAATCTTTGAGACTGAAGCCATCTGCTTCAGTATTCCTTAGTGTGGTCAAATAGACTACGTACCTGTAGGTTAAGTAAATTTCTATCTTGGTACCCATGCTTGATTGGGTCCTGCTAGGTTAGTTTTCTCAAAATCCCAATTCCTTATATTCTTAGATTCCTATCATATTAGCATCAACAATTATATTTATGCATATAACAGATTTACATATGGCATGTATAATGCTTGATTGTGAGTGTGTGTATGAATTGGACATTTTTAACATAACACTCTTTTTCTTTGATTGTTTCACCATTTGCTTTGTTATGTTCACAGATTTTGAATGTTCACAGAGTAGGAATCACCTCTATTACTTATTTGTATCTGTTTGGTTCACGGAGATGATCAGTTTCTAAGAACCTTCAAGATACTCCTTTAGAGCTGATCATACTCTATGTTTTATCAAAAACACAGAACATTTGTTTGTATATATTTACATACAAACCAACCCTTTAGCAAGAGTTAATTCACTTAAGCTTAATTAGATTTAGATTAACTTATGACTTATTCCAGACTTCTTTCAAAATGTTATCTTCAACCTAAAATATGGGTAGAGAGAAAGTTAGTTGACAATTAAGTTTCCAACCTTAATGTACTTTCTCTCTTCCCCTTTTTAGGAAGAGTATGGTCTTTTGATAGAATACTGTTGTAGTACATAAGGTGATGCAATATGATATACATGTAAATATTAATGAGTAATCATACCTTTACAATGTAAGTTTCTTAACAGTCATTTTTCTTGTTACAATAATGTTAGGCATTGATGTGCATATCTTTGCGTTTATAGCTGACAGCTTGTTGCTCCATTTGACCTTCGATCAATCATGTAGTCTTGTAGATGTAAGCTAGGAAAGTCTTGGCAACTTTAGTTCTTTAATAACCTTGAACCTCAAGGTTCAGATCCATATGGTTAGCCAAATACACTTTTGAAAGAAATCTTCTTTCTTCTTTGGATAATTATTTCATTGTATGTATAGTCCTTTCATCTTTCAGAATAGGTGGATGCTCGATTTTTTGCTTTTGATGCCTCTTGGCTTCCCATCATCTATCTACAGACTGTTGATTGACTTTGGACATGGATTGGTCTTGTTGTTACATCATTTAAGAATAGGGACCAATCTGAGCAGCTTCAGATGTATATACACATTTACCTGAACACATAATTTCCAACGTGTGAGCTCATCTGCAGTCACAAGTGACTTACTATTAAACTAAGTTTAGAACATGGTTTGTGCCTAGGATCAGACTCAAAGCGATAGCTTTACGATATAGCATGAGAACCTGCTCTGATACCAATTGTTAGTTCCCAGAGGGCACACCATAGATCTAAAAGGGGGGGGGGGGGGTTGAATAGATCCTTTTTGAATTTCTAAAATCTTTTCTATTTTATTTTGTATTGCTAAGTAATTAGCATATGACAAATATAAGAATCATTTAAAGCACGACAGAATAAGTTAAAGATCCCCTTCATAGCTATCTTGTTAACCTTTGTTCTAAAGTTAGTTTATGTGTAAGTGATCATTACATTCATAGCAGTTATAGAAGTTATAGGTACAAAATATACATGACAGAATGTAAAAGGCATAAGGGATTTTAAGTGGTTCAGAGACTTAAGCTCCTAATCCACTCTTATGCTTCAACAAGTAGGGATTCCACTAAGGAAGTCTTTACATCTGAATCACTAAGATTCCTTCAAGGCCAGCAGCCTTGGAACTTCAGTTCTCTACGAACTCTTCAAGTCCAGCAAGCTTGGAACTCCAGTTCACTAAGAACTCTTCAAGGCCAGCAGCCTTGGAAATTTATTTAGTCCCTCGGACAAGGACCCCTCAGGCCCTGGCTTTATTGATGTTTGTTTTTGGTGCTGAGCTACTAAGATGACATGAAGCTTTGTTCATCTTTTGGTACTTAGCAGCTTGGTGTGATCCTCTTTGGATTCTTCATCAAGGCTGGATCACCATTGGACAGACTACTAAGATGTTCATGAAGCTTAACATCGTTGAGTGCTTAGCAGTCCATCACTTCTTCTCTGGTGCAGCTTATCTTTTGGTTGATGCTTGTTTTCATCTGATCTCAGCTTGCATCCTTTCACCAATTGAGGTCTGCTAAGTCTTTGAGCTTTTGGTAGACTTTGTCTGGCACTTAGTATCCCCTGAACCTTGCTTGACTGATGTGCAGATCTGATTCTTCATCTGATCCTGCATCTGTTCTTCTTCAGCTCTTGGTAGTTCATGGTGATTCATAGAGTGGCTCTTTGAATCTTCTTTCTGGTCTGCCACTTTTCTGAATGATATCTTGCTGGCCTTCTCAACTCTGAGCTTAGCTGCCATTTTGATTGGCATTCTCATTATTGTTGAGTGAAGTCTTTTATCTATTCAAGCTCTTCACTTAACTTGCTTCACTTCTACTTTCGTAGTCTCACTGCCACTGAGACGTATTATGTTCAGCTTTGTAGAACTCATAGAGTCAACAATATATCAGCCCAATAACTCTTCAACTCAGCAGCCTTTCATCTTTGAAGCTTTAGCTATTAAATACCCTTCCATAAGCTTCCCGTTGGAATATAGCTGTTGGAAGCTATTTAAATTTCTTCGCAGATCTCAAGTTATTTGGTGCAGACTGCTGATGTGACGTGACAGCCCCTTTTTGACTTTTCTGACACAAAAGTTTACTATTTCACCTACCGCATCAGAGATGTTACTTAAACGCGTCAGGCTGGTAGTCACCTTTATTTCTTCTTTCTGACTCCTCGATCAGAACATCATGAGTTGTCCTTCTGCATCGATGCTCTCAATCAGTAACGTTCAAATGTCAGTCTTCATATTGAGACGTTGCCAATGCTTTAATATTCAGATGACCGAACTGTATGATTCTGATGCAGATAACCTTGAACTTGATCGTAGTTTGTCTGATAAATGTTGTTCGTTGACTAGTTGTGACAACATTACGATTCTGAAGAGTGTTCTTTGGATTTGCAATGTAGAATATCTCTTCCTCCACTTGTGCAGTGCTTCAACACTTCTACTTACCTTGGCTTAACTTAGGAACTGATAACTTTTCTGAATGCTCTGGCCCTTCTGAATTATATGACTCATCTGATTAGGCATGCTCAGCTCTCTTTCTCCTTGTGATCTCCCGTTCACATATCATCAATGGTCTGACCTATGCTTCATCTTCTTCGTCTATTCTTTATAGGTTTGGCCAGTGTCTCTGTATAAACAACATCAGTTCTTGCTTCTCATTTGGCAAGCACTACGATCATAGTCACACCCAAGATCGTTGTCTTCTGTTTATCTTGATAGCTACTGCATTGCTGACTTCCTCTTGTCAGTCACTTCATCTGAAGTCTTCGTACTATTGCTTGAGGAAGACTTCTCCTGAATGGCTTCACTACTCAATCAGGATGCTGATTGAGTTGGTGCTTTAATCTTCTATTTGCTTACAGGCCATTCGGTGAGTGCTCTCTGGCTTCCTTCAGGTAGATTATATCTTTACAGCTCTGACCAGAGGCTACATCTTTGGATACTTTGGGAGTGCTCATTTGTTGAGAATCGTTTTGTCTCTACGATTCTTCCTTGGCATTTTAAGCACTTGCTTGACTCTATCGAAGCCTTTGTTCTGTAGACTACGATCTTGTATTGGTTCTGCAGACACTACGACTCCGAGAGTAAATCATACGACAGACTATAATTTCTACCTTAGCACTTGCTATCCTGGTCTGATCTTGCTTGACTACGATTTCTACCTCTTGATATGATCAGTAGACTCCACGACTTCATGTGTGGCCTACGATTCTTGACTTGGCTTTGACAGACGCTCGGTTGGCGCTTAGACAGGCTGTCTCTACGATTCTGAATATGACTTCCTCAGCAGACTACGGCATCGAGAAAGTTCTTCTCGACACACTACGATCCTGCCTTGTCTCTCCTGGTAAACTACGAACTCCAAGAGCTAGTATCCTTGCAGACTACGATTCTGCCTTGATAGTCTCCGAGTCTTCCTTGTCTCTTTTGGCAGACTATGAAGGCTGGTGCAGTGTTCGACAATCAGACAGGCCTATCTATTACATTGAATAAGATCAACCTAACAAGTTGATCTTTCTATTTTTAGTCCTTGTACATCATATTCTTTTGAAGGACTTTACAAAGCTGTTTTGTTCATGTAGGATCAACTTAACATATTTGATCATTCCATCCTAAGTCCTTGTACATGTATTTCTATTATCTATTCAAGGACTTTACTGCTTATATCAATGCAGACATATTTGCATATTCATTCATTAAGATCATAATCAAATCTTATATAAATAGGAATAGCATTCTCATGCTTCTTCTCAACATAAGACATGAATTTACTATCAAGTCTTATTTTATTTAATTATATGCATTTTGATTCTAAGATGCACAACTCCAAATAATGCAAATTAGAAACTTCTTTCTAATTTCATTCTGTCTTGGCCAAGGACTACTGGGTTGTTATTTATCAAATCACATAGGACATTCTCTTTTTTTACTAGAAGTGGTAGATTCTTTATTGATCATTCATTATCTTCATGTATAAATTATTATACCCAAACATACCCTTTGATATACCCTTAGGGTCTTAAGGGACATGTCAAAGTATAACTCATCATATACAAGATACTCTGATGATCTCAAGTCTAAGGATTATTTTGAAGGTTTTCGTAATATGGTCCAATATGTGACTCCGTAGAATTGATCTGAAAACCCGAGATTCATAGAGTTTAGAGGCTTGCTTAAGCGAGAGGGAGGTGTTAGGAACCCCTCGACTTCCGTGAAAACACGGTTACCGCATCTTATTGATTTCCTAAGCATAAAGTGTGTGTGTGCTCAGTGCTTTAATTTGAAAGTTTATTCTAAGCCTTATTGTGATTTATTTGAAAGTAGTGTTGTTCCTCGTTTGCACCTATGTACGAAGGATTTGATTTAGCGAAAAGTTCATTTTTAGACAAAATATATATATTGAAATGATATTTTGGAACATAAGTTTTCAAATCCTTCGCCTAAATAGTAATTGAGGACCTTTGATACTTCCTTTTATTATCTTTATGTTGAGAACGTGATCTACCCCTGAATCGCTTTATTTTTCATATAAATTATTTGTGGTTTTATTAGAAAATTGTTTTTAGGTGATAATGTATGCAAGAAAGTGCTAAAAAGGGTCGAATCATCATCGGGCATGAGAGCCATATCGATAGATCCGAACCCACAATCATAAGTTTTCACTATCACGGGATCTTAAATCTGATTTCTCGGGACGAACCGCTAGAACTCGTTTTAAGATCCATTATTACACGTACAAAGATTTCACGTTATTTAAACATTACATTGAAAATGAAACGTCCATCGTGGGAATCAAGTCAAGATCCGATCAATTGATCTTGACATTGGGATTCCTATGCTCACATTATTAAACTTAAATATGTATGTACAACATATCCTAAACTCGTTATTAGGTGATTTCATCGGTTACAATCCCCGTTAGGAGCCATTAGTATCCCCTCACATCTGGATATATATTTAGAGCTCTACGGAGTGACCGGAACTGACTAAAAGCAGTAAAACATCTAAATCTACCATGGATCTAAATCGATCTAGCGTATAGGTTAGAGCTTCATGCTCCGTAACCATTCCAAAGCTAGATCCGGCTTAGATCTAAGTAGATCTATTCTCCGGACTTGATTTACAACTATATATGCACAAAATAACAGGTAGAAACTCTAGATCTAGCAATTATTATGCAAAATATGTATGAAACAACAATTTTAACTAGATTTAAGAAAGATATAACATGGATCTAGTATTTAGAACATTATTTACAAAGAAAGTAACCCAAAATGAGCGTTTTTCACATTGGGGGACGCGTGAACAAGCTTCTTTTAGCTCGGGATCGACTTATATCACTCTAGACGCTTCAGATGTCTGATATATAAGATCAAACAACTTAATTTTGTTAAAGAAATGCCAAACCCGAGGGTTTCTCTCTCTAGAATCTCTCTCTCTAACTCCCTCTTCTTTTTTTCTTCAAATAAACTGCTGGCAGCTGGATATAAAGATCCAGGACAGCCGCATATATACATGCGTCTGGGCCCCGTGGGTCTCGCCATCTTGATGTTCGTTCCTTTGGTCTCAGTCCGGTGAAAGTTGTGCTTCGTACCCAAAAATCCCAGAAAGTCCTTGCGGAAGGCTTCGACATAAGGTCGAGTCTAACTGAATCGGGTATCGGGAAGATGATGCAATTAGTTGAAAGGTATCTTCCGGTTCCCGAGGGTTGTCAATCGTCTCGTCTTTGATAGCTCGCAGTTCAGTGGTTGATGCGGTGACTTCTTATGACCACATTCTTAGTTTTGAGGTCCTCGTTCGGTCCGTGTCATGTTTGGGCGTCGTTGCCCATTGGTTTCCCCACGGGGTTGTCTCCGGGGTGAAATGATGCTTTTACCCTACCTCAGGGTTGCCTCTGAAGTGAAATTACGCTTTTACCCTCCAGAAATGTAAGTCCAAGAAAAGCGAAATTTCAAGTGTCTACAGTCATTAATCAATAAAATCACATTTACAAAGTTTTACAACTTAATATAACTTAATTTTCTCAATTATTCTTAACTCATTCATAGGCATGAAAAATACCAAAACAACTTAGTATTCTTTTATCTTTTGGGAAAACTCAATATATAATATTTTAGTGACAAAAAAATTTTCCTACAATTTTCTAAATTTGTTTCCTATTTTTAAATAGGCTAAAACAGTCTGAAATAACAACATTTATCATAAATTATTCTTTTGTCCAAAAATTATGAAATTTACACGATAGACTACTGTTATAATATGCTAACTCCTGTAAATTTTTCACATTTGTCTAGGTTATACAAACTGAGTTATAACAGTTTACTTTTAAAATCACACTTTCTTGTAAACGGCATATCTCAACTTCATGACATCCAAAAATTCCCATCTTTGGACATGACCTAGTTAACTTGATATACTACAATACCACAAAAGATCAAAAAATTTAGAGTATCAAAAGTTGCCGAAACAGCCCTCTTTACAAACTGTCCAGGACAGTTTTTGATTTTTCCAGTTTTGTTACCTGGCTGGACTGTTTTGGAAAAAATGATGCCACAGTTTGTTCGTTTAATATTTTTGAGTGCTACCACTTGGTCTTAATAGATAACTCATGGATCTAACATAACTCTTTAACGAATTTTAAAAATAAGTTGTACATTTCAAATGGTAGAGGTTCAAAGTTGACTAAAAATTAGGGTTTTGGCTAAAAAAAACTATTTTTGTTCTTCTTCCTTTTTAAAGCTCATCAACCCATAAAATGGAAAGATCTAAGCGTAAAACATCATAAAAATTATAGATCTACTATCATATAGTTTAAGATCATAAACTCATCATTTATTCTAAAACAACCACAAAATATTCCTAGATCTAGCTAGGGTTTTGAGTTTAGAACACTTTTGAACCTTGTTTTGTGTGATCTTCTTCTTCTCCTACCAAAATATGTTATAAAGCTTGAGGTTATGGACCAAAACCTCCTCTCCTTCTTTCTTTTTAAGCTCGGCAGCCCTCTCCCCTTCTCTCTTTCTAATATTCTCTCTCTTAAGCTTTTTGGGAACTTAGGAATGAAAAAGAAGAAAAACTCTTGCTAGCAAAATGAGAAAGCTTTATTTATAGGCTAGAATATGTAAAGATATATCATATATATATATATATATATATATATACACACACACACACACACATAGTATCATATCAAATCTTCCAAATCTCTAGCAAATCTTTTCAATATCTTAGCATATATCTTTCCAATATCTTTACAAATCATTCCAATATCTCTAATAAATCTAAATTATAGATTTTATTTTATTAAGCTAAGGGCTAGGGAGACATAAGCTATAGATTTGGTGATCCACTTTTGATTTTGTAGAGAAAAAAATTAAATAAACCATGCGCTCATTCTTTCCTCTTACTTGCCCATATTCATGCCCCCTTTATTTCCCAATTTTGATTTTTTTATGTATTGCTTTATTTGAACATTTAATTTCTAGAATACCCATTCTATTTGGGCTAGGGTTTGGGCCATTTCTTTAATTGTTTGGACTCCCATTTTATTTATTTGGGCCACTAGAATTCACATATGCCCCACACATTTATTTTATTACCCCCTTGCTATTTAATTAGGGTTACTAGTTCACTTACTTTGGACTTTAAATAATTACTCATATATATTTAATTATATAGCCCAATTAGACTTTCTTTAATTAGGTTTAAAATAATTTTAATAGATTGAGATATTAAAATAAATCTCTTTGAGTTAGTCTACTAGTATATATTTTAAATACTAGGAATCTCAATTAAATATAACCCTTAAGTTATTTAATTCGCATACCTAATATATATAATTAGGTTACAATACTTTCTTTTTATTACTCATTATATGATAAATAAATATACACATATTATATATATATATATATATATATATATATATATATTCATTTAATCACATACACATCCTTCATAAGTCACAAAGTATTTAATACATTAATAAATAATTTAATATCTTTATTTACAATGTGACCTAATATTTCTGGTTATTACAACATCTCTAAGTATATATGTATCTATACATATACACTGTAATAACTCAATTTTTGGGAAATCTTAAAATAAGAATTTAATAAAGAAAATTATTATTAGATGATATGTGGAATGATATTTTATCACATAAGTGAATACGTGTTAAGCAATTTGTGCTGTTGTGTATAATAAATGTATTAGTATTATATATTTATTATATGTGAATAAATTGTGGAGGAGGAATTTATTAAAAGGGAAAGATGTAATTAAATTTAATGATACAAAATTATTGTATGCATTAAATTTGCTAAATAAATGAACAAATTAGATGATGGAATTAAAATAATTAATTAGCCAAATATTTGATGTAATGGTTCATTGTATAAAAAGTGTTAGCTTAATTATGGATTAATTCCATAATTAATGTGATAATTTTATACATGATTATAAATATATAATATCCAATTTTGGTTGATATTGGAATTATATGTAAATGAAATTCATAAATTAATTTACATGGATATTGGGAATATAATATATGCAATATTATAAATATATATTATGAGATATATATAATGTTCATTCTTATTATATAGTAGTGTATGCTGAGAATAAGTAATTAGAGAGTTAGCAAGTATGCTAGGAATTATAAGGCCAAAGCATGTTGCTGAGTTATGAGCTAATAAGCAGGAGGTGTAAGGCTATTATACTAGCAAAGGGCATTGAGCGAATTCTTAGGGAATAAGAGAGCTAATAAGCTAAATTCAAATCTCAGCTCTTCTATTCTCATTTCCATCTGTTTCCTTTTTCTCTCTCTAACTACCCAAGCTTCTACACTTCTAAAAGTTCAAGTATTATCAAATTCCTAAGAATTGAAGTTAGCAATCAAAAATTGAAGAATAATTGAGCAAATCTTATCAAAGAGAGGAATCAAAGCCGAGCTTGAAGCAGATTGAAGTATCAATTCCTCAATACATCTAACCTACAGGTAATCTAACTTTCATTTGTTAAAATTCATGGATATTAGAATTAAGAATGTACTGTTATTATTGAGATTTTTTTATTACATTAGTAATGGGTAATATATATTGGATTCCAGATAATGGCAAGCCATGAAAATTAATATTGTATAACTGAGTATACAAAGACTATAAGTTAGTAAACTAACTTATATGTTAGTATGTTTTTGTATATATTTATTTCAAATCGGTTGCTTTTGGACTGAATTATAACTAAAGGAGATTAGGTTGGTTGTGTGGAGGAATAATGAGGCTAAAATGGGATTGAAGAGTAAACAATTGGCTATGAAAAGAAGATTTCAAAACAGTGCTCACAAGTTGCTCGATAAAAGTCCTAAATGGACTGTTTTGACTAAAAATCAAATATTAGATAGAAACAAGGCTTGGGTTAGATATATATATTGTATATGATGATAACTAAAGAGATTGAGCGTACTAAGTTAAAACGAAAAGCAATTTGAAATTAAAAAAAAAGTTTAAAAGTAGTAAGATGAGGTAATGTTAGCCACGACTTTGGGCTATTTGGAAGGTCCGAAGTGGACGTCTATTATCTTAAAAACATAGCTTGATATGTCATGTTTATCATAATCAACAATAGACGTGAACTTATATAGGAGCTAGAACTAAAGATTTCACAAATTGGCCAAAATGGGAAGCTTGTTACTGCGTTTCAGCAGCAATGGGCTGTAGCAGTGTGCTACAGGGCAGTAGGGGGACCTCCCTTATGCTCTCAAATTATCGCATGTTATCTACCCAAAATGTTTGAGCTATTATTTCCCTAAATAGGTGGGTACACCACCTATACAGTATGCAAATTTTCAGCATGAACGGATCAAAAGTTATGGATAATCGGGACTGTCAAAATGAAGATCAAGAAAAAGGGGGATGCTGCAGTTAGGCAGCATCAGTGGCCAGGTTGGGCAATGGCTAGAGGCCTCTTTGGCTCTCAGTCAACCCATTTGAGTTAGTCAAAATTGCTTAGCTAATGTGTTTCAATACTAGGGGAATGCATCAAGTATATTAACTTCAAAACTGAATATAAACAAAGCAAGAATATTGAAAATAAAGATTTGTCAAAGCATGGGGTAAGGGAAGGGGCTGCTGCTAGATTGCAGCAGCAGTGCAACTATTTATGGCTAACCAGTTGGCTTCATGATGTAGTTTAAGAATTTAACCATCAAGTGTGGTTTCAAATTTTTAAATAAACACATATATAGAATCTATAATGGATGTGTAATTCAATATAATTGAATTGATAATATAAAGGATAAATTTTTTTTAAAAGAAGTGCATAGTAAGTTTAGAGGGCAATTTTGGCATAATGTTGAAACGTGATAATATTTAATGCGTTAGTATACAATAATGAAGCTATAACTTATTACGGAAGCAATAAGTTACCTATACAAGCTATGATTACACTCAAAGAATTACATATGCTATGTATTCATTTTGAATATATAAATTATGTATAAAAAGTATGGAATAACCATGTATTAAGTTACAAGAGGGTTATAATCTAAAGTGTGTGGTATTCATGAACTAAAATCATGTTAAGGTTTATTAAAGCGATAAAAGACTATCGTGAGTAAAATAATAAAGGTTTTTGAAAAGAATATAAGAAATTTTCAAAAATAAGAATTAAAAGCTAACGATGTGGCCAATATGGATATGTAATATATAACTATACATGTTATATGACATGGACGCATAACTAATATGTTTTGTATGTGAAGATAATTATTAGAAGTCGTGAAAGGAAGTTAAGCATGTCCCGATGCACCAAGACAGATATAAAACGCAGTCTAGCAACCATATGACGCGTATATTCATTCGAAGCATAATAAAAGCTGTAAAAGTGATATGTAAACATAAGTTTACATATATACGGATAATAGATCTGTATATTGGGAATATGTGTACAGTGTGAAAAGCTATTTCAAAATTATACTTCGAAACTGAATGGTTTTCGAATTATAAAGCAAGATATACGTAAATGGGGTTAAAAACTCATTGTTAACATATATAAGCTATGTATATACATAAAATATACAAATAGCTTATATTTACCTACGAGCTAAGCGAGCAAGGTGTGAAAAGTACTGTCATGTAAACACGTTAAGCATGGAAAGCTATTATACATGCAAAATGGTGTTTAAGTTACTCGCGAAAGCAAAGTTAAGCCATAAGTATGTAAAGGATGTCACGGATGCACTATGTAACTATAAGTTTACATACAGATGCATATTAAGCCTAATCGAAGGTTTATAAAACGTAAATGAGTTATATTAGCATTTTAAAAGATATATTGGAACTTTTTGCAAGCTTATGGCTATACTAAGCCAAAATCTCAAAAATTCTAAAGGAATGTAAAAGTTTTTCGAAAACTGATATAAAGAGGTGCGGTTATGAAACTAGAATTGTTTGAATATGAGGTATAGTTATTTATGCTCATCTTTGTGTTCAACGAAGTACAGATAAGAGATTCACATATAAGCATGGATGATGTATTTGAAAAATGTCAAGACAATGTCCGTCATTCTGAAAGAAAAAGAAATATTTGATATAATTAAGGTAGATGATGAAACAATAACCGAGGCAAGTCTTCTAGTTTATTTGTGATTCTATGAATTGGTTATTGTATAAGACCTTTAAGAATATGTTGAATTACATGTTACATGCTATAAACTGTGAAAGTCAATATATGACTAAGTTGACTGAGTTATGGAACTCAATATATATATGATATATGATCTGAATATATATTGTTTAAAGTGATGATGCTTGAATGGTATAAAGGATTATGAGATATATGTTGAGCATGAAACTACGTGTTATATGAAGCATGAAAGTTGTTAGATTTTCTAGGCTGTCGAGCTCAGTATTGAAAATATATAATTTTTGCAGGATATGCAACACGATTTCTTGCTATCCAGATGGTAAAGAGTTGAGGCCTGAATGCATGAAAGTTGTTTCCTTTAAGTAGGAACTATATTATATTGATATGACGATTTTTGATATGTGTAAATGAGAATTGTGTAATTATTGAGTTATTTGATAAATGAAAAAAAATGTTTATGTAAGATTGAAATACAGTTTGTCAATTACCTAAAAAAGTAAGGTTTTATTGGAATGATACTGTATATGACAGGACATATACTCATAGTACTCTGATAAAAAGAATCATTCAATAAATATGATTCTAAAATTTAGGGAATTGTAAAGGTTGCGATTCAAAGAATGAAAGAAAGATAGAAAAGTTTTAAATTATCCGTAATTTTATCAATTATAATATTTGTAGACACTCAAAATTTTACTTTCTTTATACTAACCTTATAGAAGGGCGAAAGCATAATTTTACTTCTGAGACAACCCTGAGATATGGGAAAAGCATTCGATCACCCCGGAGACAACCTTGTGAATGATTCAAAGGGCCAATGACGTCCAGACAAGACTCGAACTAAATGAGGATCGTAAAGCTAAGAAAGTGTCCGTCAGAAGTTACCTCAACAAACCTCGAACTGCGTGCCATCATTGATAAGCCAGTTAACTACAGTCTAGAATCGAAAGATACTTCTCAGCTACCAGCATCATCTTCATGGACCCCGATTCAGTTAGACTCGACCTTATTCCGCAGCCTTCCGCAAAGACTTTTTGAGAGTTTGGCCTGCGAAGCTCAACTTTCTCCAAATCAAGACCAAAGGAACAGACTTTGAGATGGCGGGACCCACGTGGCCCAGCCACAGGTATACATGCGGCTAGCCACAGGCATGTATGCGGTTGGCTCCAAGATCATAAATCAGCAACATAAGCTCATTTAAAAAAAGAAAAAAGAAGAGTTTTAGAGAGGGAAATAGTTTTTAGAGAGAAACCCTCGAGTTTGATCATTCTACACACATTTTGAGTTGTTTAATCTTTTTTAACACATACTTTGAGTCTCGAGAGTGTTCTTAGTTGATCCCGGTTGATAAAAAGCTTGTTCACGCATCCTCCAAGGTGAAAACTCTTATTTTAGCCACTTTCTTTGTAACTAGTGTTTAACGTACTAGATTTATGTGATATATTGTTTAAACATTGTTAGACTTGTTGTTTTATACATATATTGTTGTGTAGGTGGTAGATCTATAGATCCCATCGGTTATTTATCGCATATTTGGTTGTAAATCAAGTTTGAAGCCTAGATTTACCTAGATCTAAGCCGGATCTAGCCTTTTGAGTGGTTATTAAGCATGAATATTTAACCCGTATGATAGATCGGCTTAGATGTGTGGTAGATCTACGTATTTACTGCTTTTAATTGGTCACGGTTACCCCGTATAGCCCTAGATCTATATCTCGAGGCGGAAGAGGTCCAAATGACTTGAAAGGGTGATTTCAACCGATGAAATCATATAATAGCAAAGTCTAGGACATTGTACATATATATTTGCGCATAATAATGTGAGCCTAGGAATCCCGGTGTCGAGATCCCATGATTGGATCCCGACTTGATTCTCACGATAGACCGGTTTTGTGATGTAATGTTTAAATAACGCAAAAAATATTGTACATGTAATGTTTGGATCTTGAAGACGAACTCGAGGGGTTAGTCTTGAGAAGTCGGATTCAAGATCCCGTGATAGTAAAAACTTTGATTGAGGGTGCTCGAATTCATCGAGATGGCTTACATGCTCGATGATGGTCCGACCCTTTTTGGTGCTTTCTAGCATGCATTTTCACCAAAAAATGATTTCCAAATCAAAATGGCAAAGAGCTTTCATAATAATCCTAAAACGATTTAGGGATAGACATTAGATCAAAAATGGAAGTATCAAAAGACCTCGATTCCTATTTGACGAAGGATTTGAGAACTTTATTTTCAAAACATCATTGATATATATTGTGTCCTAAAAATGAACTTTTATATAAATCAAATCCTTTGTGCATAGGGTTAAAGAGGAACAGCACTACTTTCATAATATTTACATAGACTTAAAAAATATAATGGAAGTATCAAAGGTCCTCAATTACTATTCGGGCGAAGGATTTGAAAACCTTGTGTTTTTCCCCAAAATATCATATGAAATGTATATTTTTATCTAAAAAATGAACTTTTGCTAACCCTTCGTACATAGATGTAAAAGAGGAACGACACTACTTCCAAATAACTCACAAGGAGGCTTAGAATAAACTTTCAAGAAAACACACACACACACACACCCTTTTATGCATAGGAAATCAATAAGATGCGGTATCGTGTTTTCACGGGAGTCGGGGGTGCCTAACACCTTCCCCACGCTTAACCTAGCCCCCGAATTCCACGAATCTCGGGTTTTAGACCAATCTTACGGAGTCACATATTGAACCAAATTGCGAAAACCTTCAAAACTCGGATGAGTTGGTACATCCATTTACTTATACCAACTGGCGGATCTGTCTCATTCGGTCCAATCATAAAATAATAAATCAATCTTTTCAAAGTCATCGACACTTATGTCGGTTCCGCTTTCCTAAAAAACTCACCCTTTAATAAAATCCATAGACATGGAGAATCACAAAAGGGTAAAACAAACGACACAAACTTAGGAAAGACGGACACCTCAAATTTTTCCCGGCGTCGATAGGTGGCGACTCTGCTGGGGATTAAAGACGGCTTAAGCCGCGTTCAATCTTTTTGATTTACATTCTGCATGTGCATTTTTTGCAAATGATCTTTGTGTGCGATTAATGTTTCAAATTTTTAAGCATTTTGTATTAGTTCCTCACATAATATATTAGTGCTTCGCACAATGTCATCATTTTGCATGCGGTAAGGATGTGAATGTATGTGAATGTATGTTGTGTGGTCCCTCTGTCAGGAGGAAATCCCGTCGATTATTTATTACTGGACTCCTATGGATGTTTCCATTGTGAGGCTCAGGAAAGGCACCACTTAGATCCGCTCCAATTGAAAGATGGATGTTTTCATCAAGTAAATTGCGAAGATTTAGGAACCAATTACAAAAAGCCCGTGAGAGTAACCCTAAGATAGGTCAACCTCTGATAAACCAAAATCGCGGTGTGTCTCTTCATGCCCTATTTACTCTTTTGCGTATGTAAATGGAAATCATCTTGAACTTTCATTTATACATCCTTCTTATCCTGTCATCAAGTCGACTAACCCTTTGTTTCGCAAGAAAAGATTAAAAACCATTAAACTGATGCATAGCATATCATGCATCCCTGTCCACCAATATCTAGTATAAACTAGATATTGGTTTTGTGCAGATTGGTCCTAGAACTCGATTTCGAGCCAAAAAGGCACGTTCACCACCAGTCAAAATGGCTGAAGGAAGTTCATCAGAACCCATCCCAGTATCTCGAGAGGAATTCGAGGAGTTTAAGAAACAGATTGCCGAGATAACTACCTTATTAAGAGAACAGTGTAAAGTATCTCAAGAACCTAAGCATAAGAGTCAGACTGAACCCCATGTGCAAGGAGATATGAAAATATCAGAAAAGGACGATGATACCCAGATGTCCACACCTATCTCTCCCCTTAATGGCAAAGTAGCCAAGGAGGCCCCGTTCTAAAAGACGACACGGGAAATAGTAGACCTCCTAGAAGACAGAAATTGGAGATATCAGAAAGAAAGTTAGGCAAATGGAGGATGCTATCTGGTCTATGAAAGGGATAGGATCCCACGGGAGCATGAATTATTCCGATCTATGTATTTTCCCAAAAGCGAGATACCCGGATAAGTTTCAAGTCCCAGAGTTTGAGAAATACAATGGATTGGGTGATCCCTATACTCACTTAAAAGTCTACATAAGTGAACTTGGAACTTACGCCGAGGATGAGAACCTCAGAATGCAGCTATTCCAAAAAAGCCTTAACGGTGAAGCCCAAACTTGGTATGCCTAAACAGATAATTCCAAAGTCCGAGGTTGGGAGGATTTGACCCACGCTTTCCTCAACCAGTATAGTTTCCAATCCCACAAGGTACTTGATCGCTACCAAGTTACCAAAGTCAAGAAATTGAGCAATGAGTCGTTCAGAGAATATGCACAGCGATGGAGGCGAATGGCAGCCCAAGTTAACCCACTGATGGATGAAAGTGAGATGGTGACAACTTTCGTTGACATACAAGAAGCCCTTTTCTATGAGAGAGTCCTTGCCGGGTTAGGCAAATCCTTATCTAAAATGATCAAACATGAAGAAATGGCTGAAATAGGTTTAAAGTCCACTAAAATCAAAGATCTCACTGCTTCGGAGGCCGTAGCAGAGCACATACAGTCGATAAACTATGCGAGCGCTCCCAAAAGAGTATCTAAAAGGAAAGAAGAAGATGTCTCTTTGATATTGCAAGGACAAGCTTCCAATAAGAGCCCCAGTCCGCCTATCCAGAAACAGAACACTCATCTTGTGAATTCCTGAAATCCTACAGTATTTAAGGTTGGGGAGAACAAGTAAAGAAGGATATTTACTCCTTTAGGGGACTCTTTGGAGAATATATTGGCACTATTGATCGCCCATAAAAGATCGTTGACCTTGTTCCACCTTCTGATCCAAATGGAAGACAATTTGATCCCAGCAAGAAATGCACTTACCATTCCAAATCACATAGGCATGCCACTCAGGAATGTTGGACTCTAAAACACAAGATTCAGAACCTGATTGACAGTGGGGAGATTGTAGTCAAAACGCAAGAACAGCCGAATGTCAACAACAACCTTTTACCTCAGCATAATGCGAAAGGAATCAACATGATCAGTGCAGGAGGTAGGGAAAACCGCAAATACCTGAGGAAGCTGAGGGAAGCACCCTCTATGAATGAATGCAATATGGGGATACCCCGAAGAGAAGTATATGGTGGAGCAAGACTTTGCCTCGATTAAGGCGCGAGTAGACCAATTGGCAGATCTAGTCGTATACCAACATCAATTGACCAGACAGCTAATAGACCAAATCTTACCAAGGCAAACTGACACCATATCCATCCAGGATGTCCCAATCTCAAGAAGGGGCCGAATTCGCTGCCAAGATCAGAGCAAATGGATAGAAAAGATGGCTAGGGAAGCTAGAATTCAGCATTGACGAGAATTTATAGCCAAACAAAAATTCACCCCCTTGGGGCAGTCTAGGGAGGAAATTCTGTGCACCTTGATCGATGAAGGAAAGATTACAGAATTTTTGCCATCCCCTGATCCGTGATCAAAGTGTTTTGACCCTTCTAGGTCTTGCCTCTATCATTCGAATGCCCCTGGACATACCACTGAGGAATGTTGGGCCCTGCGAAACTTAATTTAGAATATGATTAAATCAGGAGAGCTAAAACTGATGAGAAAAACTGAGATCTTCCACGAGGAAGAGATAATATACCCTCAAGGGGCAAGGAGTTTGGAGGAAATGGTAGCTATTATGCTTTGCATAGAAGGAGCGTCTGGCGGACCCATAACAATAAAAGGATTATCTGGGCAGGGAAAAAGGACTACTCTGGAAATACCGACACCAAAACCACTGATGTTGACTCCTTGGCCTCAAATCCCAATTCTTAGTCTAAAGAAGGTACCGTGGATTTATGGAGAAGGCATACAATTGGCACCCGATTGTACATCTATCGTAACTAAGGAGAATGCACTTTACCTCCCTGGGCATTTATTGAAACCAGCAACCAAGATATTGGGGAAGGTATCAACGGGGAAGGTCGCAGAATTCCTCCATTAGATGGGGCACAGTGAAGCAAGAACGGTGAAGCAGTTGGAAGCTGAACCACATCAAATCTCCATTCTGAATTTAGTATTGGCTTCTGACAACCATCATCAAATTCTAATCCAAGTGTTAGAGGAAGCACATCTGCCCAAAACCATTGATACTAAAAAACTCCGGCACCTGATCAGCCATGTATTGGACAGTAATGTGATATCATTCACCGATGACGATATACCGGCCGAGGGAACTGGGCATCGCAGACCATTACATATCGATGTCATATCATTTGGATACGTGGTAGGAGGCGTACTTATCGATGACGGATCATCCTCGAACATCTGTCCACATGATACTCTGGATAGGATGAAGATTAACCCGAATCGGATTTGGGAAAGCCATGTGGTACGAGCATTCGACGGATCAAGAAGGGATACAGTTGGGAAAATTAAACTTCCTGTAGAAATTGGCCCATTCACATTCAATATACCTTTCCAAATCCTAAAAATCACTACCGAATATAATCTGTTGTTGGGACGACCGTGGATCTATATGGCTGGTGTCGTTCCTTCGACTCTTGATCAGTAATTGAAATACATCGTCAACGACAATCTAGTCACCGTCAGTGCAGAACCTGATTATCCTATCCATAATCTGGGAGATATGCCCCTGATCAGCGTGAATGAGGGTGTTGAGCCTGCCACTTTTCAAGCCTTCAAAGTAAGAAACCCACGATACCACTATGTGGGCGCTCCAACATTAACTCCCCAGATATCTCCAAAAGTAATGGCAGTTGGCCAAGAGATGCTTTCTAGAGGAAATCGACTAGGTCAAGGGATGGGTAGAAATGGCCAAGGAATCAAGAACCCAATCCATATACCCACGCAGTTAGGAAGGGTTGGGTTAGGATACTCTGGTGGATCCAAATACTGTAACCCTCACAAACACATGTCGACCAACCATTTGATTCCTCTCAAGATAAACCTCAATGAAGCCGAATTTAAGGAGCCGTTGAAGAAGGTCCCTACTATTATCTCAAACCTTCTGATCCCTAAAGTTAATCAGAACGGATATAAGGAGATTAGTGATGAAGAGCCTCTCAAGGATGCTACCCGGATGGCCAAAGATAAGAAGTTTCTGGAGGAGATTCAGTTACAATTTGTGAGCAGCTTTTGCCTTTCTAAAGATAACATAAAGAAATCCAATGGGGCAGACCTGTCGAATAATCAACCCATCCTCCTAATCCTTAACTGGGGAAGTGTGAACATCCCGAAGGAAGGTCCAGGGACCTATTCTAAATCAGTTATAGTCATCCTGGAAGACGCCGACAACTCCAACAACGCATCTATCTCAGCTATCCCCTAGGATCTAACTACTAGTAATTGGACGATCACCCCTCAGATCGTCCGAAAAGGGTAAAAACCAGAAAGTGATCAGTTGACAAGGAGCTTTACCTTTATATATTTATGTCTATTTTATTTTATCTGCAACTTGTTATTTCCTTTTGTCATACCAACTGCTAAATCCTTTTGTAATTAACAACCGTTTGTATATATTTAGCAATCATGTTTTTTTTTTCTCAAGTTTCCAAATTTGAGTATTTCTAGCCATGTCCATGACTTGCCAAATTTGAGTAATGAATATGATTTCGATATAGAATTGGACTTTGACTTGATGGGGATCGAGCAAGAAGAAGTGGATGATGACGAGGTGCCTGAGGAAATCAAAGCATGGGTCAAAGATAAACCTAAACCCAACCTTGATCAAACCACCACCATAAATATCGGAACCTCTGACAATCCCAAAGAGCTACATATCGGAACCAACCTCCCCTCTAGCTAAGAAAAAGAACTAATCAAACTCCTAACTCAATTTAAGGGTGTTTTTGTCTAGTCTCATGAAGACATGATAGGTCTATCCACCGATATAGTTGTTCATCGACTACCAATTAAGGAAGGGTTCAAACCAGTCAAGCAGAAATTAAGACGGTTGAAACCAGAATGGAGCCTGAAGGTCAAATAAGAGATTATCAAACAGTTCAAAGCGGGAATCATTATGGTATCAACATACCCTGAGTGGTTGTCCAACGTAGTCCCAGTGCCAAAATCTGGGGGGAGGGTGCGAGTATGTGTAGATTATTGGGGTCTCAACAAGGCTAGCCTTAAAGATGACTTCCCAGTGCCGTTCATCCACATGTTAATTAACAATATGGCACAGTTCGAAATGTATTCTTTCGCCGATTGCTTTGCCGGATATCATCATATTATGGTTGTTGAAGAAGATAGGAATAAGACAACCTTCATTACCCCTTGGGGAACATTCTATTATCGAAGACTAGCTTTTGTCCTTACCAATGCTGGTGCTACTTATCATAGGGCCATGATGACCTTATTTCACGATATGATGCATAAAGAGATTGAAGTGTATGTGGATGATATCATCGTGAAGTCTAGAAAGGCGGATGACCATTGCACCCATCTTCAGAAGTTGTTTGAACGACTCCGCAAATTTGATTTGAAGTTAAACCCAACGAAATGTGCTTTTGGTTTGAAGTCCGGTAAAATTTTGGGATTTCTTGTGAGCAACCGGGGCATTGAATTGGATCCTGCCAAGATAAAAGCCATCACTGAGATTCCCAAACCGAAGACTGAGAAAGAAATTCAAGGTTTCCTAGGAAGAATAAACTTCATCAGCCGGTTCATATCGCAGCTGACAGCAACCTATGAACCCATTTTCAAATTGTTAGGAAAGAACTCCTCGGGAAAATGGAATGAAGACTGCCGAAAAGCTTTCTGTACCATCCAGAAGAGGTTGATTGAAGCATCTGTCTTGGTACCCCCAAGGAATGGAATCCTATTATTCATATATATCTCAGTCAATTCGAATGCCATGGGTTGCTTACTGGGGCAAAAGGATGATATAGGGAAAGGAAGGGTGATTTAGTATCTCAGAAAATGCTTCAGCTACGGAGAGTAGAAGTACACACTAATAGAAAGAACATGTTGTGCATTAGCTTGGGCATCCACGAGGTTACAACATTACCTACACGGCCATACAACTTATCTCATCTCTAGGATGGATCCCTTAAAATACATCTTCAGCAAGCCGATGTTGAACTGCCGATTTTCCAAGTCGCAGTTGATCCTCCAACAGTTCAACATCATCTGTGTCACCCAAAAGTCCATCAAAGGGCAAGGAATTGCAGATCACCTGTCGGCCGCACCAGCGGGAGGTTATGAACCTCTAGAACCAATTTCCATGAGGAGGAAGTGATGACTATTCAGTTGGCCAGTAAAGAAGATAGGGGTCAATTCTGGAAAATGTATTTTGATGGTGCATCTAACATTGAAGGCGCAGGAGCATGGGTAGTTCTGGTGTCCATCACGGGAGATCAATACCCCATGTCAATCAAGTTGCATTTTAACAATTCCAACAACACAACAGAGTACGAAGGATGCATTGTGGGGTTAAAACTAGCTCAGTCCATGGGAGTTAAATGGTTAGCTGTATTCAGAGACTCGGTGCTAGTCATCAGACAGTCCACCAGGGTGTATACCACTAAGGAATTACATCTACTACCTTACCATCACCATATTCTCAAATTGGCAGGAGAGTTTGAAGATATTGCCTTCATACATATTCCCCAGAACCGAAATGATTTCCCTGATGCATTGGCTACATTAGCTTCATTGGTGAACCTATCAGCAAGAAAGAGAATGCCTATCATAACCTTCACTGTACAAAGTGCACCATCATATGGAAACAGTGTAGGGGAAATATCAGATGAGATAGCACCTACTGGACCACCTTGGTACCACCACATTAAAGAATATTTGCGAGACCGATCAACCCCTGAAGGAATAAGTCAAGCCGCAAAGAAGAGAATATAGAAGATGGCCGTGAATTTCTACCTAAGTGGAGATGCTCTCTACAAGAGAGACCCGCGCGTAGGCCTTTTGAGATATCTAGACAGAGATTAAGCCCAACGACTTATGAATGAAGTACATGGTGGGGTGTGCGGAGCGTATATGAGTGGACCCTTGCTTGCCAAGAAAATTCTAAGGATGGGACATTACTGAATATCCCTCAAAGCGGATTGCGATGATTACGTCAAGCGTTGCTATCAATGCCAGATCAATGCCAATATTATTCATGCACCCCCGAATCAACTGCATTGCATGACATCACCATGGCCCTTTTCCATATGGGGAATGGACGTGATCGGACCTGTTGAGCCTAAAACCAGTAACGGTCACAGATTCATCTTCACTATGATCGACTACTTTACAAAGTCGGTTGAAGCAGCTTCCTTCCCCAAGGTCACCAAGGAGGTCATCGTTGGTTTCATTAGAAACAACGTCATCTGTCGGTATTGACAACCCGAGGTTATCATATAGGACAACACGAAGAATCTGAATAACGAGATGATGAGGGAACTGTGCAGTAAGTTCAATATCAAACATCTCAATTTGGTTATTTATCGTCCAAAAATGAACGGCGCGGTGGAAGCTGCTAATAAGAATATCAAGAAGATAATGATGAAGATGTCAGCAAATCATCGGGGATGGCCTGATCTGTTGTCGTTAACCCTACTTGCATACCGAACGTCGACTCGAACCTTGACTAGGGCAATATTTTACTCATTAGTCTATGGCATGGAGGCCGTACTTCCTGTCAAAGTGGAGATGGAATCATTAAGAGTGTTGCTAGATTCCCAGATAGAGGAGAGCCAATGGATACAAGATCGATACGAGCAGTTATCCCTGATCGATGAAAATAGGGCTACTGTTATCTTTTATGGCCAACTATATCAGCAGCGAATGTCCCGATCTTATAACAAGAAGGTGCGACCTCGAGAGTTTAAAGAGCATGATTTGGTACTAAGGAAGATCATTCCAGGCCAGGATGCAGCTAAAGGGAAATTTGCCCCAAATTGGGAAGGACCTTTTGTTGTCAAAGCAATTCTATCGGGCGTAGCCTTAAAACTGGAGGAAATGGACGGTGACCCGCAACTGATCAATTCTGATTCTGTGAAATGATATTATGTCTGAGACCCCTTTTATTCGAACAGGAATACTTTGTCTTGATAAAAAAAAGAAAAAAAAGAAAAAAAGAAAAAAAAGAAAAAAGAAAAAAGAAAAAAGAAAAAAAGGAGAAAAAATATCAAGTCCGGTTTTCAGTTCTGAACCTGAACTATGAAAGACTTGATCTCCCATCTGCGGGAGTACGTAGGCAGATATTTATGGTGCGGTCTAACCCTTGAAAAACAAACCAAACAAAAAATCAAAATCCCATCATACTAAGGTCAAATCTGAATAAACACTTTTCAATTGTTCAGGCCAAGCCTGAACAACGAAAGACCTGATCTCTCATCTACGGAAGTACGTAGGCAACCATTTATGCTGCGGTCTAACCCTTGAAAAAGAATCCAAACACTTTCACCTTATATCCCCAAATCCAAAATCCTAACCTATACAGAAACTGAAATATACCACAAACCCGCCAAATCGACGGCTCATGTGGAGAGGGCCTAACGACATCTCAGCATCACCCTGCCAAATCTGGTGCAAGTATGACGAGACCAATTCTATGTCGACATAATAAATTATGAAGCGAGAATGGTGACAGTGTATAAGGCTAGACATGCTCAGACAAGAGAAGTGAACTAAACTGGTTTCTTTTTATGTACAGACTCTATCATTATCTTTTTATATATACTACTATTTAGAACACAAAAGTTGATTCTAACATGTGAAAAAAGATAATGACAGAGTCTGTACATGAAAATAAAATAGGGCTATAAATCGGCGGTAAGACGAATCAACATAGCCAAATATCCAACCGTCTCTGTAGTCTGAGGAGCATTCCTGAGCTCATGCTCCAGCACATCAATGCGTCTCAACAGCTCTACTTCCATGCAATAAACACCCTCCTGACTCTACACTACATCCTGGACATGATAAGTGAGTCCATCTACAAAAGTCTGGTCAGCATCTCTATCAACAATGGTATGATCTCTGGCAACAAAAGATGCGTCTCTCTCATCAATAGCAGCGTCCCGACTAGCTAAGGTGGTCAACATCAGGGACCGAGCCTGATCCCTCTCAAAGGTCACTACATGAAGTTGTTTATCCATCGCCTTCATCGAAATCGATGATGAACTCAGAATAGTACTAACTAAAGAAGCAATCAACTCTACGAACAAAGAATCCTCTGTCGGAGATATAGGATCCTCCATAGGCTCCTCAACATCAGTAGACTAACCCTCATCATCAGATAAAGATCCTGCCTCAACCTAATCCTATGCATCTGCTGCTAAATCTGACTCTAGCCAAGCTGAGTACTCTACAGATCGGCCTGGATGGTAGTCTCTGAACTTCACTGTCTGCTGATGAGACCAAAATTCGTAGACATGAGCTAGATCAGCCTCGGTAGATGAGCAGATGGGGAAGCGATAATCCTCAATCCCCTCTAATAAATGGACCTCCCGATACTGATCAAACTGGCCCATCACCGCCAGAGGATGATAAGTCGTCACCCCGCTCAAATCGGCCAAGGAAGAAAATCCAGGTCAGCCACATGGGTGGTGAAACTCAGAAAGGAGCAGTAACCGAAGTACATGACTATCTCAAAAGGCTCCTCCATGACACCCAGGAATATAGTCCAAGACGCCTCATCGATGCAGGAAGTCCGGCGATAGGAGTAAATTTGCGGCATGCCATGTCCAAAGTAAAATCCATGGCTATGAAGTCGGCCAATCGGTCTAAGATGGGTCATGAATTAGATGTATAGGAGAACGGGGCTACCTCTAAACTCCTGATCCCCAACTGTCCGGCAGAATGATTCTGATATCAATGTCTCAGCCAAGATGAGAGGGAGAATGGTGAAGTCATCTCTGAGAGCCCTGATAGCCATCGACATCCCGACATCCAGATAGTCAGCATAGAAGGGCATATAAATATATGATATGAGGCACATGACCAGTGCATCCACTCCTGCAGTGTGCCATCTTTCCTCTGAAATGGAAAAATCTCCATGATAAATGACAAAGCTATTAGCGGATGCAAATTGGTTTATCATGAAGTCCATAAAAATGATGTGGCTACCACCCACCTCGGCCAGGATGACTGCCCTCCTCAATCTTGTGATCGTCATAAACTGGTGGCACATATCGCTCAACACCATCTGAGCACACGGTCCCTCCACCGATAAACCAGAGATCCGACCATACTCCTCCAGTGTAGGAGTAAACTCGTCAGAATCGAACCTGAAAACATGCCTCTCAGGAATCCAATGGACCAACATGTTATCTACAAAACCCTCCGGCACCTGGAAGGATAATAAAGACAGAGAATGGGCTAACATGTGACCTACAATGATCCGGTCAGAATATGGTAGGGCGTCATGCCAAAATCTCAAACTGGTGGATATCCGACCAGGCGGAGAATGCTCCAGATGAACCACTGTCGAAGAGGCCATCTGTAAAACTGTGCCAAAAAGACCATACAGGGGTCAATCTCTATCAAATCATTTAAATATATATGATGCATGCATCATAACAAGTGATAATATACCATGTGCGATAAACAAATACAAAACATCATCATAAATAAATATCTGCTGAATACATCAGTTTTATATATACATCACTGTCATCCCTATGATATATGTGAAAATTAAGAAATAAAAAGTACACGATACTAGGGCACAAATACCCAATGACTAATAAGGCGGTTGTAAGTCAATCTGAAATCCTCCAGAAAGGTGGTAGAATCATTAAACTGATCAACCCGGGGCAAGTCACCTTGAGTGGGCATATCCTGTATGTCTGAGCAATAAGGCATATCCGGCACATCTGGGCGATAGGCAAAAGGACCACCTCCATTGTCAGAACCACCCGTATCTGATGGTCCAGCACCATGAGAACCACCAGTGCCTGAGGGTCCAGCCTCGTGATCCTGAGCAGAAAAAGTACTAGTTAATGAAGGGTCCCCGCCCAGATGATGATAATACGTTGACATCTGCTCCAACTGACGTCTTAAATCAGCTATTTGAGTCTGATGAGAAGGCTCTCGGAAGCATGATATCCAGTCCATCATCACAAGAGACCCCAGAACCACATATCCCAGAAATTGGGTAGCCTGGGATTGAGCTCCTATCGTGCATGGGCCCCACCAAGTGGAAAAGTTATCGAAAGTGATAGGACCATCTGAAAAATGAAACCCCTCATACCCAGCGGTGGGAATCGCTGCGGCCGGTTGAGATAAAGACCAGAATCGCTGAGCTGGAGAAAGCTCCCCGAGGTAGACCTTCCAACCTCCTTCAAACAGGAATGGAATTCGATGAGTAGACAGATAATACTCTGGCCCTATCGGTAGACCATCCTTAAACCCCTCAAACAAATGCTCTGCAGAATAGGGGACCCAAACTATGTCGAAAGCCGTCAATGTCTCCAGCTGAAGACGAGCATGAGTGAAGCCCTCCACGACCGGGACCTCTGATAAAGTAGACTGGTGCCATCTACGCCCCCGAGGATAAGTGGCCAAGCCCAGAATAGAGATTGGGCGAAGACAAGGAAGCCTCTCATAAGCCCAAAACTATTAATCCAAAGAACCCAACATTAGTCATGGGAAAAGATAAACCAATCAAAATTCAGACAAGTGAAATTCAGTCAAAATGACTCACTAGAAGAAACTGGTAGAATCCGAGCCATGCGTCGGTGACTCCCTTAGATCGCAGTCGCATCCCGTGAAGAAAGATAGTGAATGTGAAAGATCCCCAATCGTAGTCCCTAATGCGGTCTACATCCCGAACAACCCCTACCAAGCTAAAGGGAACAGTGGAGGAGTTGTTCACAATGAAACAACCCCTCATGATGGTCAGGAACAGATGCCGCAAAGTGCAATCTCTATCCCTCAAATCTGCAAGTAATGGCTTCTGTAGAGTGCCTCGAGCAGCATCGACTCTCAAACATCCAGACCGAATACTACGGGCCTTAAAGGCCCGCTCCTGAGAAGAAAAACCCAGAAGGGTGCGAACAGTTGTCGGAGTGATACCAGTCTCCAAGGGCACTCTATCCCCAGTAAACTCTAGACCTGTGATATATCTCCAGTCCATAGGTGTTATCACAATCTCGCAATCCAGCAGATGGAGGGACTGACTCTGATGGACCCATCGCTCAGATAAAGCTCGTAAATAGCCCCAGGGGCAGCGACGGGGAGCAATGGTGAAGAAGGCCTGGAATCCCCAAGAATCCACTATAGCTCGGTACTCGGGGTGAAGTGAATGATATAGAGAGTATATACTAAACCAATTACCCCTGGGCTGGGTAAACTCTGGGACCTACACGACCTTAAGGTTATGAAAATCGGTTGTTGGCAGAAAAGAGAAATCAAGACAAATTAATGTAAAGATTATATACCTCGTTCGCCTGCATGCAAATGAATGGAGGGATGACGGCTCAGGTCCGTACCCAACAAATTAGGAACGGCTATCTGAATGCCAAGAAGAAATCTGGGCACTGCAGTGGGCTGAGGTGGAGCCTCAGGCTCAAGGATATCCTCCTCGTCCAAATGAGGTCGGTCCTCATCAAGAGGATGCAGAACTGGCTCTGTCAACTGCTGAACCTGCTTGCTAATCCGTGGAGTAGGAACATTAAAGGCAGGCCTCCGTCGGCGAACTCCAGCTGAAACCCGGCGAAGTGAAGAGCTGCTGGGTCTGTCGGAATCCATACCTGAACAACGAGTTCGCAGAAATCAAAGCAAAGTCAGGTATATTCCAATACTTTTAAAATTTCAAAGTTTCTACTAATTGGAGATAATATAATCCTAGAAATATAATTTAGGTCATCACATCATGCATGTCCTACATGTGCCGTTATATGTGTACATCATTTTCAACTCGCATCCTAGCATATCTACACATGCATCTAGAACCTTGACATCTAACTCACAAAAAAATGTCGCCATAGTTTGCCCTATAAAATGAACTATCCTCATGCCCGAAGCATGCATTAAACCACTCTATGAGGGTACACCATCACAGCCAAGCAATTAAATAGCAATTTAAACAGTTTTTCTAATACATAGCTAAAATGTGTGTCTAGACTAACTGATAAATTATAATATGTCGCATCCATACGGTCCATAAGATGATACGTAAACATGCATTGCATTATAACATGTTCAACAAGCTATCTGTGCATACATGTTCAATATAATGCGTTTAATGAAAGAAATACAGTTTTTCACTGGTGAAAACATAAAAAAGTGGAGTCTATACTGATAGTAGTGTGCATACAAGCCAATCATGTATGATAATAAAGCACATACTTTGTAAACAATCTTATTTATTTATTAATAAAAGTAATAATTTATTAAAGGCATTTAATTATCTACATGATGCTGTTTTTATAATATGTAAATAATTCATAGTGTTAAGCAATGCTTTTAGAATCATGATGTTGATCATGCTAATGAGGTCTAAATTCTTAGAAAGCTTAAAGCTAAAATAATTCCCAATCATTGGATTAATAAAAAGGGGATTAGTAAATTCAGATAGATTGGTACATATGTTGCTTGCTCATTGGATGAGGATGATTGATCTCATGATTATTTGCGTGGAGACACTGAAGCAAGTATGTAAGTGCTTATTGGAGAATAAGTTCACTGAACGTGACTCGCTATAGAATACCTAATAGAGTTTTATTTGCCTGTCAATAGGAATTTCTAATGTGATGTAGTGCAAGTGATCATTGGACTTGAGATCATCATAGTATATTGTGTGTAATGAATTATACTTTGAGTTATTCTTTAATACCCTTAGGGTATATCAAAGGGTATGCTTGGATATAATAAGTTACATATGAAGATAATGAATGGTCAATAAAGAATCTACCACTTCTAGTAAAAGAAGATATATGTCCTATGTGATTCGTTAAATGACAACCTAGTACTTCTTGGCTAAGGTAAAATGAAATTAGAAAGGAGTTTCTAATTTGTATTATTTGGAGTTTATGCATTTTCTAATCGAAATACATATAATTAAATAAAATAAAACTTGACAGAAATTTCATGTCTTATATTTAATTGGGACATTGTATGGTAGAAGGATTGAATTGTACGGTAACTATTTACTCACAGGTTCTTTTATGATTAATGTTGATATCTATATTATCTGGAAAGTCGTTGATCGCTAGGGAGGCTTATCCCTATTGTAGAATAAATATTATTTATTTAAATAGATTATTAGTTTAATTTATTTATTTAAATAAGATTAGAATTGTTCTAATTGATTTATTCACAACCGGTTTAATATGGAGAATCTAAAGGATTACATCATAAAAGGAAGAATAATTATTTAAGAATGTAATGGTATAATCGTAATAATGCATTAAATGCAATTAATTTAATCTATGGTGATAGAATAAATTAAATAGCTTAATGTTTATTATTTAATATTTTAGAAATATTAAATATTAATTAATAAGAGGAGCCTTATTAATATTATTACAATTATTATTATTTTAATTTCTAAAAGAGTTTAGGAATTAATTTAATATTAGTACTCTCATTTATTCCTAATAAAATTAGGAGACAAATTAATTAAAAGAGTTTAATTAATTAATCTCAATATATTGGGAAGCCTAATTAATTAAAGGAGTTTAATTAATTAAATAAAAATCTCATGTCTAATAGGATTAGAAGGGTTGACCAATATCTATATAAGAGGAGTCTTATGTTAGATATCAATTGATGCAATTTTAATTGTTGGAGAGTACTACTTTTCTATAGTGGATAGAAACCTAGGATTTATCCAACCACCCTCCTTCTTGATAATTCTTCTTCCTTGGTGGATCATCTCTAGAGGCTAAACACTTGGGTGGCTAACGTTGATCAAAAGAAGGAATCTAACCCAGAAATTCGAGGATATCAGAAAGAACAAGGAGTTGAACTCGTATATGTGGAAACTTCGTTCTACAAGGGTATGATTCCATAACTTCTTATTTATCGTTTTAAATTAATAATTTGCATAAAGGATGATCCGGGTAATGGTTTTGTAAAAAATTTTTAAACTCTGATATACCATGCTTCCGCTAATTTGTGCAATTTAATTGCGCCACAATTTCGTACAAACCCAATAGTGACATCAAAGCCAAACCTTTATGCAATTATTAATTATTTTGATTTCATATACATATGGGTATAATTTTATTGTATAAAATTATTTTTTAGAAAAGAACAAAAAAAGAGGCCGAATCGCGATTTAATTTTTTGGGACTAATAACGTTAATATGATAATATATTTCAAAAGTGATTCCATGAATCATTGTTTCCAAAAGTGGCAGCCTAAAATATATAAGGAACTTGAACCTGCATGATTAGTTTTAAAAAGGAGATCTTGCAAACCTGAAGTCTCTTTATATATATATATATATATAATCATGTTATACTATATATATATATATACTGCTATTATATATATACGGATACTTTATATTTCTTCCGTCCCATAATAAGTGATGTTTTAGGTGATTTTATTTGTCTCAAATTATTTGATGTTTTAAAAAATCTAGGAGCATTAATTACAATATTTCTAAAATTATCCCTCATTACTATTACTTCAATACTCAAATGCTTTTAACTCTCTCTCTCTCTCTCTCTCTCTCTCTCTCTCTCTCTCTCTCTCTCCTTATTAACACAAAGGATATTATAGACAAATAATACTATATTTAATGCTATACAATCATTTTCTTAATGGTTGTGCCCAACTTTAAAACATCACTTATTATGAGACGGAGGTAGTATATAATATATATACGGTTATATATAATATATATATATATAATAATTTTATAATTAAAATAAAGAGTTTATTTTAATCTTAAAATTGAATTTCATGAAATTTAAAATTGTCCATTAAATGATACTCATATATACATGGAATGTTTTAATTCATGAGATGAATATTTATTTTTTTGAAGCATATAGTAATATGTATAATAATAAATGGGATTGATTATGGAACTACTGACCAATGTGATTGGATTATTTTAGATGAATGTTTGAATGAATGAGTTTTATTAAATGGGGTCTACGTACCCCGTCTTCTCTAATTTTTTCTTGATGTAAAATTCTATCTCCCTCCTATGTACTTCCCCTTGACTGTTGATCAAGTTTCTATTTAAATTAAATAGTTTAATGTAATAGAAATAGTTATAATTATCTTGAAGAAATTGGAGACCAAGGAGCAAGGAGCGCGTGAAGACCCGTTTGTATAAAGCCCGGGTTTAAATATAATAATTACGTTTAAATTTAAATTCTTACACTCATAGGTTTGACCTTTTGGTTTACTTGGTGGCTCTAGTGAACCAAACTAGAATAAAAGTACATAATCAATCTAGGTAGAATATAGTATTCTATATGTGCATGCTAAGTATTATATATATTATATTTTATGCAAACATGCTTCGTATATTTTGATAAAATGACGCGTATTTTTTATATATATGTGCATGTGCAATAAACAAGATGAGACAAATAATAACAAACTCCTCAAGGAAATCATATTAAGTCTAAAGCGTTTAATGATATTTAGAATATCGAACGTCACCTTCTAACATAATAAATTAATAGAGTATTAAATATTTAATACGAGTTTGTTGTGCTATCCACAAGACAAATATTACGTATTTAAGATATTAATTTAATCACATTTGATGCTTATCAAGAAAATTGAACAATATTATTTTGTTGTGCTATCCACAAGAATAATATTTTATTTTTTAAATTTATGAAAGTGCTAAGTTGGACTTAACTTAAATTATTTTAGTTCGGATGTGCACACACTTGACCATTATTATTTAAGAGACAAAATAAAAAAGAGTTACATGTTGATGTAATTGACAAAGAGTTGTCTATCTATTTATTTATATATCGTTTGTTGTGTTATCCACAAGGCTATATATATTTGAAATGTGATCCTTATTTTCACTAGCAAATCTTTAATTAGATGTTGCCGAACTATATAAGTGAGGGTAATATAGTTTGAAGAAAATAGTGGGAGATACCAATTTAAAATAAGACCTAATTTATTGTGTTATCTAAAATAATTAAATGAATGTTTGTTAAAATGTTGTCTTTTCACATACAGAAATTTAAAAAAATATCGAAATCACTAATTTCACTGCGTAGTATACTTGATGCTAATAAACTAACCGAATCGAATTATACGGACTGGTTAAGAAATCTGAGAATAGTTCTCACAACTGAAAAGATTTCTTATATCCTAAATTCACCTGTCTTTTGGAACTGTTCCAGAAACAGCCTCTGAGAAAGAGATTGCCACCATTGGAAATTAGCAAGATGATGCATCTGTGGCTCAATGCATCATGCTCGCATCCATGAATAACGAGCTTCAGCGTTAGCATGAAAACATGGATGCTCCTACTATGTTTCTTCACCTCAAGGAGTTGTATGGTGAACAAAGTAGGACTGCTAGATATGAGATATCTAAGGAGCTCTTTCGATGACCGAGGACACTGTCGTTGAGACTCATGTCTTAAGGGTGATCAATCTGATTGAACGTCTTGGACAGCTTGGGTTCATCATGGATGGGGAGTTGAGTCAAGACTTAGCCTTGCAGTCACTCCCTGAGACCTTCTTGCAGTTCGTTATAAATTTTCACATGAATAAATTAGATGTCAGCTTGCCTGAATTACTTAACATGTTAAAACTGCAGAAGGTCACTTCCTATCCAAGAAGAACTATGTCTTAATAGTGCAGGGATTGGTCAGAAGTAGAAAGCTGAACAAGGATGAGGTTGTCCTACAAGTGAGAAATGGAGCAAAGGTTGCTGCATTAGCTGTAGGCACTTATTATTTAGCACTGCCTACGGGCAAGTCTATTTATTTAAATAATTATTATTTTGTTCCAAATATCATTAAAAATACTATTTTTATTTTCGTATTAGATATGGATGAATTTGACATTATAATAAAGAACAAAAGTTGTTCTATTTATAAAAGTAATATTTTATATAGTGTTGGTAATTTGCGAAATGGACTTTTACATACTCGAGTTGCATGAAAATATATTTCAAATAGAACAAACTAAGAAAAGAAAAAGAGATGATGTTAATTATACCTATATGTGGCACTGTAGATTCGGTCATATCAATGAAACTAGATTATCCAAGTTGCATAAGGATGGACTCTTAAAGCTATCCGATTATGAAT
Organism: Panax stipuleanatus; assembly: GCA_020205555.1. NCBI lineage: Eukaryota > Viridiplantae > Streptophyta > Magnoliopsida > Apiales > Araliaceae > Panax > Panax stipuleanatus. The sequence continues at coordinate 90,981,131 of CM035124.1, forward strand.
CATATACAACTTGTGAATCTTGTCTTATAGGTAAAATGACTAAATCTTCTTTTAGTGGAAATGTAATACCCGAGAATTTCATGAATAAATATAATTATTGATATTAATAAAAATGTGAATATTTATTCGAATATAAATGTTATGTGGCATGAGTGAGTAACTCAATTAAATTTAAATTAAAAATATGATAATTGAGAAGAATGTGGAGTTTATGATAAGCTCGTAGAATGTCTTATGTGGCACGATGATGAGAATCCTGATGGATTAATTAATTAAAGAGGGAATTAATACGTGGATGATTAATTAATATAATGATGTTAATTAATTATTATTATGAGTAATAGCATATTAATGAATAATTAATTAATTAATATAATAGATTAGTATTTGTTTAATTAATTGCTATGTGCGACGACATGCAATTACATGCTACATCTATATAATATAGAGTGTAGTGTGACACTACAAGAGACTATATAATATAGAAACTATACAATAAGATTAATGAATTGTATAAGCTACACAAATGATGTTTATGTGACCATGTGATATGTATAGTGCATTAGTGTGTACTTTATGGAATATTAAATTAGACTATGTAAATAATTGATATTAAAAATTATTTCAATAAGTAAAGATAATTGAAATAATAAAGTTTATAATAATGTGGTTAGATAATACCAAATTAGATTATATTCGGTATTATCAAAATGTACATGGATTATATTGTGTGTATAAATATATACTCCCAACTTATTACGTTGTGATAATATTGTTATATCATTAAAGTCCATGTATACACCCAATTGAATATTTAAACCTAAGTATACACATTATATTGTGTAGGAATATATGTATATATGTGAAAACATAAGGCTACATTGCTTCAAGTTGCTAAGATTATAATTGTCTCAATATGAGAATCACTCCTCATTTCTTATTCACGTGTATTGCATAGCCTAGCCTTTTCTCTTCCTTGTGTTCCTCAAGCTAGAAATGGTAGCCAATGATGATAGGGGAGTGGGTTGACGGAGTTGTTAACACTATTTCACCAAACAAATGTTGTCCATTATCTCTTCTCTTCCTCCATTGGTTTCAAATTATGGACAAAGCCTTGGCATGGACATTCATTCTTCTATAAATAGCAAGCTCCTCTACTCATTTGATGTTGCTAGAATTTGTTGCTAAGTTAATATAGAGAGAGTAGAGTGAGTGTGTAATATGATATTGAGAGCAAGTCTTGTGCAACTCAAAGCTTTAAGAGGTATAATACTTATTCAAACTTTAAAGTTTTGCATTTTCAATTCATAGAAATTAACATGAAATAATTGTAATTGGATATGTGAAATGATGCTAGCACGTTAGTTAGGTTGGTATACATATTATAGATGTAATGTGGCTGTTTGTAAGCTTGTTTCATGAATTAATTTGAGAGTTGGCTGAAGCTCTGCTATTGCAGATAGCTTCCTGGCCGGAACCGAAGTGGCGCGGCCGCGCCACTCCCTAGTACAAACAGGACGTGGTCGCGCCCTTCTGCAGAAACAAAGAATGATTTTTATGCAAACTGATGTATAGAGCATGCTAGTATAACTTAGTTAAGCCTATTTAAGTCCATGACTTGCTAGTTTAGGTGGCCTTGCATGTAGTCACTTACCAAAGCTTGAGTTCCAAAGGAAACTTGAGTTTTCAAAGTGCAAACTCATTGAACTATGTACACTTTAAATTCTGAACTTGAAAGCATGCTTATATGGTCTAGTTATGTGTATATGAAAGCATGATGTTTAGTAAGTGAACTAGCTTTGCATGCTTGATTGGTTAAATATGAGATTTTCAAAAGAAACCTTACGAGTTTGAAAAATAGTTTTGCTGATAACTACGTTACGAGTATTCTGAAATTTGACTATCATGTTAGGGGGTGTTATGCCTATAAACATGATTGACATGTATGCCTAGCTAGTCATATGCATTGTAAACTAGTTGAGCATGGTTTAGAACAAGTCTAAATGAAGTAGAACTATATAACTTGAAATGCATGACTAAGATAACGTGAGCATGTATAGTTGAGACTTATTGACCTCATTGTATGTGTATAATGACTAAACATGAGAGACTTTGTTAAATGAACACTTAAAGCCTTGATTAGATGGGAATTGATAACGAACCATGTTAAAAACAAGATATAGGATCGAACCTAATTGTAAACCTCATGACATGAATATTCTGCATGTGTTATCATCTGAGTATGTGGGTGATCAAGCTAGGCCAAGCAATCTGATGCTCAGCTCAGATTTGAACTGGGAGCAGCGCTGCCGCGCCATTCCCTAGTTCAAATCAAGCATGGCCGCGCCACCCTACAGTATTGTCTGACTATTCTGTTTACAATCTGAGATTTGATGTATGCATATATTGTTATCCTAATCTGTAATACATGTCCAGTACAATATTTAAGTATCAATGAGCATGTTATGATGAAACTATATAGAATTGATAAGTATTTATAAACTTTCAATTATTAAGTCAAGTAATGATTACGAACTATGTTATTTGGTTTCATGGTGTCCTACAAACTGATTTTGTGTTAAGTGTACGTAAGGTACATAATGACGTACGTATAGTATTATACGACTAAGTTAGGATCGTATGTATGTGTTAGCTTACATATCAAGTATGTGTATTGAATATACGTAACTAATGAATATCCTATATACGTAAATATGTTATAATAGGACTTGAAAAGTGTTGATAAGCTTTACATTGGTAAACTACGCATAAGGCAAGTTTCCTAACTTCATTTGATTTTGGTATTGAATGCAAGTTTTCTATCTTACACAACTTCGAATATTGTGCAAGTTCCTAACACTACTCTTGATTGAGCATTACTTAAGCTTGTGCTATTATTGGTCGTACAAGTAAACCATTGAAAGTATGATTCATGTCTTATGACCTAATGCTTCGTAGCTAAGATAGAGTTGTTTACATTCTTTGAACTTTAATCTCAAGTATTGAACTTATAATTGTTCTTATATACATTGAAAGAGCGGTCTATGCCACTTGATTCGGCTAGACCTATATCATGAATTTGAAAGCTATCCAAACCAAGTGATTGGTGCGGAATCTTATAATTGACTGAGATGAACAACCCTCTTGAAAAGGAAAACTATATATTGTCGGGAACCGGCGTGCGCACTTGAGTACGATTAAATGTTATGCATAACGTAGGGTACTTTAGGCTGATCACCTGTTGTACTTGTTTTTGTTGGATTATCAGCATATTATTGTTAATTCTATTAGAAGTTCATAGTCCTTTGTGACTGCTCAGTATTCATTATTTTGAAATCTCGAAGTGATTAAGCGTTGAATCTTATTGATATCTTTCTGTCTTTAGCGACTATTATTGAGAACTATTGATGCTTCTTGCTATTTCAGAACTATCATTCACTGTTGTAACCCTTTGGGATTCGAAAACTATATTATTCATCCTTATTGTTATATTACTTGCTGAGCAAACTTGTTGCTCATTCTTGCTTTTCCTAAAAATATTTCAGTTAAGGCAGAGCAAGGCGGACCCTTGGGCACTGATAAAGGCAAAGGTAAGGCTACGGAGTAGCTTGTACTTGATTAGAAATATTATGATGATGTAATAAGATTATATTATGTTATGTACTAGTTAAGTTTAAGTCATGTTTAAACTATGTATGAGATGTTTAAGTTACGAAACCTTGGGACATGAATGATTATATTAAATAAATATAATCTATTCTTATATTTCTGTTACGCGAGATGTTATTTAGTCATTGATTATTTAGAACGTGACGAACCAAATTCGAGACTCAAGTGGTCCGAATTTGGGAGCGTCACAGGTTGGTATCAAAGCTGTAGTTATAAACCTTAGGAGCGAGAGTCCTTAGATTATAACTTAGGAGAACTTTGAAGGTAGAAAGGGATGAAACTCATGTAGAGTTTTCCTTGAGAGACTTAGTGTGTTATGAAATGTAATTTCATTCTATACAATAAACTTATGTTTTATTTAACATTCTAATGGAGCTATTGTTTGTTTGTCTTGTGTTTGTGGTTGTAGGATGACAGACATGGGAGGACCTAGTAGAGTGGCAGAGGAGGAGCCCTGAGATATACATGTCGTATATGAGGCACCTCTAAAGGCTGAGCCTGTGCAGGCAGTTGCACCGTCCAAGTTTGACGACAAGGACGAGATAAAGGTAGAGTCTGATCCAGAGGAGGAGCCCACGGAGGACGAGCCTATGGAGGACGAGCCTATGGAGGATGAGCCCATGGAGGACTCTGATGAGGCTACTATCAAGGAGCAGATGTTAGGAGAGTACGAGGAACGGATTCTAGAGCTAGACTGCAGAGTTCAAGAGCTAGAGGCTGAAGCTCAAGAGAGAGAGTCCGAGTTCCAGAAACTGAGGGACGAGGACCACCAGAGGAAGTTAGCGATTCAAGAGTTGGAGGTAGAGATTACTTACTGCAGGGAGGTAGGGATCCAGATGGGGACTCTGTTTCACAGGTCGGTGTCTCGGAATGTAGATTTGGCAGGAAAGTTGGAAGAAGTGGAGCAGAGAGAGTTGAACGAGAAGATGGAGAGGGAGGCTCTTCGTACTCAGTTAGAGTTAGAGGTGATGGATAGGATCCACTTCGAGGAGAAGTGGGAAGCAGCTAATGAGAGGGCAGACGACTTAGAGGATGAAGTCAGGTGTAAGAAGAGGAAGGTGAACAAGATGGGATACGTGTTTCGCTCAGCTATAGAGAGAGTGATTGATGGTGTATATCACTATCCGACGGAGCAGGGACAGACCCGACATACCATGAGCAGGGAATTGATGGCGTACATAGCACAGATCGAGTACAAAAGCGTTGTGGAGCGTGGAATGTTGGGATAAGACCCAGTAGTCTAGTAGTAGTTGTAGTAGTTCTTTATGTGATGTATATATTGTAATGTATTCCTAATATTTTGTGTAAGATATAGGATAACCCCGAGTAAGCTTATGTTAAAGGGGTAGTATGTTAGAGTTTTTCCCTATCTTTTGAATTATTAGGGGATATGTGTTGACATTTATAAAAGTATGCTAAGGATAATCATTTTGATGTAATGATTTGGCATATGAATATAAATGACCTTATTTCAGAAACGTGTTATAAAATTTTATTCCTTTTACATTTGAGAAATACTTAAGTAATATAATTGAATAATAAAAATGAAAATTTTGTGATGTAGAAAATGCCGCCCAGACGTAAATTAACTGCACCTAAGGAATCAGTGAACAACGAGATAGAGCAAGTAGATCCCATTCAGAAATTAGTTGATTTGCTAGGGGAAGCTCTTAGGAGAAGGAACAATGAACCCGTTCGCCCCAATCCCCAAGCAGCTCTGGTCATAAACTTTAAGGACTTTAGGAGAGTAGGACCTCCAGAGTTTAAAGGTACTACCGATTCGATCATTGCGCAAACATGGATCAAGGAGATTGAGAAGGCTTTCACCATCGCTCGAGTGGGTGAAGGCCAGAAGATGGTGTTTGCTACCTATATGATGAGGGGCGAAGCCAACTACTGGTGGGAGGCAAATCAGCAAAGAGCAGGAGAAGGGATAATAGCATTGGAGAGATTCAAGACTGTATTTTTTGAGAACTACTTCTCGAACAGCATGAAGAACAGAATGGAGGTGAAGTTCTTAGAACTTAAGCAAGGAGATATGACGGTGGCGCAATACGCGGCTAAGTTCAACGAACTAGCGCGGTTTGCAGAACACCAAATAGGGGATGAAGAGAGGAAAGCTAGACATTTTGAGCAAGGACTGAAGCCTTGGTTGTTTAACAAGGTGTCAGTTCTTCAGATCAATTCATTTGCAATGTTGCTGAAGAAGCCTATTATTGCAGAAGGTGGTAGTGAAGCTTTAAGTTTGTATAACAAAGAAAAAAGGGAAAGAATACGGGAGGAGAAAGTTATGGAGGAAACAGTAGCGGGGAAAGTAATCCAGGAAAGAGGAAATGGGAGAATAACAACAACAACAAAAACAATCAGTCGGGGAATTTTCATGGAGGATTTAAGAAGTGGGCAGAGGGATGCCCAAAGTGTGGGAAGAATCACCAGGGCAAGTGCTGGAAGGGGCGCAGTACCTATTACAACTGCAGCCAAGAGGGGCACATTTCACCAAACTGCCCGAATGATCCAGGGGTGTTTCGCTTGCGGCTCAACGGAGCACCGGATCAAGAATTGCCCAAAGAAGGGGAGCGGCGGAGGAAGTGGCCAACAAGGGGGAGGCAGTAAACTGATGATTGGCGGACCGACACAATCCAACTGCCCAATCTCCAAAACCTTTAACGTGATTGTCCAGGACGCAGTATCTGCGAAGGACGTAATTTCAGGTATTATCCCAATCAATGATATAAATGCATATGTATTATTTGATTCGGGTGCCACCTGTTCTTTTGTATTTGAAGAATTTGCTAGTCGACTTAATTTATCCCGAGAACGATTAGGAAATCCTTTGAACATATAAGTTGTGAATAAGGAAGTAATCCCCATAGAATATATTTACCGAAATTGTGATGCAAACATTAGAGATCATGAACTAAGGGTAGACTTGATTCCAATTAGATTGGGAGAATTTGACGTAATACTGGGAATGGATTGGTTGTATAACCATGCGGTAATAATTTACTATCAAAATAAAAGTGTGAACCTTCAGACTCCGAGTAAGTCTAAGATAGTGTTTTATGGTAGCTCATCGCTTAAGCAATCGTGTTGTCTTACGATGATGCAGGCCAAGAAATTGTTAAGGAAAGGATGTGTAGGTTACCTAGCTTACATAGTGGATACTCAAAAACAGGGAGTAGAAATAAAAGATATATCAGTAGTGAACGAATTCCAAAACGTATTTCAGAATGATCTGTCTAGCCTTCCACCAGACAAAGAGATCGAATTCGTAACAGACTTAGCTCCGGGTACTGCACCAATTTTGAAAGCTCTATATCTTATGGCGCCAGTAGAAATTAAAGAATTAATGGTAAAATTGCAAGAGTTATTGGATAAAGGTTACATACGGCCGAGTGTGTCCCCTTGGGGAGTACCGATACTATTTGTTAAGAAAAAGGACTGAGCGATGAGGCTCTGTATTGATTATCGAGAATTAAACAAAGTAACGATCAAGAATAAATATCCGTTACTGAGGATAGACGACCTTTTCGACCAATTGAAGGGAGTGAAGTGTTTCTCAAAGATTGACCTACGGACATGATATCACCAGTTAAAGGTAAGGAAGGATGATATACCAAAGACGACGTTTCGCACCCGTTATGGGCACTACGAGTTGTTAGTAATGTCATTCGGATTTACTAAAGCTCCAGCAACATTCACGGACTTGATGAACCGAGTTTTCAAGTCCTACTTAGACAAATTTGTGGTAGTCTTCATCAACGACTTCTTGATCTACTCGAAGACGGAAGAAGAGCATGCCGAACATCTGAAGATGGTTTTGGAAGCACTAAGAAAAGAGAGGATGTATGCAAAGTTTTCTAAATGTGAATTGATATGTGGTTTTTATGACCACTTATTCGGATAGTAACCAGCTTGTTTTGTTGTCGAAACTCAAGTATTCTGGTGTTTTAATATATTTTTTCTTTCTTTTGCAGTTTGATGTTGTGGAACTCTCCTTATTGTGCATTGAGCTTAAAAGGGCAAAAGAACGCTTACATGGGGCAAAGCACTGAAATGGGCTTAAAGCATGAAGATAGCATGGGTGATGAGGCATTAGAACGTGATGCTACGAGGCTGCATAAAGGCAAGCATGGACCAAAGCCAAGTGCAGCAGAACAAATACAAAGCATCAGAAATTCCTGCACAGCCGCTCGCCCTTTTCAAAGGCTTAACCACGCGCGGCCGCGGCAGTCCAAAAATTATGCCTGACTTTGACTTCTGCTAAGATTGAACGGGAGAAGCATATAATAAGGGCTTGTTGCCCATTTTGTTCGGCATCTCCACTAGGGAGCTCACATTAGCCCTAGCCCTATCTCTCTCTTCTCTTCCTTTCCATTGTGTCTAGATTAGGAGTAGATTAGGTTAAGGTTAATTAGTTAGTTAGTTTCTAGGGTTTAGTTAGAGAAGAAGATTAAAGCAAGTGATTGACATAAAAAATCCACGCTTAGAGGGATATCACATATTTGCATTTTCTATCCTTAAACTCTCCTTGTATCAATTTGTATTTGGATGATGTATATTCAACTTGTGGATAATATATTTGAGTCATTTATGACTTAGGTTTTATTTTGAGGTTTCAATGGAACCTAATGAGTAGTTTACTTTGATATTCCTTCCATGATGGTCTTATTTAATTGCTATTTGATTGTCTATTGCGGTTTATGCTTTCATTGCTTTGAAAGGTATGGATTCGTCATAAAGGATGACGATGAGGTACACATTATGAATGATGATGATCCATTAAATTATGAATAGGCTATGAGTAATAAAGACTCAGGAAAATGGTAGATGACCATAAAATCTAAAATGGATCTTTGAAGCAATGCACAAAACCATTAGGATTTTACTTGTGATTGTAGCTTATTATTACTAGATCTGGCAAAATGGACGTGGAGACGCCTTTCCTCAAATATACATTATTAGAGGAGAATGTATGTATGATACAGCCAAATGGATTTGTTTCAATGGTTGAAGCAAATCATGTATATGAGCTACAACAATCCATTTATGGGTTGTAGCAAGCTTCTCAAAGATGGAACATTCATTTTGATGAGACAATCAAAAGAGTTTGATTTTATCAAAAACGAGAATAAACCTTGTGTGTACAAAAGTGTAAGACCCCAACTTTTATGAATAAAATTGAATTTTCTCTATTTATTATTTTGAATAGTAAGGGGTTGATTTGATTAATGTGGTAAGTTATGGGTAAAATGCGCAAATATTTTTAAATAAACAAGTGGTTATAAAATATTCATTGTTGTCGGGGAATATTCATTTGGTCGTAGAATATTCTTGCTGTCGGAGAATATTCGTACGACGGCGCAGCCATTTGTGGGCCCAATAACGGAAAACTGTCAGATGAAGAAAATGACAAGAATAGTTTTCTATAAATAATGGCGTAACGGTTACCGTTAACACTATTGGAATACCCAGTGGTTAAAATTAAGTAATACGCGTTGTTGCACAGTAGCACACGGTATTTTGCACAGTATTTTATATTATTGTTAATTCAATAATTATCATTGCACAGTACTTTTCATTATCAGATCAATAATTTATATTATTTGAATAATATTATTAGATAGCATTATTGGCAATGTCTAAGAAAGTTCTGTCTAGGAGTGGTTATTTAATTGCGCGCCAGTAAGGAGAAAAATCCTTATCAAAAGGCCCCATCTTTCCTAGGAACGATCTGGTTGTCAATATTGTAGTTCTGTAATATTATGTGTGAATAATTAATTATTGATTTATATGATAAGAAAATATTTATTTTATGGATATAAAAGAAGGAATTAGTGTTGAGGTGTTTTTATCAGTATTTTGATGTGGAAGATCATCCGTTTATGGATTTCGGACATTTTCTGTTTGGAATTTGGAAAAACTTTCTTCTACAAAGTTGTAGAGAATTAAATTTCCTATAAAAAAGACATAAGATTCAATTTTTTCTGATAAAAGGGCTATTTATTATAAATTATGGAAGTTCCAGAATTTTGGTTCTACATTGATTTTTGGTGGAGGAGTTTCTAGAAGGGGTGGGTCCCACTTTTATCCTTTTGTTGGTGTGTTTTGGCTGATGAAAATTTTTTCCATGTAAGCAGGCGTAGGAAATTTTTGTTTTAAAAAAATATTATTATTTTATTAAATTTTCTGCTTTGGCATTCTAAGCATTTTCCAATAAATAGGGTGCTGAATTAGAATTTGAAAATCACACCAGAATCAGAAGTTTCTCTTTCTATAATATCGAGCGTATTTTTGTGAGTATTTAGATACTTTGAGTATTGCTATTTAGTGCAAGTTTTCTTCAGTTATATATCCGATATTTCAGTTAGAAGTACTGTTCTTTTGAGATAAGGGATGTTATTTTTTTCTCGTAAATGATATTATTGCTTTCAATATCATTTTACCGAAATATTGGTATGAATTTTATTATAAAATTTTTACCTTTTCCGTCGGGGTTACTATTCACATATACGACACTATTCACGAATACGGTATTATTCACGAGTACTATCACAAAGTATAATTTTTCTTATGAAAATTTCTACCTTTTCATGTTGAGGTTACTATTCACGTATACGACATTATTCATATATACGGCACTATTCACAAATACGGTATTATTCATCGAAAAATTTAATTTTCTTTTCTTTGTCCAAGTTGGCTATTATGGGTCCTATCTTTGATTGGATCCAAGTTTTGAACTTCATTCTTGAATTTTACTCCACAAATGATTATTATGGAGTATTTTTGAACTTGGATAAACTGATTTACGAATCATTAATCTTTGTCCTTTATCTCACTGGATTCGTTCTTTAAAATATTTTTCATCATCTTCAGTCCTAAATGGTGATACAAATAAATATCTTTGGCCTGTAGTGCAAAGATAAATGATTACTTGATGAATATCTTTGGTCTGTAGTGCAAAGATGAATGATTGCCTGATGAATATCTTTGGCCTATAGTGGAAAGATGGACAGGTGTTGAGATGAACAGGACCAACTGGTGATATCTTTGACCTGTAATGCAAAGACGAATATTTGGTTCAAGATATATATTGATTGATGTTACAGGGATAAAATATTGATTATGGACTTTCAAATCATAGAAGATAGTAGACATTATTTCCTACTTAACTCTTCTAATACATTGTTATTTCCGTTGCAGTTGTTGATCTAAAACTTGTTGTCCATAATATTTTATCTGATTTGTTGAGGACTAACGATAAATTATTTTTCATTATCTTGGTCATATATTCTTTACTAAGCTAGTTAAGCTCACCCTTTTCATCTATTGTCCTCTTCAGGAAATGAGAATGTTGCAGGGACTAGTCGGGGAGCAAAGTGATGGGCAGAGTTAAGAGCAGTAGTATTCCTCACTATTTTTATAAAATAGTGTGATAATAATTGTAATGAGGACTTAGTTGAATGTTTATATTTTCAAGATGTTTGTATTGACACTCGCAGTGTCTGGTCGTATTTTTCACGACCTTGTGTTATAAAAATTGTATTTGGATTTTGTACCATGTATTTGGCGACTCATAATGGGTTGGGTTGATTGGACCTATCCTGGGGGCGTCACAGTTGGTATCAGAGCTTAGGGATATAATCTCTGGCGGAGATCGGAGAATAGAATTAGGAGGGGAGAGATGAGTAAATCCTTCGCTAGTGTGTCCTACCTAAGCTTATTTGGTATTTAATTGGTCGGCCGGAGCATATAGGGTTAATATGTGGTATGTTAATTTGTTGAATTAACCCTTGTTTTATGGCAGTATTTGAGAATGGTAGCTGAAAATGTTAACAATGGAGTGAATGAGACCGTTGAGACACCTTTGATCACCAACCAGGAGAACGTGCAACAGGAAGGCAATATTCCTCCTGTAAATAACACCACTGATTAGACGATGAACGATGGAATGTTTGGAAGTTTTTTATAGTTCATGCAAAACCAAACGAGGGAGACTAGTGTGCAAAATACAGGTGCAATTAATAGCAACTCGCGACTTATCACTGCCAAGCAGTTCAAGGAGTTGGGACCACCAGAGTTTTTGGGAAAGCCGGATCCGATGTGACGCCCCCAAATCCACGTTCCTTCGAAACCTCGAATTCGGTGCAGTCACGATACTACTATCGTCAAACTATTACATCTTTTAATCATTAGTAAAAGAATGCAACTTTGTTTATTACAATTTAGAATATAAATTCTATTCATATCCAAGATCTCGTCTTTACATCATATTCGATATTACTAAAATACGGAGTAATTTAAACTTTTCAATATCCTTTGAATAAAAATCTTTTTATTGATTCCATAACTTTGATACCGATTACAAATCTTGAATCAACTATATAATATGATTCCTTCTTATCTGAGTTATCGTATAAACATTTACAACTCAACTCGATATCCTCTATGTATTAATTAATACATTCTTACAATACAACAAGTATTAAACAGTGTAAGCAACTATCGAGTACATCATCTAGAATCTAAACATGGTCCATATAATAATCTAAGTAATATTCTTCAATGCGATACTATCTATCTTTATCAATCAAGAAGCACGAAATCTTTATCGTGAATCCTTAACCTGCAAAAGTGGTTATTTGCAAGAATGAGCTCGACAGCTCAGCAATTCTAACAGTCCTCATGCATCACATAGCATATAACATCATACTCAGTTCATGCATTTATAAATAGTTTATATTTACTACGCATGTTACTTTTCACATAACAAGTATATCATCAAAGATCAACTTTCAATCTCATTTATATCTCATATACAGTTCATATATAAGTTCACATTATCACAGCATAATATAATTCAACTAACAGTTATTGAATTCATATATCAAATAGGAACTGAAAGACTTGCCTGATTCGTAGTTTAACAACTACGACTTAACTGCTTAAGAATCTCTGCACTTTGTGTAATCCTACACAGTTATATTAATCATAGAGATCACACCCATCAGTTATACACTTCCATACATTCTCAATATAATAATAAGTATTACATTGTTGTCTAGCTTGGTTCTTAGAACCTTGTTTCACTTTCTTATCATACGTTTAGTATAGCTAGGTACGCATAGTGATATCTTAACCATACTCAATATCAATATTAACCACTTAACTATTTAAGTGTTCGACACATATTGCAAACTCATAAATCTATAATCCATATTGCTCTTACGTTTCTCAAATCTTATCGAAACCATTACATTCAAACTTTCTAAGTTTCACCTTTCAAAATCCTTGTCATACTTAACTAGTCATGCAAGGCTACTATGTTCATCATGTATACATGTATATAAGGGCATTAACTCAAGTTTTAAAACCTAGCATGCTCATTATAAGTCAAAATCATATGGCATTCATGCCGGACTTTCATATACCTTAAGTAAATTAAGTTCATGCCTCAAGGGTAAACCACTAATGTCATATTACTACATAAAGAGGCTTAACAATATGTAGTAAGCATGCTCGTGCGTATACTACTCATGTACACTTTAATCACATAGTCTATGCTTTAGAAATTCATTTTCTATGAATAAGCGTGCATATGCAAAAATCCATGTATAAACAAATGATGTTCATGTCAATATGTCTATAGGCATAATGGACTCCTAATCTTCATGCTTGCATGCTTAGAACGTAACTCGCACGGTGTTTGATGATATTAGTCTTCAAACTCTAAATTTTTATTGAAAAGTACACGAAGTCCACAAAGGTCATTTAGTATAACCAAAGTGTCTTGAAATCATAACTCACTTTCTCTTGAACACTTAGCTAAACCACATAAATGTATTCAAACGGTCAGAAATTACAAGACCTAAATCTTGGTCAAGTTCACTTCAAAAAGTCCTTAAGTTTCACCTTTGAAATCACTTGAATTTATCAATCACGTATGCTAGTGTGTTCAACACCTTGAACATACATTTTATGTCAATAAAAACCATACGGTCATGCTCACAAAACTCAGAATATACAATGGAACATATATGCTCACGACAAGTTTACTTTAAAAATTCTAAGTTCATTTTGTATACTTTAAATCCTTTCTTCAATTGAGTGTACTCACATAGTTATACTTGTTCACACTACGTTATTGCACTCATGTATGTATTTTAATCATGTTCCTATACTTGCCTAATAACATGCCATAAGCTAGTACATAACAGAACCTGCAACAGAAAACGAAATTCCAGAATCTGGAACCGGCGCAGCTGCGCAGAGCCCCAGTTCAAAACTGGCGCAGCTGCGCAGGGCCTTGGCCAACAAAACGTCTGGTACCGGCGCAGCTGCGCCGCTGGCCAGTACAAAACTGGCGCAGCTGCGCAGGTGCCCGGCCCGGGGCAGTGACTGCTCTGTTTCGGCAGAACTTAGCCCAAACTCAAAATTTTCCACAGCAATTCGATTATGAGCAACTATATATTAGTTCTATCATGCTTATAAGCTAGCATAGCAACTAATAATCATACTCCAATCAAGTTATCAATAAATCTATGCTTAATTCAAGAATCGAGAAATTAGAATTAAAGAACATGGATAGAGTGTTATACCTCTGCAATATGAACTTGCTACTATAACAATTCTTCCTCACTGATAACTCTATGAATACTTACTATCCATTCTATGTTTAAAGAAATCTCAGCAAGTGTTATGAGGAAGAAGGGATGCTCTATATATAGGCATTTCAGTATACGGTTCATGGAATTGTTCACCATATCAAACCAATGGAAGGAGCAATTGTATAATAGATAAGAGAGAGTGGTTGAGAGTTAGTAAATCTCATCATGAATTCCTCACCCTTGCTCATCATTTGCTATGGAATGCTGAGGTTGAGAGCAATAGGGAGTAGACTAGCAATTGAGTTAATCACGTGAGAGGGAAATGTGCCTCTCATTATGGGACAATGCACATACTCAGCATTCTAGCAACACACAACACTTAAATTATTATACACATAACATATACTTAGGTTATAATTTGAGTCACAATGTACTTTCAATATATAACTAATATTACAATGTAGCAAGTAGGGATACATATATTCAATATATAATCCATGTACATCTTATTAACACCGAATATAATTCTATCGGGTATCATCACAGTGTATTGTCTCCTTTATTATTAAATTTTATTAATTCAATAATTGTTTACTTATATATTCATGATATATTATTTATTGTATACACATTGTCACACCCACATTTCATGTATCTCTTACAACTCAATAAACTTTACTATATAGTTTATATTCATAAATAACATAGTCATATTGCACTTTATACTTCGCATAACATATAGTTAACTATCATACGTTATACTTTAATATCGCATGGTTGCACATAGAAATTAATAAATTACTTATCTTATCAATTAATTAATAATAATATTAATTAATCCATTACTCATTAATCCATGGAATTATAATTCCCGCGCTAATTGATTAACACTTTATATGATTTATTATCACGTTAAATAAATATAAATCTTTTTATATTTATAAATCATTTACTCATTAATCATCATATTATCAAATAATTACTTGATAATAGTATATTGTTCATAACAATAATTAATATTAGAAGACAATTTATCTCATCACAAATCCGATTATACTTATAATCGATTTCCTTATTATTATACTATCACTAGCCATAATAATTTAACATACTATCATAATAACAATTAACAATTAATTTAGATTAATTGTTTAATTAATAATTCCTCCATCATTAAATTAGTCAATTCATTACTGAATCTATTATTGTGCCACACAAGGCATCTCTCACAAGCTCAATCTTAAGCTTATCATTATTCTCATCACTTACTCATTTCTCACCACATTAATACTTATAACCTGTTCAATTAAATTAGAACTATTAAATCCAAGGTCCACATATAAATATTTTATAAATCGAATATTCAAATATTATATATAACCTTTACGGAAATATAATAACTCAAGCTATTAAAATGCTAAACTACTTCAATTAATTATACTTATAATAAGTATAACCTTTACGCTTATAATAATTAATATATACTCTATTAATTATTCCAATAATAATATTCACGATCAAATAATAACTTAAGTTATTTAATATATTAAAATAACTTAGTTTCCTTTCATTAATTAAACTCCCTTGAAAATACATTTAAAATTATGTATTTAGCCATATTATAAAATATTATGTGTTCTCCAAATAAGCACATTCGTTATTAGAAAATAGTTTACTTATTGTCTCATGATATTATTCTTAATATAATATCAAATAACTATATGTACGACACATGTACATATATTATATATAGAAAATAGATAATAAGTTTATTTTCTATTATAATAAATCGTTTCCATCAATTTAATTACATATAGCAAATACGTTTTAATATATTTACCATATTAATTAATCATACCTATTACCTCATACAAAAAAATATATAAGGCAATATTATTATTCAAAAATAACATTCCCTCTTTTATTAAAATAATTCAACATTAGAAACTATTTTAATATCCTTTATTAGAAAAATCATATCTCTTTCTTTTCTATAAATTGTTCCCAAAATAATTTCTTCAAATATTCATTTAAAGATATAATGATTTCCATCTCCCTTTAATAACGTATATATATATTTAACTTTATTCGTACATTAGACTTTCTCACATATTACTATTCTAAGTAATATAAAAGTATCAACTATAATTACATATTCAACACACATATTAATTCACTCATTTACTTAAGTAAATTAAACATTGTACTATATCATCATAGTTAATTAAGGTTCAATACTGACATTATATTATTCCATAATATAACTCACAACTTATATTAACTAATATTTATTCTTATTAGTTAATTCCTTAACTAACTTATGCTTCACTATCCAAACCTATTCACGGATAGCTTAAGTGCTATTAATAACCTATATTATAAACATACTAGTTATTAATACATACACAAGAATATGGTGATTATACATTAAGGATATTTAATGTCACCAACTTACTATGATAAAATAATTCTATAAATTATTTAATATCGATAGGAATTTATCCACTTCCTTTATCTCAACTGGATCGTCTCTACGATAAGTAACAAATATATATTAATAATATATTTATAAATCACAAAAACACATATTACATAGTCCATATTACCCTATGTAATATAATACCACATACCTCATATCACATATATATATTATTATTCGAACCCATCTCACAGTTTAAGAATTTTATTTATTAAATCCTTATTTAATAATATCTGAAAATTCGGGCTCTTACATCCTCTCCCCCTTATAAGGATTCCGTCCTCGGAATCACCGAAACTTTCTCTACTCGGTGCTATTCCGATTATTACATGTTCTCTTGAATAATTTTATTCATTCTCTTTTCAGAAGTTTTATTACTATAACTTTCTCAATTGCATTCTACCACTTTCTCCTAGCATGAAGATTAGGAGTCCATTATGCCTATAGACATATTGACATGAACATCATTTGTTTATACATGGATTTTTGCATATGCACGCTTATTCATAGAAAATGAATTTCTAAAGCATAGACTATGTGATTAAAGTGTACATGAGTAGTATACGCACGAGCATGCTTACTACATATTGTTAAGCCTCTTTATGTAGTAATATGACATTAGTGGTTTACCCTTGAGGCATGAACTTAATTTACTTAAGGTATATGAAAGTCCGGCATGAATGCCATATGATTTTGACTTATAATGAGCATGCTAGGTTTTAAAACTTGAGTTAATGCCCTTATATACATGTATACATGATGAACATAGTAGCCTTGCATGACTAGTTAAGTATGACAAGGATTTTGAAAGGTGAAACTTAGAAAGTTTGAATGTAATGGTTTCGATAAGATTTGAGAAACGTAAGAGCAATATGGATTATAGATTTATGAGTTTGCAATATGTGTCGAACACTTAAATAGTTAAGTGGTTAATATTGATATTGAGTATGGTTAAGATATCACTATGCGTACCTAGCTATACTAAACGTATGATAAGAAAGTGAAACAAGGTTCTAAGAACCAAGCTAGACAACAATGTAATACTTATTATTATATTGAGAATGTATGGAAGTGTATAACTGATGGGTGTGATCTCTATGATTAATATAACTGTGTAGGATTACACAAAGTGCAGAGATTCTTAAGCAGTTAAGTCGTAGTTGTTAAACTACGAATCAGGCAAGTCTTTCAGTTCCTATTTGATATATGAATTCAATAACTGTTAGTTGAATTATATTATGCTGTGATAATGTGAACTTATATATGAACTGTATATGAGATATAAATGAGATTGAAAGTTGATCTTTGATGATATACTTGTTATGTGAAAAGTAACATGCGTAGTAAATATAAACTATTTATAAATGCATGAACTGAGTATGATGTTATATGCTATGTGATGCATGAGGACTGTTAGAATTGCTGAGCTGTCGAGCTCATTCTTGCAAATAACCACTTTTGCAGGTTAAGGATTCACGATAAAGATTTCGTGCTTCTTGATTGATAAAGATAGATAGTATCGCATTGAAGAATATTACCTAGATTATTATATGGACGATGTTTAGATTCTAGATGATGTACTCGATAGTTGCTTACACTGTTTAATACTTGTTGTATTGTAAGAATGTATTAATTAATACATAGAGGATATCGAGTTGAGTTGTAAATGTTTATACGATAACTCAGATAAGAAGGAATCATATTATATAGTTGATTCAAGATTTGTAATCGGTATCAAAGTTATGGAATCAATAAAAAGATTTTTATTCAAAGGATATTGAAAAGTTTAAATTACTCCGTATTTTAGTAATATCGAATATGATGTAAAGACGAGATCTTGGATATGAATAGAATTTATATTCTAAATTGTAATAAACAAAGTTGTATTCTTTTACTAATGATTAAAAGATGTAATAGTTTGACGATAGTAGTATCGTGACTGCACCGAATTCGAGGTTTCGAAGGAACGTGGATTTGGGGGCGTCACAGGTTGGTATCAAAGCTGTTGGTTATAAATCTTAGGTAAGTGTACCTTAGACTATAACCTGAGAGAGGGAAAGATAAAGATTAAAATATATCTAAATGAAGATTCAAAGAAGAATCTCGAAATATCTAGAGAATGAGAATCAGGAGTTTCCTAACTTCGGTAATGAAAATGTTAAGACGATGTCTATAATATGAATATGACAGGGATAGTGAGAATAAACTCAGATGGAGTTTGGTTGATAATAGGGAAAGAACCCTAAGGTATAGTGATGATCACGACATGATCAGATTGAATTGTAAAATGATAGATAGTCTGTAATGACTAAGTATGTATAGCTTGATGCTATAAGAGAATGTACTATGATAAAGTACGAGATGAACTCATGAGGAGTTGTATGTGGTGAAACATAGAAAGCTCGTAACGAGCAAGTGATAAAGTAAGATAGATTTAAGTGTTGGACTTCCATTGAGGACTCATGTAACGGCTTAGTTGTACAAACTTTTGTATGGGCAGAAGTTTTGTGCTTGCACTGAGTACGTCACATTGATAATCGTTGGAATGTTAGTGTCGCGGTATCATTATACATATGGTGGAAAGGTGATTCTTTTCTCATATTTATTTTGATAGATAGAGGTTTCTAAGATATAATTAGATAATATTAAGATTAGGTGCGAGTTCTTAAAACTCATGCCTATGACAAGTTCGTAACTCATAATCGTATGATGGGACCCCTCAGCGAATGGACGATTTTGGTCTGACTAGGATAAGTTCCTCAACCCATATGATTGTGGTAAGTTCCTGAACTTCCATGGTGTGGTAAGTTGGTGAACTGTACTGAGAATAGATATATTATATAAGAGTTTTGGAATAGTAAGCATTGATGGTGGTAAGAGATTGAAGCGATGGAGAAATTGGATTTTCCTAAATCCTCTAGCTACGCTAGATTTTCAATATTTATTGACTTCGTGCTAGTGTTTGCACTTCGATTTTCTTGAGAAAACATTGGGTCAGGTAACTGAACTAATGAGTTTTAAAAACAACACCGTTATTCGTATGTCTAAGCTATTTGTTTCGGCTAAGACAAAAATAATTTGAAAATCTTTCAAAATGTATTTTGACCATATGCATCATTTGATATGATGTAGAATGGTAAACGATGGAGTCATCAATGCAATCGAACCTAGTGTAGGTTGTGATCGAAAGATCGTCAGCCCATTATGGTATGATGTAATATGACAAAGTCATAAAATGGCGGAATCCTCAACGTACTATTAAGTTGGTGCGGCATCATGACGTCATAAAACGGTTTTTGGTTTTTCTTTCGAATTATGAAAAGTTGACTAAATTATTTCAATTGATGTCCGAATTGTTGATGAGAGTCTAAGCTATTTGATTCGGCTAGGCGACTGTTGGAAATGGATTATAGAATTCAAGTATTCTTGTGTATGTATGCCAAACCAGATTGCTCTGGTGCGGATTTTGACGTTGAAAAGCTGAGGTGAACAACCCTATAAAGGGGATATGTTTTCGGGGACAATGGTTCCGAGCGTAACACATATAGTCGTTACAAAACACTACGTTGCGGCCCAACATAGTGGTACAATAGGTTGGCCACCTAGAGTACGCGTGGAGGGTGTTTTCAGTCTTTGTGATTGATAAACACTCTGGTTTGCGGTGTGAAGAATTGTGTTGAAGCATTAGTAAACCTGGAGAAAAGTTCACGGTCTTGTGACCCCTCAGCATAAATTGGAATCTGAGTTATTCATACTACTTCCCGATTATTGAAAAATCGTGGAAGATTCTTATTCTTCTAAAGGATGAATGTAGTAAGTAGAATGTTCCTTAGAAAGGCATGCTTAGAACGTAACTCGCACGGTGTTTGATGATATTAGTCTTCAAACTCTAAATTTTTATTGAAAAGTACACGAAGTCCACAAAGGTCATTTAGTATAACCAAAGTGTCTTGAAATCATAACTCACTTTCTCTTGAACACTTAGCTAAACCACATAAATGTATTCAAACGGTCAGAAATTACAAGACCTAAATCTTGGTCAAGTTCACTTCAAAAAGTCCTTAAGTTTCACCTTTGAAATCACTTGAATTTATCAATCACGTATGCTAGTGTGTTCAACACCTTGAACATACATTTTATGTCAATAAAAACCATACGGTCATGCTCACAAAACTCAGAATATACAATGGAACATATATGCTCACGACAAGTTTACTTTAAAAATTCTAAGTTCATTTTGTAAACTTTAAATCCTTTCTTCAATTGAGTGTACTCACATAGTTATACTTGTTCACACTACGTTATTGCACTCATGTATGTATTTTAATCATGTTCCTATACTTGCCTAATAACATGCCATAAGCTAGTACATAACAGAACCTGCAACAGAAAACGAAATTCCAGAATCTGGAACCGGCGCAGCTGCTCAGAGCCCCAGTTCAAAACTGGCGCAGCTGCACAGGGCCTTGGCCAACAAAACGTCTGGTACCGGCGCAGCTGCGCCGCTGGCCAGTATAAAACTGGCGCAGCTGCGCAGGTGGCCGGCCCGGGGCAGTGACTGCTCTGTTTTGGCAGAACTTAGCCCAAACTCAAAATTTTTCGCAGCAATTCGATTATGAGCAACTATATATTAGTTCTATCATGCTTATAAGCTAGCATAGCAACTAATAATCATACTCCAATCAAGTTATCAATAAATCTATGCTTAATTCAAGAATCGAGAAATTAGAATTGAAGAACATGGATAGAGTGTTATACCTCTGCAATATGAACTTGCTACTATAACAATTCTCCCTCACTGATAACTCTATGAATACTTACTATCCATTCTATGTTTAAAGAAATCTCAGCAAGTGTTATGAGGAAGAAGGGATGCTCTATATATAGGCATTTCAGTACACGGTTCATGGAATTGTTCACCATATCAAACCAATGGAAGGAGCAATTGTATAATAGATAAGAGAGAGTGGTTGAGAGTTAGTAAATCTCATCATGAATTCCTCACCCTTGCTCATCATTTGCTATGGAATGCTGAGGTTGAGAGCAATAGGGAGTAGACTAGCAATTGAGTTAATCACGTGAGAGGGAAATGTGCCTCTCATTATGGGACAATGCACATACTCAGCATTCTAGCAACACACAACACTTAAATTATTATACACATAACATATACTTAGGTTATAATTGGAGTCACAATGTACTTTCAATATATAACTAATATTACAATGTAGCAAGTAGGGATACATATATTCAATATATAATCCATGTACATCTTATTAACACCGAATATAATTCTATCGGGTATCATCACAGTGTATTGTCTCCTTTATTATTAAATTTTATTAATTCAATAATTGTTTACTTATATATTCATGATATATTATTTATTGTATACACATTGTCACACCCACATTTCATGTATCTCTTACAACTCAATAAACTTTACTATATAGTTTATATTCATAAATAACATAGTCATATTGCACTTTATACTTCGCATAACATATAGTTAACTATCATACGTTATACTTTAATATCGCATGGTTGCACATAGAAATTAATAAATTACTTATCTTATCCATTAATTAATAATAATATTAATTAATCCATTTCTCATTAATCCATGGAATTATAATTCCCACGCTAATTGATTAACACTTTATATGATTTATTATCACGTTAAATAAATATAAATCTTTTTATATTTATAAATCATTTACTCATTAATCATCATATTATCAAATAATTACTTGATAATAGTATATTGTTCATAACAATAATTAATATTAGAAGACAATTTATCTCATCACAAATCCGATTATACTTATAATCGATTTCCTTATTATTATACTATCACTAGCCATAATAATTTAACATACTATCATAATAACAATTAACAATTAATTTAGATTAATTGTTTAATTAATAATTCCTCCATCATTAAATTAGTCAATTCATTACTGAATCTATTATTGTGCCACACAAGGCATCTCTCACAAGCTCAATCTTAAGCTTATCATTATTCTCATCACTTACTCATTTCTCACCACATTAATACTTATAACCTGTTCAATTAAATTAGAACTATTAAATCCAAGGTCCACATATAAATATTTTATAAATCGAATATTCAAATATTATATATAACCTTTACGGAAATATAATAACTCAAGCTATTAAAATGCTAAACTACTTCAATTAATTATACTTATAATAAGTATAACCTTTACGCTTATAATAATTAATATATACTCTATTAATTATTCCAATAATAATATTCACGATCAAATAATAACTTAAGTTATTTAATATATTAAAATAACTTAGTTTCCTTTCATTAATTAAACTCCCTTGAAAATACATTTAAAATTATGTATTTAGCCATATCATAAAATATTATGTTTTCTCCAAATAAGCACATTCGTTATTAGAAAATAGTTTACTTATTGTCTCATGATATTATTCTTAATATAATATCAAATAACTATATGTACGACACATGTACATATATTATATATAGAAAATAGATAATAAGTTTATTTTCTATTATAATAAATCGTTTCCATCAATTTAATTACGTATAGCAAATACGTTTTAATATATTTACCATATTAATTAATCATACCTATTACCTCATACAAAAAAATATATAAGGTAATATTATTATTCAAAAATAACATTCCCTCTTTTATTAAAATAATTCAACATTAGAAACTATTTTAATATCCTTTATTAAAAAAATCATATCTCTTTCTTTTCTATAAATTGTTCCCAAAATAATTTCTTCAAATATTCATTTAAAGATATAAGGATTTCCATCTCCCTTTAATAACGTATATATATATTTAACGTTATTCGTACATTAGACTTTCTCACATATTACTATTCTAAGTAATATAAAAGTATCAACTATAATTACATATTCAACACACATATTAATTCACTCATTTACTTAAGTAAATTAAACATTGTACTATATCATCATAGTTAATTAAGGTTCAATACTGACATTATATTATTCCATAATATAACTCACAACTTATATTAACTAATATTTATTCTTATTAGTTAATTCCTTAACTAACTTATGCTTCACTATCCAAACCTATTCACGGATAGCTTAAGTGCTATTAATAACCTATATTATAAACATACTAGTTATTAATACATACACAAGAATATAGTGATTATACATTAAGGATATTTAATGTCACCAACTTACTATGATAAAATAATTCTATAAATTATTTAATATCGATAGGAATTTATCCACTTCCTTTATCTCAACTGGATCGTCTCTACGATAAGTAACAAATATATATTAATAATATATTTATAAATCACAAAAACACATATTACATAGTCCATATTACCCTATGTAATATAATACCACATACCTCATATCACATATATATATTATTATTCGAACCCATCTCACAGTTTAAGAATTTTATTTATTAAATCCTTATTTAATAATATCTGAAAATTTGGGCTCTTACATCCGATCAAGGCAAAAACGTGGGTCAAGCAAATTACCAAGATATTTGATGTCTTGGAATGCACGAAGGAACAGAAGGTTCCATTCGTCACCTTTATGTTCCGTGTAGAGGCAGATTACTGGTGGGAATCTGTGAAGCGTACCTAGCCTGCCGCACTTAAGATGTCTTGGGAGCAGTTCTAGAAATAATTCAATGACAAGTACTTTCCCGAAAGTATTCGTCATCTGAGAGAGGTAGAGTTTATCAGACTGGAACAGAACAACATGACTGTGTCCCAGTACGAGGCTAAGTTCGCTGAGTTATCCAGGTTTGCACCTCATTTGGTGGAAAATGAGGAACGTATGACGCGGATGTTTCTGAGAGGTTTAAAACCCAAAATACGTCAATACCTCATTTCTCACAAATTTTCTTTATATTCAGATTTTGTGAACATGGCTCAATTATTAGAACGAGATAATGAGTCTATTCAACCAATGGAGAACAACGAAGGTCATACCGGTGGCAGCAGTCATCGGAACAACGATAACCAGCGAGGAGGGAATTATCAGGCTAGAAATGGTAACCACTCCGGTGGTAATCGTGGCCGTGATAATAGAAGAAGTGAGTCGGGGGGAGATTTTAAGAAGAGAAGGTACAATAATGAGAACGTGAAGACGTCGCCAGCAGCACCAACATCAACTGTTTCTAGGGGAGGAGAACGACCACCGGTCGTATGCTATAAATGCAGAAAAAAGGGACACATCAGTCTAAACTGCACATAGTAATTCAACGTGTGCTATAACTGTGAAAGGAAGGTCACATAGCTCGAGAGTGTCCGATAGTGAAACCAAGTCCAGCGGGGGTGGTGATTCCAATGGCGATTTCGGACAAGTCGAAGTCAGTGGTTCCTGAAAGAGCGTTTGTCGTGACTACTCAAAATACGAGGAACCCGAACGAATTTATCACGGGTTAGTTAATCGTACACTTTTTCGAAGTCTATACCTTATTAGATACCGGTTCTACCCATTCTTTTATTTCACCTACTTGTGCTCAATGTTTGAACTTGACTCCTGAGAAATTAAACTTTGACTTATCTGTTGAAACTCCGTTAAGAGAAACCTTTGTTACATCTACAGTCTACAAATCTTGTTTGATTCAAATTGGTACCCACACCCTACCTATTGATCTTATATCATTGAAAATACTTGAATTTGATGTGATTTTTTGAATCGACTGGTTAACCACTTATCATGCCAAAATTGATTGTTTCGTAAGGTTGTTAGCTTTCATTCAAACAACTAGACCACTAAAATCAATCAATGTCATTTCAAGTCATAAAGCTATTCGTTTATTGAAAAACGGATGTCAAGCTTTCTTAGCCCATATTACTAATTTAAATCAGAATACATCAGATTTGAATGATATTTCTATTGTTAATGAGTTTCCTGATGTATTTCCCGAAGAACATCCCGGTCTATCCTAGAACGTGAAGTTGAATTCTTTATTGACCTTGAGCCCAGTACAAAACCCATTTCTAAAACCCCATATCGAATGGCTCCTATTGAACTCCAGGAGTTAAAGGTCCAACTATAGGAGTTGTTAGACATCGATTTTATACGTCCTAGTACGTCTCCTTGGGGTGCTCCTGTTTTATTCGTAAAGAAGAAAGACGATAGTATGCGACTATGTATTGATTATCGAGAGTTGAACCACGTCACCATCAAGAATAGGTATATGTTACCTCGTATCGATGACCTGTTCGACCAGCTGCAAGACGCGCAATTCTTTTCAAAACTCGATCTTCGTTCTAGTTATCATCAGTTAAAGATTAAAACTGATCACATTCTAAAGACTGCCTTTAGAACGCGATATGCGTATTATGAATTTCTAGTTATATCTTTCGGATTGACCAATGTCCATGCTACGCTCATGGACATGATGAACCGAATATTTGAGAAATATTTGGATCATTTTGTGATTGTCATTATTGATGACATCCTAATATTTCCTTACTTAGAACGAACTCAACATGCGACAACGACGTTGGATAGAGCTGTTGAAAGATTACGAAAAATGAACATGGTAGTTGACACGTTGAGTAGAAGATCGTATGCGGGTACCAGTGCGATGTTGTAAATATAAAGACCCATTTCGTATGACGTACAAAGGATGGAGATAAAGTTAAAGACTCTAGGGACCCACATGATGATGTCAAGTATACGCGTAGAACCAGCTTTTATTGATAAAGTAAAGCTGCTCAAGCTACAGATCCGGAGCTGATGAAGATGAAAAAGAAGGTACAAGAAGATGCTATTCAAGAAGCAAGAATCGATGCAGAGGGAATACTTCGAGTCAACTCCAGACCTTGTGTTTCTAACGACTCTGATTTGAGGTATAGAATCATGATGGAGGCACACAACACACCGTTCGCAATCCATCTTGGAAGTATCAAAACGTACAGTGATCTTCGACATACATTTTGGTGGAGCAATATGAAGAGAGAAATCGCAAAGTTTATCTTAAGGTATTTAACGTGTCAACGTGTTGAGGCGGAGCATCAAGAGCCATAAGGTGTGAATATCCCTGAGCTTCTCGCTGGTGACTTCCTGTGTGGGATGCACCGAAGTCAGACTCTCCGTAGGGGACGCCGTTTTTGTGCGGTGGCAAACTGATAAGTACCATTGTGAGGTACTATGATTGAAACACCATGAGAGTCACAGTTGGAATCGAAGAAATGACCAGGAAGTTAAAATCGAAAATGAAAACGAGGTATCCTCACCTTTTTGACATACCAGGTACGCACGTCAATTTTGAGGATGAAATTTCATAAGGAGGGGAGGTTGTAAGACCCCAACTTTTATGAATAAAATTGAATTTCCTCTATTTATTATTTTGAATAGTAAGGGGTTGATTTGATTAATGTGGTAAGTTATGGTAAAATGCGCAAATATTTTTAAATAAGCAAGTGGTTATAAAATATTCATTGTTGTCGGGAAATATTCATTTGGTCGTGAAATATTCTTGCTGCCGGGGAATATTTGTACGACAGCGCAGCCATTTGTGGGCCCCATAACGGAAAACTGTCAGATGAAGAAAACGACAAGAATAGTTTTCTATAAATAATGGCGTAACGGTTATCGTTAACACTGTTGGAATACCCGGTGGTTAAAATTAAGTAATACGCGTTGTTGCACAGTAGCACACCGTATTTTGCACAGTATTTTATATTATTGTTAATTCAATAATTGTCACTGCACAGTACTTTTCATTATCAGATCAATAATTTATATTATTTGAATAATATTATTAGATAGAATTATTGGCAATGTCTAAGAAAGTTCTATCTAGGAGGGGTTATTTAATTGCGCGCCAGTAAGGAGAAATCCTTATCGGAAGGCTCTCTCTTTCCTTGGAACAACCTGGTTGTCAATATTGTAGTTCTATAATATTATTTGTGAATAATTAATTATTGATTTATATGATAAGGATATATTTATTTTGTGGATTTAAAAGAAGGAATTAGTGCTGAGGTATTTTTATCAGTATTTTGATGTGGAAGATCATCCGTTTGTGAATTTCGGACATTTTCTATTTGGAATTTGGAAGCACTTTCTTCTGCAAAGTTGTAGAGAATTAAATTTCCTATGAAAAAGACATAAGATTTGATTTTTTTTAATAAAAGGGCTATTTATTATAAATTATGGAAGTTCTGAAATTTTGGGCCTGAATTTATTTTTGGTGGAGGAGTTTCTAGAAGCGGTGGGTCCCACTTTTGTCCATTTGTTGGTGTGTTTTGACTGATGAAAAAAATTTCCATGTAAGGAGGCGTAGGAATTTTTTTTTAAAAAAAGTATTATTATTTTATTAAATTTTCTGCTTTGGCGTTCTAAGCATTTTCCTATAAATAGGGTGCTGAATTATAATTTGAAAATGACACCAGGATCAGAAGTTTCTCTCTCTATAATATCGAGCGTATTTTTGTGAGTATTTAGATATTTTGAGTGTTGCTATTCAGTGCAAGTTTTCTTCAGTTATATATCCGATATTTCAGTCAGAAGTACTGTTCTTTTGAGGTAAGGGATGTTATTTTTTTCTCATAAATGATATTATTGCTTTCAATATAATTTTACCGAAATATTGGTATGAATTTTATTATGAAATTTTTACCTTTTTCGTCGGGGTTACTATTCATGTATACGGCATTATTCACGTATACAGCACTATTCACGAATACGGTACTATTCACGAGTACTATTCATAAAGTATAATTTTTCTTATAAAAATTTCTACCTTTTCATGTCGAGGTTACTATTCACGTATACGACACTATTCACAAATACGGTACTATTCATCAAAAAATTTAATTTTCTTTTCTTTGTCCAAGTTGGCTATTATGGGTCCTATCTTTGATTGGATCCAAGTTTTGAACTTCATTCTTGAATTTTGCTTCACAAATGATTATTATGGAGTATTTTTGAACTTGGATAAACTGATTTACGAATCATTAATCTTTGTCCTTTATCTCACTAGATTCGTTTCTTTAAAATATTTTTCATTATCTTTAGTCCTAAATGGTGATACAAATGAATATCTTTGGCCTGTAGTGCAAAGATAAATGATTACTTGATGAATATCTTTGGCCTGTAGTGCAAAGATGAATGATTACTTGATGAATATCTTTGGCCTATAGTGCAAAGATGAATGATTGCTTGATGAATATCTTTAGCCCGTAGTGCAAAGATGGACAGGTGTTGAGATGAACAGGACCAACTGGTGCTATCTTTGGCCTGTAGTGCAAAGATGAATATTTGGTTCAAGATATATATTGATTGATGTTACAGGGATAAACTATTGATTATGGACTTTCAAATCATAGAAGATAGTAATCATTATTTCCTACTTAACTCTTCTGATGCATTGTTATTTCCGCTGCAGTTGTTAATCTAAAACTTGTTTTCCATAATATTTTATCTGATTTGTTGAAGACTAACGATAAATTATTTTTTATTATCTTGGTCATAATATTCTTTACTGGGCTAGTTGAGCTCACCCTTTTCATCTATGGTCCTCTTCAGGAAATGAAAATGTTGCAGGGACTAGTCGGGAAGTAGAGTGATGGGCAGAGTTAAGAGCAGTAGTAGTCCTCACTATTTTTATAAAATAATATGATAATAATTGTAATGAGGACTTAGTTGAATGTTTGTATTGACACTCGCAGTGTCTGATCGTATTTTTCACGACCTTGTGTTATAAAAGATTGTATTTGGATTATGTACTATATATTTGGCGACTTAGAATGGGTTGGGTTGATTGGACCTATTCTGGGGGCGTCACAAAAAGGGTTAGTGGGAGCGCTGTTTCATTCCTTGTATTATATATTGATGATATATTACTGATAGGAAATGACATTCCTATGCTACAATCGATCAAAATAAAGTTGTCTAAACATTCCTCCATGAATGATTTGGGTAGAGCATCCTACATTGGGGATATAAATTTGTATAGATAGATTTAAAAGGATGTTCGGCTTAACCCAAGGAACGTATATTCATTAGATTCTAAAGGCGTTTAGCATGGCAAACTCCAAAAGGTGTCTCATGACGATGAGCCATAGAGTAGATCTCTCTAAAATTGTCCTCAACAAAAGAGAGATTGCATAAGTTACTATCATGTATACAATGAAATATACAAGACTTGATGTTGATCAGTCATATTCTAGAGAAGATCACTGTAAGACAGTGATAAATATCTCAAGGTACTTAACTGACACTAAGGATGTCATCATGACACATGATGGGTCTGAATTAATCTAGAGGACTAAACAGACTGAAGTTTTCAGACTGACAAGACGACACCAAATCCACTTTAGGGTCAGCCGTTACCTTAAAAGGTGGTGCAGTGAATTAGAAAGGTTCCAAACAGCAAAAGGTTGCTAGGTTAGTGACAAACACAAAGTATGTAACTGTAAGTGAAGCTGTAAGTTGATGTTTCAGATGAAAAGTTCATTACAGAACTAGGAATAGTTCCTAAGTCTCATCTTGAATCCAAACATGTGTTGCGGCACTTTGATTAAAGAAATCATTGAAAGAGGAGACGTCACCTTGGAGCATGTAGAATCTTAAGACAACATTGCAGATCCATTTACTAAAGCTTTAACATAACAGCAGTTTGATCGTTACTTAGAGAAGTTGGGTATGAGATACCATGGCGATTGGCTTTAATGCAAGTGGGAGATTGATAGTAGTGTGCATACAAGTCAATCATGTATGATGATAAAACACATACTTTGTAAACAATCTTATTTATTTATTAATAAAAGTATTAATTTATTATAGGCATTTAATTATCTACATGATGCTATTTTTATAATATGTAAATAGCTCATAGTTTTAAGCAATGCTTTTAGAATCATGATGTTGATCATGCTAATGAGATCTAAATTCTTAGAAAGCTTAAAGCTAAAATAGTTCCCAATCGTTGGATTACTAAAAAGGGGATTAGTAAATCCGAAAAAGTTGGTGAATATGTTGCTTGCTCATTGGATGAGGATGATTGATCTCATGATCATTTGTGTGGAGACAATAAAGCAAGTATGTAGGTGCTTATTGGAGAATAAGTTCACTGAACGTGACTCGCTATGGAATACCTAATGGAGTTTTACTTTCCTGTCAATAGGAATTCCTAATGTGATAGTAGTACAAGTGATCCTTGGACTTGAGATCATCATAGTATCTTGTGTGTAATGAATTATAATTTGACTTATTTCTTAAGACCCTTAGGGTATATCAAAGGATATGCTTGGGTGTAATAAGTTACATATGGAGATAATGAATAGTCAATAAAAAATCTATCACTTCTAGTAAAAGAAGAGATATGTTCTATGTGATTCGTTAAGTGACAACCTAGTAGTCCTTGACCAAGGCAGAATGAAATTAGAAAGGAGTTTTTAATTTGCATTATTTGGAGTTGTGCATTTTCTAATCGAAATACATATAATTAAATAAAATAAGACTTGACAGAAATTCCATGTCTTATATTTAATTGGAACATTGTATGGTGGAAGGATTGAATTGTACGGTAACAATTTACTCACAGGTTCTCTTATGATTAATGTTGAAATCTATATTATCTGGAAAGTCGTTGATCGCTAGGGAGGCTTATCCCTATTGTAGAATAAATATTATTTATTTAAATAGATTATTAGTTTAATTTATTTATTTAAATAAGATTAGAATTATTCTAATTGATTTATTCACAACCGGTTTAATATGGAGAACCTAAAGGGTTACACCATAAAAGGAAGAATAATTATTTAAGAAGGTAATGGCATAATCGTAATAATGCATTAGGTGTAATTAATTTAATCTATGGTGATAGAATAAATTAAATAGCTTAATGTTTATTATTTAATATTTTAGAAATATTAAATATTAATTAATAAGAGGAGTCTTATTAATATTATTATAATTATTATTATTTTAATTTCTAAAGAAGTTTAGGAATTAATTTAATATTAGTACTCTCATTTATTCCTAATAAGATTAGGAGACAAATTAATTAAAGGAGTTTAATTAATTAATCCCAATATGTAGGGAAGCCTAATTAATTAAAGGAGTTTAATTAATTAAATGAAAATCCCATGTCTAATAGGATTAGAAGGGTTGACCAATATCTATATAAGAGGAGTCTTATGTTAGATATCAGTTAATGCAATTCCAATTGTTGTAGATTTTTCCTTTTCTATAGTGGATAGAAACCTAGGATTTAGCCAACCACCCTCCTTCTTAATAATTCCTCTTCCTTGGTGGATCACCTCTAGAGGTCAAACACTTGAGTGGCTAACGTTGATCAAAGGAAGGAATATAATTCGAAAATTCAAGGAGATCATGAAGAATAAGGAGTTGAACTCGTACCTGTGGAAGCTTCGTTCTACAATGGTATGATTTCATAACTTCTTATTAATCGTTTTAAATTAATAATTTGCATAAAGGATGATCCGAGTAATGGTTTTGTAGAAATTTTTTAAACTCTGATTCACCATGCTTTTGCTAATTTGTGTAATTTGATTGCGCCACGATTTCGTACAAACCCAATATATATGTTACCCGTAGTGCGTGGAAGAGACGTACGGTGACGGATCGCTCTAAATCAAGCCCGAATTGAATAGATTTGAGATAGAGGGTTAGATTTTTTAGAGAAAACTCAAGAAAACTATAATCGAATAAATGAAAATGAGCCTTCCCGAAGGTATTAACCCAGCCACAGACAGCCTCAACCATACATGCTCCAGCCGCATGTATAGGTGCGGATGCCCTAAGTGGGTCCCATGGCTTCTTGTTTGGTAAAATGCAGTCCGAAACGTGTTATTTTGGGTCCAGAAAGGTCACTTTACTTAAGAAGGCACCCTTTCGGGTCATTTTTAGACCCTGAAAACCCTTCAAAAAGACAGAAAATTTGTAAAAATTAAAAATCCCGATGTTGAACGGTGGAAGACCAGAAAGTCAGTCAAAATTAGTAATCCATCTCAGAATCCACCGGCATTAACCCCGATGATGGTATCGGCTCAACCCTGATATAGAATCCACCGGCATCAACCCCGGTGAGGGTATCGACTCAACCTTAATATAGAATCCACCGGCATTAACCCCGGTGAAGGCGTCGACTTAACCCAGATGATGTAATTCGTTGGCAACAAACCAGTGAAGGCATCGGCTCGACCTCGGATGATGTAATCCGTTGGCAACAAACCAGTGAAGGCATCGGCTCGACCCCCGATGATGTAATCCATTGGCAGCAAACCAGTGAAGGCATCGACTCGACCCCGATGATATAATCCATTGGCAATGACCCAACGCAGGTTGGTTCAGCCTCGATAATGCAATTCGTTGGCTACAACCCAATGTGGGCGTCGGCTTAACCCCGACAACGTAATCCTTATGACCTTCTTATAATCTCACATATCATTACATATTTTATTCATGACATTGCATCATCAGATATACCTTGTCATGCATTCTCCGTGTCTAGTAATCTTTGTCGTGTTCATTCCATTGCATTGTATAAACATGACAAAGAGGGGCATCTATAGACACTTAAAATTTTGCTTTCTTTATACTAACCTTGCAGAAGGGCAAAAATGTAATTTACTTCGAAGATAACCCCGAGATAGGGGAAAAGCATCCGATCACCCCGGAGACAACCTTGTGAATGATTCAAAGCGCCAATGACGTCCGGACAAGACACAAACTGAACGAGGATGGCAAAGCTAAGAATGTGTCCGTCAGAAGTCACCTCAGCAAACCTCGAACTGTGTGCTATCAAAGATAAGCCAGTTAACTGCAGTCTGGAATCAAAAGATACCTCTCAGCTACCACCATCATTATCCCGGACCCCGATTCAGTCGGACTCGACCTTATTCCGCAGCCTTCCGCAAAGACTTTATGAGAGTTTGGCCTATAAAGCTAACCTTTCTCTAAATCGAGACCGAAGGAATGAACTTCAAGATGGCAAGACCCACGGCGCCCAGCCAAAAGTATATATACGGCTAGCCGCAGGTATGTATGCAGCTGGCTCTGGGATTATAAATTAGCAACATCAGCTCATTTAGAAAAAGAAAAAAGAAGAGTTTTAGAGAGAGAAATAGTTTTTAGAGCCTCGGGTTTGATCATTCTACACATATTTTGAGTTGTTTAATCTGCTCGGGAGTGTTCTTAGTTGATCCCGGGTGATAAAACGCTTGTTCACGCGTCCTCCAAGGTGAAAAACGCTCATTTTAGCCACTTTCTTTGTAACTAGTGTTTAACGTACTAGATTTATGTGATATATTGTGTAAACATTGTTAGACTTGTTATGTTATACGTATATTTTTGTGTAGGTGGTAGATCTATAGATCCCATCGGTTATTTATTGCATATTTGATTGTAAATTAAGTCTGGAGGCTAGATCTACCTAGATCTAAGCCGGATCTAGCCTTTTGAGTGGTTATTAAGCATGAAGCTTTAACCTATATGCTAGATCGGCTTAGATCCATGGTAGATCTACGAATTTACTGCTTTTAATCGGTCCCAGTTACCTCGTATAGCCCTAGATCTATATCTAGAGGCAGATGGGGTCCGAAAATGGCTTGAAAGGGTGATTTTAATCGACGAAATCATCTAATATCAAAGTCTAGGACATTGTATATATATATATATATATATATATATATATATATTTGTGCAAAATAATGTGAGCCTAGTAATCCCGGTGTTGAGATCCCATGATTGGATCCCGACTTGATTCCCACGATAGACCGATTTTGTGATGTAATGTTTAAATAACGCAAAAATCATTGTATGTGTAATGTTTGGATCTTGAAGATGAACTCGAGGGGTTAGTCCCGAGAAGTAGGATTCAAGATCCCGTGATAGTGAAAATTTTGATTGAGGGTGCTCGGATCCATCGAGATGGCTTACATGCCCAATGATGGTCCGACCCTCTTTGGCTTTCTAGCATGCATTTTCACCAAAAAATGATTTTCAAATCAAAATGGCAAAGGGCTTTCATAATAATCCTAAAACGATTTGGGGATAGACATTAAATCACAAATAGAAGTATCAAAAGACCTCGATTCCTATTTGACAAAGGATTTGAAAACTTTATTTTCAAAACATCATTGATATATATTGTGTTCTAAAAATGAACTTTTATATAAATCAAATCTTTTGTGCATAGGGTTAAAGAGGTACAACACTACTTTCATAATAATTACATAGACTTAAAAAACATAATGGAAGTATCAAAGGTCCTCAATTACTATTTGGGCGAAGGATTTTAAAACCTTGTGTTTTTTCCCTAAAATATCATATGAAATGTATATTTTATCTAAAAAATGAACTTTTGCTAAATCAAACCCTTCGTACATAGGTGCAAAAGAGAAATGACACTACTTCCAAATAACTCACAAGGAGGCTTAGAATAAACTTTTAAACACACACACACACACACACTTTTATGCATAGGAAATCAATAAGATGCGGTACCGTGTTTTTACGGGAGTCGGGGAGTGCCTAACTCCTTCCCCTCGCTTAACCTAGCCCCCGAATTCCACGAATCTCGGGTTTCAAACCAATTTTACGGAGTCACATATTGGACCATATTGCAAAAACCTTCAAAACTCGGATGAGTTGGTACATCCATTTACATTATACCAACTGGTGGCTCAGTCTCATTCGGTCCAATCATAAAAAAATAAATAAATCTTTTCAAAGTCGTCGACACTTATGTCGGTTTCGCTTTCCTAAAAAACTCACCCTTTAATAAAATCCATAGACATAGCGAATCACAAAAGGTTAAAACAAACAACACACAAACTTAGGAAAGACGGACACCTCAAATTTTTCCCGGCGTCGACAATATTGATAACCAGAACAAGATAACCGTTAACGCACAATATCGGGAAGGGAAATAGTCCCGATTTTTGGGGCGTCACAGTTGGTATACGAGCTAAAAGTTATAAACCTTAGGTAAGTGTACCTTATGCTATAACCGTAAACAAGGTATATGAAAAGAAATAAATGTTAAACCCGAATGAGGTTTAAACGATCTTAAGATGAATTTAATAATTCATAAAGAATGCGTTAAGGCATACGCAAAGATTCAAAGAAGAATCCTGAAAGGCAAGAAGTAGAGGATCAGGGGACACCTGATTCAAATAATCACAAAATAATATGATTGGAAAGAAGATAAGAAGATCGTAAAAATAAAACGATCATAGAATGAGAAAGAATCGTAATATAACACGATTATAGGATGAGATCATGACGTGATCTGATCAAGTCAAAGAAGGACAAATAATCAATCGAATGATTGAAAATTTATAGCAGAATGGCTATATGGAAAAGGTACTATGAAATAATACAAGGGAAAATACAGAAAGAGTTATAGATGATGAAATACAAATTAAATGAAATTTGTATTGAGAAAAGAACAAGATAAGATTTGATGGGATTAAGTGGGATTTCAATTGAGGATTCATGTGGTAGCTGAGTTGTACAAACCTTTGTATGGGCAGGGGTTTTGTACTTGGTTTAACGACCACTTAGTCTATCACACTGATAATCGTTGAAATGTGGGTGTCGTGTTATCTATTATATATGGTGAGAAGGTGATTCTTTTCTCATATATATATTTGATAGTTGGAGAATATTAAGATTATGTGCGAGTTCTTAAAACTCATGCTTATGATAAGTTTGTGACTCATAATCATATGGTATATTTTTGAACCCCTAAGCGAATGGACAGTCCCGGATTGGTTCTTGAACTACGTATTTCTAGGATAAGTTCCTAAACTCATATTTTTATGGCAAGCTCCTAAACACATAATGTGTGGTAAGATTAATGATCTATCCCAGGGTATGGGTTTAGAACTAATTGTTCTTAAGATAGTAGATTGAGCATTGATGGTGCTAGAGATAGATAGAATTGTTTCATGGTGAGACAATGGAAGAAGTTGAAGCTTATAAATGGAGAAATGGATATTCTTAAATCTTCTAGCTATGCTAGATTTCAAAATTTATTGGAACCGTGCTGACAATCGCACTATTGTGTTTTTGACAAATATATTGGGTCAAATTATTGAACCAATAAGTTTTAAAAAGTTCAGTGATTTCCTATATCTATGCTAATTGTTTCGGCTAGACAAAGTTGAAAATATCAAAATGTATTTTATATAGTATCAATGCATCATTAATATGATGTAGCTATGACAAATGATGGAGTCGTAAATGCAGTCTCACCTAGTGTTGGATGTGATCTATGGATCGTCATTCTACTATGGCATGATGTAGCATGACAAAGTCATAAAATGACATCATTCTCAACGGATTGTTAAAAACTGTGTGGTACTATGCATCATAAAATGATTTTCAGTATTTTAATAATTAAAGTAGTGTCAAATGCCATTTGAATTGGCTAGACACAAATTCAGATATTGCTTATGTTAAGCTTTTGAACTGTCCAACTAAATTGAATTGGTATTAACTCCAGACTGAGTAATAACTTCCCTATAGTGTGATTATTTTATATTGCGTCCTGGGGACGGCAAAGAGGAACTGGAGGAAATTGTTGTCATAACCATGAATTTCAAGTCACCTTATATGTATGTACATTGTTGATATTTAAAACTTTATGCTACGTAGTGATTTAATATGTGATAACATATGTGAAGTGGTGCATGGCTCAATAAACATATATACTATAGTTACGGATATATACAATTATAGATTTCATTAAAAATGAAAGCTTCATAACCTAATTATACATTAGGTGAGATAATTAAATATCCTAATGGTTATGATAATAAGGAATAGTTAGTATTTGATAGGTATACTAACTTAAGTGGAGAATTTTACTATTGCAAGTGATTAATAATTTTAAACCTAATTAGGTTACAAGTTAAAGACCTATGTGTAAGTAATTAAATTCCATAAGATTGAAAATAGAAACCCTAAATAACTAATTAGGGTAATATATATATATATATTAAAATTGTTAAACTATGCTTATTACATAGCCCAAAATAATTAAAGGAGAAGCCCAAAAGAAATAAAATACAAGCCCATACTTAGCCCACTTGATTAAGGGAATTTTAGACCTTTTATAAGACCCCAAATTTTATGAAATAAAAGTATTCAATTTTCTTATAATTATTATTCTATTCAGTAAATGGTTAAAATGATAAAAGGTTAAAGTTAAAGGTGATATGTGCAAATTTTACAAAGTAAGCAACTTGACATAAAATATTTGTTGTGTCTGAGAATATTCCTTTTGTCGGGAAATATTATATTCGGTAAAGTACGACGGCGGCGCCGAAATAACCAATAATTGGTGGGCCCCACAATAGAATAATTATCGGATATAGAAAGCGACAGAAATAACCTTTTTATAAAAAATAACGGCACAACTTTTACCGTTAAACTATTGAAATACCCGGTGGTTAAAATACAATAATATGCGTTATTGTACAGTAGCACACGGTATTGCACAGTAATTTCTAATTATTGATTCTTACGTAAGAAGTCACTCATTCAATAATTATTACAGTAATTAATGTTTAGTATTTTATATTATTGATTCAATAATTGCTACATTGATAATTGCATATTATTTTATATTATTGATTCAATAATTATCACAGTAACCACTGCAGAGTATTTCACATTATAAAATCAATAATTGTCACTCATATTATTGGAATGATATTATTAGATAATATTATTGACAATATCTAGAAAGTTCTATCGAGGAAAGTGGTTAGGTTATATAATTGCGCGACAATGAAGAGAAATTCTTATTGGAAAGCCCCCTCTTTCCTGGGAACGACCTGGTTATCAATATTGTGATTCAATAATATTGATTGTGAATAATAATTGATGAATAAAATAAATTTTTTTGATAAATATGATAAGTAAATATTTATTCAATTTTGATATAAATGAAGGAATTTTTGATATGAGACATTTATTGAAAGTTGACATTTTATCTTCTCTGATAAAATATTTATTCAAATATACTATTATAATATTACATTATAATAGTATAATGTGATAATATAATAGTATAATTTAACTGATGACATTATTTTTATGGTATAAAAAATAAAATGAGGTGGAAGAAAAAAATAGAATTGGAATTATTTTAATAATTATAAATATTTTAATATGTATATATATATATATATATATATATATTATATTATATAAACATGTGTTGGAAATCCTTTTTCAAAGGTGGTGTGCTTTCAAAAGTGGTGAGCTTGGAAAAATCATCCGTTGGTATATTTTGTCAATAATGGTGTGCCACACCTTTCCTATAAATAGGGTGTTTAGTTAGAAATAAAAATCAAACCAGAATAAAAAAAAATTTATCTCTATAATATTGAGCGTATTTCTTGTGAGTATATGGATAGTTTGTGTGTGGATAACAGTACAAGATTTTGGCAACATAATATCCGATATTCCAGTCAGATTTAGTATTCTACTAAGGTAAATGATATTATTTTTCTCGTAAATGATGTTGTTTTTATTCAATATTTGTAAGGAATATTATTTTCTTCCATACTCTATAGTATGTAAGTAATAATATTTTATTTCAGATTCCTAAATTTAAACTTACTATGGTAAGTATTGCTTCTATAATTCTTGAAATGATTAGAAATTCCTTGAGTTTTGCGCTTCATCTAATATCATTTCACCGGAATATTGGTCTGAACTTTATTATAAAAGTTTTACCTTTTCATGTCGGAGTACTATTCATTCGAGTACTATTCATGAGTTACTATTCACAAATTACTATTCATGAGTTACTATTCGCAAGTTACTATTAATGAGTTACTACTCATTCGAGTACTAATCACGAGTTACTATTCATGAGTTACTATTCATGAGTAACTATTTATGAGTTACTATTCACGACAAAAATTGGTTTATCTTTCTGTCTAAATTATCTTTGATTTATGAATCTTACTCTTGAAATTGGAACAATGTTTTGATCATATTGTTCTTACTATGTCTATTCATCATATATAACATTTTTATAATCATGGTGATGGAAGTTCTCTTTGACTTGAGTGTAAAGATGGGTAGATTATTGGTATGACCATGACCATGGGTTCTCTTTGGCCAGTAGTGCAAAGATGAATTGTTGACTGGTATGATCATGACCATTGATTTTACAATTGAATATCTTTAGCTTAAGTGCAAAGGTGAATTGATCAACATGGTTATAAATATTGCTTCTATAAATTTTGAAATGATTAGTTATTCCTTTGAAATTTGAGTTTCATCTAATATCATTTCACTTGAATTTTTATTTACCCAAATATTCTTATTAAATTTTAATCGTTATCTTTGAAATATGAAACTTGAATATCTTTGGCCGTAGTGCAAAGATGGACAAGTGTTTGGCATGATCATGACCATTAATGTTACTGTTGAATATCTTTGGCCCGTAGTGCAAAGATGGACAAGTGTTTAGCATGATCATGACCATTGATGTTACTGTTGAATATCTTTAGTCCGTAGTGCAAAGATGAATTGACTAACATGATTATGTCTAAAGGTTGTAGACTAGTATAATCATGATTATTGATGTTACAAATGAATATCTTTGGCCTGAGTGCAAAGATAAATTTATTAGCATGATTATGTAAAGGAACTGTGAGTTGGTATAACTATGATCTTTGGTGTTTCAGATAAAGACAGGTGATGAAAATTATCTTCGCCATGGGTGCGAAGAGGGATTTATCAACATGATTATGATCATGAACTATTTTCATAATTGTGGAGAGGAATTGTTAATTGATGTTACATGGATGAAATATTGTTGGTGGACTTTTAACATGGAGAAGATAATAGACATTATGGTCTATTTGACTCTTCTAATTGATTATTTGCTCCGCTGCAACTATGGTTGAAAACTTTTATCATCTACCATATGTTCTAAAGATCTGATTCATTACTGATGAAGGCTATTGATAATTTAATTATCTTTAGTCATAATATTCTTTACTGGGCTATTTGTGCTCACCCTTTTACTTCACAATTCTTTTCAGGTAATAAGAGTGTAGCTGGGTCGAGCGGGGATTACAAGGGAATAGAGTAATGGTCGGTGGCCGTTGAAGTTTCTCAATACATTATAAAATAACATGATAATATATAATTGTATTGAGAACTTTAAATGTGTGTGTCGTATTTTATACGTCATTTAACAGTTAATTTTGGTGACCCGACTTAGGTGAGGTGAACCCGACTTTGGAAGGGTGTGTTGCCAATATCATACAAGATGTCTAATAACATACAACTTCATGTTATTATAAGACATGGTTGTGTGCATCCACTTGCTGATTATATCTATGAGCACTACCTATATAATCTTGGAGTATGGTTGGAATACAATTCTTAGTTTGAGACAATTGAGATAATTATATGGCAATAGAATACCAACCATTGGAATGAACAAGATAGTAATTTTCTCGTTCTTCTTTGGGGTCTATTGGGTCAACTGTGGTTAATTCTCAAGTCCTATGATATCTATTATAACTTATATGCATGGCCTCCCATGTACGAAGGTTTCCTTGAGTATTTTCCAAAGATTTTAATTCCTAAAATAGTTATTGATTGTACCTTTATGTAATGTATCATTGATAAGGAGTGTGGGTACTGTATTCGTATTAAAACTAACATTTTATATGTGGTCGTATTGTGTACGACAATTGGATATAAAAGATTTGTATTTAGATTCTGTACGATGTATTTCTTGGCGACTCAGAATAGGTGGGTTATGTATTGAACCTATTTTGGGGGCGTCACACCTTTGATTAATCAAATTTGTCCCTTAAAATAAAAGCAAAATGGGGGAATTATGGGGCTAAGAAAAACCGACCACATTAGGTTTTTTTGGGCAAAAAGATTATTCTAATCCAATTCCATAAGTAGAAGTTCTTACAACAAGGACAAGTGTGTCATGCTCCCATTGGTAAAAAATATAATTAGCATCCTTAATGACATGATTAGGCATGACTAGGAAGAGATAAGGCTAACCCTATTGTCCAAGGGACAAAAAAGAATATGGGGGATATTAGCTTAATCCCCACATCCCATTTCATTTCATTACATTACTTCATTTCATTTCATTTCTCCACCATTCTTCTTCTTCTATTTTCTCCCAACTAGCAAAATACAAAGAGAGGAAGAGAAAGTGATAGGCTCGGATATTGGGAAGTGGGAAGAAGGAAGTTGTTCATGCATCCCAAGTTCCTAACTTACTTTGAAAAGAAAAGGAGGACATCTCACAAGATAAGGTAAGAAAAATCAAACCCTAATTTTATGTTTTGTATGTTCTATGTGATCTTGTGAGAGATTCATGGAAGTGCAAGTTCTAAAAGGCTAGAGTCTTGTGTGAATGATAAATCTTGGGTATAATATGTTTAACTTATTCATCTATATAAGTTTGTGTTGGAAATTTGGGGAAAAGGAAGTTAAAGTAGTTCTTAGGAAAAATTTATTTAAAGGGGGTGAACTATGCTTTTCATTTTGAAATCTACAAATGGTTTTTGTGATTTTATTTCTTGGTATACTAGAACTATGAGTTAAGAGCAAAACCTCTTTGGAAACATGTAAAAATGTTAAAAAATGAACAATTCAACTAAGAACTCATGTGCAAGAACAGACACTTCTGTGCTCATTTCCGGGACCAAAACAGAACCAAAATTGATGTTTGATGAATGAAAACTGTAGTTCGGGAATATACGAATCCAACGAGTCCAATTGGACCCAAATCGGAGTTGTAGATTTTATTTTATTCAAGTTTTAGTGAAGGACCCCAAATTTGAAAAAAAAATCGAAAATCTTGAAAACCTACTGCCAGTTAAGCAGAACCGAACCGACCAGAACTTTTCGGCGACCGGTTCGGCCACTTTCCGGCCGGTTCTGGTGGTGGTTCTTGGGCCCAATTTTTTCTACAATTTTGAAGAATATTAAGATATTTAATCCAAAATTTTTCTGGGCAGTTAGCTAGTTATTAAGTAATTAGTGGTTTAAACTCATTTAAAATCATTCTAAACTCACTAATTTATAATTTTTAATGCAATTAATTGATTACTAAACTAATTACATAAAATTTGATTGTAATTAATTATTTAATTATTATCTAAGCAGTATTAGGTGATAATTAAGTAGTTATTATTAACAAAGTAACTATTGATTATTTAATTAAAATTAAATAATAAATAGGGTTAAACCATTGATTAATATTAAATAATTATTAAAGAATGTTTAAGTAAGAATATGTAATAAAGTAATTACTTACTTACATTGACATAAAATTTATAAAGTAATTATTTATTATTTAGTTAATATTAAATAATAAATAAGAATAAATGATAATTAATTATTCTTAAGTTAATAAGAAAGAATAATTAAAGACTTATGAAGTAAATTAATTATTTATTATTCAAGAATAAATAAATAAATAATTAAATAATAAACGAACAAGTGATAATTAATTATTCTTAAGTTAATAAGAAAGAATAATTAAAGACTTATGAAGTAAATTAATTATTTATCTTAC
This sequence comes from Panax stipuleanatus, assembly GCA_020205555.1. Lineage (NCBI taxonomy): Eukaryota > Viridiplantae > Streptophyta > Magnoliopsida > Apiales > Araliaceae > Panax > Panax stipuleanatus. The sequence continues at coordinate 91,024,474 of CM035124.1, forward strand.
AAGAATAAATAAATAAATAATTAATATTAAATAAGGACAAAAGTTAATTAATTATTCATTTCTTAATATTAATGAATAATTAAAGACTAATAAATCAATTATTTATTATTCAAGAATAAATAAATAATTAATTATTACTTAATTAATATTAAATAATAATTAAAGACGAAGAATGTTAATTATTCAATATTTAATTAACATTAAATAATAAGTAGCTATAACTAGTTATTATTTATTTAATAATAACTAAAGGTAATTAATTAATTACTATTTAACTAATATTAAATGATAATTAAAGGAATATAGAGTTAATACATGTAGATAATTTAAATGACTCATTAATTAAACAATTATAATAAATTATTTCAGGGTCTAATAAATGTTTTTACTTAAGAAAAACCTTATAAATTTATTTAATCATTAACCTAAGGTTCATTAAATAACCTATAAGACTAATGATGGTACATTATACTACGTGTATATTGTGATTGAAGTATTTTCTAGATAATAGAATAAGTAAGCGTATAGACGTACGATTATACGCAGTACTAATTAGTAGACCAACATTGTCAATGCTAGGTCAATTAAAGAGTTTTAATTAAAACTAGATAGTTGAAACTCGTCAAAAGACAAGTTCCCTAACTCAAACTCGAGTTATTATTTTTGAAGTATGTTAGTGAATAATTATTGTTAATTATTCACCTTTATACTGATTATTGAGATTCTCACTTTGTGCAATTGAATTCCTGTTCTATTATTATTGAACTGCGAATTAAATTATAGTTCTTCATTCATGAACTGTTTATGAGATAGATCTATGCTAATTGTATCAGCTAGATCAAGCATTTTTAAATTTGTTAAATCAAATATGTTTTAAAAGCTATTCTTATTAAATTGATATAATAAGGACTCTTGACTGAGAAAAGGACGATTTTGATTAAAGCATGATATCAATGCTTGATTATTAAGTGTTTATGCATAAATCACGGGGTATGAAAGGCTGATCCCCTTGAATACCAAACCTTATTAAGAGGTCCAGTTTAAATGACTAAGGACCTTGGCAAATGTTCATGGTTATTTCAAACCACTCAGTACATGTTATTCAATTATTCGAATATTCAACTGTTGATTATTAATTCATGTTCCTTCACAATCTTATAATATTGTTGAACATTGAAAGAGAAACTTCTTTCTAATCATGATATATCTCCCTTGTATATAAATTTGCTAAGCAAATCAGTTGCTTACGCTTGCTATATCATGATATTTATTTCAGTTAAGCCTGAAAGATCGAATACGAAAGATGAAAGCAAGGGCAAGATCTAAGAATAGTTTAGAATGAATGTTAATTATTATTATCTGATGGAATTACTTATGTAAACCTTTGGTAATATGAATGGTGTGTTTAAGTTAAGGTTAAGAAGACCTTGGGATTATGTTATGAAATTTTATTATAATGAACAATGTATGTTTATTATTACGTAATAGTTTATAGAATGTTTATGATGATGATAGATTGTGAGCACTGAATCTGAGGTTAGAGAACTTGGATTTGGGGGCGTCATAGGTTGAGATCAAAGCTGTAGGTTATAAACATTAGGAATGCGAAACCTAGTTTATAACTTTAGTAGAAAACTCATATAGAGTATGTAGGTGATGGGTTGAGGAGATCCATCAAGTTTTAGTTGTACTGAATAAAATATCATTTCATTTTATCAATGAATATATTTTATTATGGTACTGATGTTGGTTTTCTTTGTGGTGTTCGTAGGATGTCGGACGACAGACAGGATAGTCACTCTGTTGATCAGTTAGAGCCTATAGAGGATATGAATACCTCACTTAATCTGATGGGAGGATTGCTCGATAGGATTCGCGAGCTTGAGGAGAGAGTGGTTGATAAGTGGTCTTTATGACCGCATATTTGGAGAGTAACCAGCTTGTTCTGTTGCCGAAACTCAAGTACTTTTGTGCTTTTCACGTGTTTTTCCTTTGTTTTGTGATTTTCAGGTTCAGGAACTCTCTTGGCGCATATTGAGCTTAAAAGGACAAAATGAGGCCAAAAGGAGCAAGAATGGAATGATGGCATGACAATAGGAAGAAAATATAATCTGGACATCGTTTGGGTGGTTCATGTTCATTTCATATTCTTGGATTGGAACTTGGTTCATATTATAGAGCATCTTATAAGCTTTTCGTAACATCTTGAATCATCCAAATCGGAGTTCGGAGGCGAGAGTTATGCTCCGTATACCAACGGACGTCAAACTTCACGGTTTTGGGTTTTTATTGCACAGCTGTCACTTGGAGCTCATTTTCAGCCTTCATTCATCCATTATTTCTCAATGCTCAAAGAATAAAAGTTGTAGATCTCTTCGATAGCTTCAATTTGACAGGTGACGGGCCTCGTAACTCTTCCCGGATAAAAAGTTATGGCCGTTCTACCAGAGGACTCTGCAGCAGAATCTCCTTAGAGCGGGCGCGCGGATTTCTAGAGCATTTTGGGCGCAGCCGCGCCAGTAAAAAATGCTGCCAGACTTGACTTTTCAAGTGCACGGGACTTGGATAGAGATTGGGATATAAGGGGGCTCGGTTTTGGCAAGAAAGACAACACATTTTGGGCCTTAAGCCCTAGCCTTAGCTCTCTTCCTTTTCCTTTACATTTCTTATATAGCTTAGGAGTAGATTAGTGTTAGATTAGTTGTTAGTAGTTAGTTTTCTAGGGTTAGATTAGACTTGATGTTTGAAATAATTGGAGGACATCAAAGATCCAAGCTTGGAGAAGGAACACAGATTTGCACTCTCTTACTTTAACTCTCCTTGTTATTCATTTGTATTCGGATGACGTGTATTCCTTTTGTGGATGATATACTTGAGTCATTCATTACTTAGGTTTTATTTTGAGATTCCAATAGAAACTTTTGAGTAATTGATATTGATTTGCTTCCGTGTTGGTTATTGTTAATTTCTATGTGATTGTCTATTGCGATTAATGCCTTCATTACTTAATTGCTTAGCTAACAATTACTGTGATAACCTATGTGGACTTGAAAGATGAAATGTAGGTTTAGATCAAATCATAATAGCGGGCAATTATGTGTTTACATGGCGTTAGACATATGATTTGTGCTTAGGATAGACATATACCGAAGCGCCACTCGTAGTCAATAGAGAACTTGACCTTAATCCCTAATTATTTGTAAACACCATAGGCATATAGGGGTTTAGATAATGTGGGTGTCCACGTGCGTTCGATCATCTGTGGATTGCACGTGGTATGGAGTAGGTGCATCGAAAGATGGCCTTCTCTCACTTTCGTGTTCTCGGCTAACAAACATGACGGTTAACTTGACCTAATTGGGAGTTTATTGATTTAGATGAATTATTAGGGGAAATTGGGATCTCATGCCTTCATTATCTGATTTTACTCTAGGAATATTTAGGTTAAGTTTAATTCCTTGTCTATTTTAAATTCATTCTCTTTTCCACTCGTTTAAATAAGACTGAGATGATTGTGTGCTAGTGCTTTGGCAACCTTTTATCCGTTATTTCCTCGTGGGAATGATATCTTTACTCACTCTTTATTACTTGTTGACCGCGTATACTTGCGCGTTAATTGTCATCATATAAATCGGAGAACAAGTTTTTGGCGCCGTTGCCGGGGAATTAATTGGATAACTGTTTGCCAACTTTAGTTTCAATCAAATTAGTCTTAATTTAAATATTTTTTTTATTTTTGTTTAATACTTTTCCTATATTCCCTTGTCAGGTACAATGGACTTAAATTTCTATCCATGGAACTACACAAGGCAAGAGTAACCAAGGGAAGTAGGGAATGATGGCGGCGACCCAATTGCTACACTTTCAGCACAGTTGGAGGTTCTCTCAAGGAAAGTGGATACTGTTTCAGCCCAGCAGAGTCGAGAGACGACAATGACTTATGATTATGGTGCTGGGAACTACATAAGCCATCAGGAGCCTATCAGTTATGGATAGGAGCAGTATGGGGGTGAGTACTCCTACAATGAGCCTTATCCTAATTTTTAGTAGGATTGGGGGTATCACCCAACCCCTTTTTCAGACTATTATCAAGACCACTACTGCGAGCCAAGTCCAATGTACGCACCAGAATGCACCTTCCAGACTCCAGCTTATGAGCCTCAATACATGGATTTTGAGGATGACACAGAAAAGGCAAGCCTGGAGGAAGGAGGTGACATAGTATCATTAAGAGATACCTTAATTGATCAATCACAGTTAATCGAGAATCTTCAGTATTGGGCAAATCAGATTAGTATGGCGTTATGAAAGATGAGTTGATTGAGCAAGGGATACAGACTCAGAATCTTAAGAATCAACTCTCTCAAGTAGTGGATGCCGTGAGCAAAGGGCCTCAGAATTCCAGGGAGATTCAGTATATGGATTTTGAGGATGAAGCAGAAAATGAGATCTTGATTGAGCGAGAGGAGTCGATTGAGGATATTCAGACTTGGGTAGAGCAAATTAGCACAGCTTTAAGGAATGAGGAGGTGATTGAGGAAGGAATCGAAGCTCAAGATCTTCAAAGTCCAATGCCTCAGATGACTGAAGCCGTGAGTAATGATCCCCAGGATACTTGGTGCTATGAAATGGATGCAGAAACTGATGGAGATTCAGAAGTGCAATTGCAACGGGATGAGCATAAGGCAATGGATATAGAGGAGATGCTTGGGGACGTGGAAATCTATGAACCAACCATGACAATACCCCAAGAGCCTTCTCAGCCTAAGTGGAATAAGCCAGTGAAATTTGCACACCCTTGCCCCCTTGGTAGCCACATCACAGAGCCGGATCTCGATGATATGAGAGAGTCCGCGATTTCAAAACCATGGTGGTCAGTAGAAGAGAGAATAGAAGAAGAGTCTACTGTGTTCGATGTACCTCAATACCCCAATCATTTCACGAACACAACAGAACCATTGCCTAGCTCCCCAACCTTCAGGACGGGGAATTCATATAATCATCATGTGCTAGGTAGTTTAAATCTGAGTCCTCACATGATGGGAAGCCTCCAAAAGCACATTGCAGTTTTGATGGATGGAGGGGTTCTCAAATATCGTCGGGGGTCGAATAGCAGTGGTTAGACACAGTCCAGCTAGAGGACTATAAATCAAGCGCTCGATGGGAGGCACCCCATCATATCTCTCTCTTTATCTCTTTGTTTAATTCTCCATTACCTTCTTTCAATCTTACTTCCCTCCCCCCTATTTAATTCTTCGTAGTTTAACTTAGTTAAAATTTTTGAATGCTCGTAGAATTAGGAGTTCTATGCCTATTTTTTTTTGACTTAGGCATTAGTGCATATCTTTTTGGGACTATGAAGCTTGTGGCACATATTTTGATATACTGGCACATTGCGTTTACGCACATAGAGAATTTTGTTTTGGGAATTTAAATGCATATATCTTTCCATGTTTAATTCTCTTAATGTAAATAGTTACTATTTACTTTTGATAGTTAAGAGGGCTTAATAATGTTATATGCTTTTCTCAAGGTCACCCTATGCAGCATGAAGCAAAGTTCGAATGCCACAACAGCTTCATGAAACAAATTCTGCAGAAAACCAAATCTGGCATCACGTGCGGCCGCGCCTGATTAAGCTTGTTGGGGCGCGCGGCTGTGCCTCACACATACTATGCCTGGCTTAAGTAATTTTTAGCCCATACTTCCATTGCATTATCAGACGAGCTTGCCACAAATTTCCCCCATCCCAAGACCTAATTTCAATTGAAAACACAACCTCATATCTCCTAATCACAATCAACCAACCCACCCATCACTCCCATCTTCTCAACCTAATCAATTGAGGCAGTGCGTGGGGGTTCGATATCATAGCAAGATTTCTGAAGTGGTTGGGTTAGTTGAGTTCAGTATTGGATTGCATCGTCTATTCTCATTTAATATGGCATCCAAGAGGAGTAGGAGGAAGTCTGTATCTATGGGCAGAGATTCTGAGCACTGGCGAGATGGCATCGACTATGATGCAGTCAGAGTCCTCCCACACTGTACATGAGCATATTGATACGATGAGGACGAGGGCGACAACGAAGCCGAATAGAGGAGTTTTTTTTTACCTTTACCTTCAATGAGGACATTGAACCTTTTAAGTTTGGGGGTATTGGTTTTTTTTTTGCATGTAGTTAGTTCATTTCATGTTGTGTTAGTTACATTTAGTGCATGTAGGTTATTTTTGTTAAAATTTGTGAAAATTTTAAAAGTTTTGTTTTTGTTTGAGTCATTTATGTTAGAGCATTTTGCATGAATCCAGTTTCAGTTGGTTAGTTATGTATTTGGCCTATGTGGAAATTGAAATCACTTGATTTTTGAACTGATTTGAGACTTATGCGTGATTTGAAGGTCATATATGTAAATCCATATCTGTCAGATACTGTGTAATCAATGAGCACGATAGAGTAACCATCATGACATGCTTAGTTTAAATGTTTACATACTTGTCTTCTAGTGGAAAATCTATGTTTTAATAAAAGAATTTCAGTTCTCATATGATAATAACTAGACTGTAAAAAGCTTAAGTTTGGGGGAAAACAGGAGGTATGCATGCTATTTGGGGAGATGGAGCGTAAGACGCACTCCCCTATAAAAAATAAAAGAAAAAGAATAGAAAAAGATTTAGAAAAAGAAAAAAAATAGAATAAACACTTCGTCTACGTCGAGTGTTGTGTCCTTTGATATTCGAGCAAGTAAGCCCTCGGGGTGTCTCTACACCCAGCGCCCTAAGGCCGTCTGGTCTGGGAGTCATTGGTCGAAAGCTCGCTACACGAATATTATTGAAAAGCCTAAGAGGACTAGGCATTGCACAGTCGATTGTGTACACGAAAAAGTGCGAATACGCCCTCGTGAGTAATAAAAGAATAATAAACCCCCTGTCGACTCTTAACTTTAGTAATACATGGTCTTAATTAGAAATTATCTGATTTACTACTTTTCTTGAGTTGAGCCGTATTTTTCCCATAAGAAGCGTAGTATGTGATTGATTTGTTCAAAAGCATGTCTAATGGTTGCTAGGTACACAACGCACAATACATCAGTGCTGACAGCTTTGGATTTGCAGAATATGCCTTATGGTCTTGTCTTGGGTAGCTTATTTATTCGATTATCTCGTGATTTTCTGAGGCATTACTTTGAAAGTTCAATACTGACTGGGACTTGGATTAACATTTATGATAGTGTAGATTGCATACATTGTATATACGGCATTGCATCTTTTGTTTAGTTTTGTTTTGGTTGCTTGAGGGCAAGCAACGTTTAAGTTTGGGGGTATTTGATAAGTGGTCTTTATGACCACTTATTCGGATAGTAACCAGCTTGTTCTGTTGCCGAAACTCAAGTACTTTTGTGCTTTTCACGTGTTTTTCCTTTGTTTTGTGATTTTCAGGTTCAGGAACTCTCTTGGCGCATATTGAGCTTAAAAGGACAAAATGAGGCCAAAAGGAGCAAGAATGGAATGATGGCATGACAATAGGAAGAAAATATAATCTGGACATCGTTTGGGTGGTTCATGTTCATTTCATATTCTTGGATTGGAACTTGGTTCATATTGTAGAGCATCTTATAAGCTTTTCGGAACATCTTGAATCATCCAAATCGGAGTTCGGAGGCGAGAGTTATGCTCCGTATACCAACGGACGTCAAACTTCACGGTTTTGGGGTTTTATTGCACAGCTGTCACTTGGAGCTCATTTTCAGCCTTCATCCATCCATTATTTCTCAATGCTCAAAGAATAAAAGTTGTAGATCTCTTCGATAGCTTCAATTTGACAGGTGACAGGCCTCGTAACTCTTCCCGGATAAAAAGTTATGGCCGTTCTACCAGAGGACTCTGCAGCAGAATCTCCTTGGAGCGGGCACGCGGATTTCTAGAGCATTTTGGGAGCAGCCGCGCCAGTAAAAAATGCTGCCAGACTTGACTTTTCAAGTGCACGGGACTTGGCTAGAGATTGGGATATAAGGGGGCTCGATTTTGGCAAGAAAGACAACACATTTTGGGCCTTAAGCCCTAGCCCTAGCTCTCTTCCTTTTCCTTTACATTTCTTATATAGCTTAGGAGTAGATTAATGTTAGATTAGTTGTTAGTAGTTAGTTTTCTAGGGTTAGATTAGACTTGATGTTTGAAATAATTGGAGGACATCAAAGATCCAAGCTTGGAGAAGGAACACAGATTTGCACTCTCTTACTTTAACTCTCCTTGTTATTCATTTGTATTCGGATGACGTGTATTCCTTTTGTGGATGATATACTTGAGTCATTCATTACTTAGGTTTTATTTTGAGATTCCAATAGAAACTTTTGAGTAATTGATATTGATTTGCTTCCGTGTTGGTTATTGTTAATTTCTATGTGATTGTCTATTGCGATTCATGCCTTCATTACTTAATTGCTTAGCTAACAATTACTGTGATAACCTATGTGGACTTGAAAGATGAAATGTAGGTTTAGATCAAATCGTAATAGCGGGCAATTATGTGTTTACATGGCGTTAGACATATGATTTGTGCTTAGGATAGACATATACCGAAGCGCCACTCGTAGTCAATAGAGAACTTGACCTTAATCCCTAATTATTTGTAAACACCATAGGCATATAGGGGTTTAGATAATGTGGGTGTCCACATGCGTTCAATCATCTGTGGATTGCACGTGGTATGGAGTAGGTGCATCAAAAGATGGCCTTCTCTCACTTTCATGTTCTCGGCTAACAACCATGACGGTTAGCTTGACCTAATTGGGAGTTTATTGATTTAGATGAATCATTAGGGGAAATTGGGATCTCATACCTTCATTATCTGATTTTACTCTAGGAATATTTAGTTTAAGTTTAATTCCTTGTCTAGTTTAATTAGTTTAAATTCATTCTCTTTACCACTCGTTTAAATAAGACTGAGATGATTATGTGCTAGTGCTTTGGTGACCTTTTATCCGTTATTTCCTCGTGGGAACGATATCTTTACTCACTCTTTATTACTTGTTGACCGCGTATACTTTCACGTTAATTGTCATCATATAAATCGGACAACAGTGGTCTAGCTAGAGGCAAACAACCACACTCTGTAGTTTACAGCATAGCAGTATAAGGATGCTGTATATCAGGCACAGTTAGTGTCAGCACAGGCTCAGGAGAGTCTGGAGCTGACTAAGACCCAGCTAGAAGAAAAGAGGATTGAGAATCAAGTTCTTAAATACGAGTTTGATTTGAAGATAGCTGATAAGATAAGGATTGATAAGGCTTGGGGCAAGGCAGCTAGGATGGTGGATCAGCTTCGAAAGGAGATGGCGACCAAGAACGTTAGGATTGACACCTTGGGGAGGTCACTAGACACTGCCTATATGGGCCAAAGAGCTGGGGTGGTGAGGATGCGCTTCGAGGTTGGGGAGTCTAGTCGATCTATACGACGTCGGGTGTGTGTAGGAGCATCCCAGACTCAGGAGCACGGGCATGATGGTGAGACCTCTTCGGATGAGCAGTGATGTTAGTAGATATGATATGTGACACCCCCAAATCCGGGTACTTCGTTTCCACATGATTTGGTGTTCACTTTCTAGTTAAAACATACATCTACCCAAATAAAGAATTTCAAACTAAATACAACCTTCATAAAAATCTTCCTTTAGAAAAATTGTCAACTTGTCCAATAATATCCCAGGGTTATCTAAACCTTAACATCATTCAAATAACGTAAGTGCGGAAACATAAAACTTAATCAACTAAGTCTTATTACAAAAGTAACTTGACATAACAAGCCTTCATTTATTCATCTTTCCTTTTCCTTTACTTGTTGACGGTATGTCAACATTCTTGGTCTCAACTGCAAGTGGTGGTAAAACATGCAAGAGTGAGCAAACAAAAGCTCACTTGAAAATACAACAGTGATATGACATAAGTGAATCGTTTCAAAAGAGTTTGAATAACTTTACTTTCATCCATATAAAGAATTGAATTATAGAAACTTCTGAGGGTCATAAGACCTTGAACCATTGTCCTAGGTTATAAATATTTCTATTTAAACCTTTAACAGTCACTAAGACTATAGACCATTAACTCGTACTCAGGGGGATCAACCCTTTGTACCATGAATTGTGCACAACCATCTTAACGCTTTCGCATAAAATATCCCCTAATTAATAGGGTTGTTCATTCTCAAAAACTGAATACAAGTCCGCACCAAAGAAAGTTTGGTTTGGATAGATAAGGGAACTTTAGAGTTCAACTATCATCAACTAGGAGTAGTTGAATCGACTTACAGTACTTTACAGTTCAATAATATAAGAATCATGAACCAATTGCAAAATATGACAATAAACTTCATAATAGATAGGCATGCTTTTAGAAACAACTCAAAGCATTCGATAGACTAAGTAGATCTTGCTTGAACAATTAAGTCAAGATCTTGTTACTAAAATAACACTTTAATACTTACGCTTTATGAATATTGGAGTATGGTATAACTTGTACAACATATAACAAGTTAAGGAACGTAAATGAACTTTCATGATTTATTGAGCAAAGGTTAGGAAATTTGCACAATGAAAAGATACAATGAATGGGCTTGTATAGCATTCAAGAGTAGCTTAAAGAACTTGCACAATAGAATAACAAGTTTAGAAACTTGCTTAACATAAGAGAATAAGGGTAAGAGAACTTGCCTTAAGCGCAAGCTATACTTTAACAATTACAACCACTTCACAAACACCCTACACATTAATATTACATTCAAACCATCTATTAGTATCCAACTACAACATTTAAACCATGGAACTTCATATTCAAGTCCAACTCACAATATATTTTACCACATTGGTTGCTAATTAGTCAAGTACGTGAGTCTATACTCACGGCATGCATTCATAAGCCTATACCTCAATGAATCGTGTTGTGTGCCTCGTGAAAGCAACACACATACACACATATGTAACACATTCATAATATACTTCAATCTAACTTAAACACATCAAAAACATGGTATCTTATTACACATTTCACTTTCCAAGTCTGAGAAACAAGTTAGCTTAACAAACAGGGCATAAAAACTCAAAAACCAAAATCCAAAATTTTTGGGCAGCAGCATCACCCGCTAGGGCGGGTCCCCATAGGGCAAAACACCCGCTGGGGCGGGTCCTCCCCCTGCTGCACTTCATGGTTCGCGAACTGGTGGAGAAATAAGCCAATTTGGCTCATTCCTTCACACCGAATTCAATTTTTCCCAACATGATAAACATAAAACTTGGTACTAACAATATTTTAAACTTATTAACATGCTCATAACATATATAATCCATAAAACACATAATCCAAAACAAGATTTAATGATTTTCAAAGAAAAACATAATTTTAAGCGTTCTTGACGGAAATTACTATTACGAACTCGTTTTTCAATCAATTCAAGTGATTCCAATTGTGATAACTCATATTCTTAACATATTAATACATGATCAATTTTAACAATAACTCAAAATCAAACATCAATTTGATAGTTTCAAAAGCCATTTTTCAAAAATAACTTCACCGAAAATCACTCTGAACACACTTCCTATTTTTTTTAATCAAAAATTCATGGATTGAATTGCTAGAACAATCATATAACTCATATATAATCATGTTATATCACATATTACACATAATTCATGCTCACATAAAGGATTTAAAGAAATTTTCAACATAAATTCATAATCTAACACTATGAACATGAATTTCATAGTGTTCATCATATACTTGTGAATTGAAATTCTTAAACAACTATGAAACTCTCATGTAAACATATATATATATATATATATATATATATATATATATACATATCCCATTCACATATCAAAATAACAACTTTCACAAAGAGACTTCCACATAGAATTCTAAAACCATGAAAACATAAAAGAATATGCTTTGAAAACTTGTTTTTTACAACAATTGTATTTTGAAAACCCTTTCATGGCATACAATTATATATGAAAACATATGAACACCATATATACATATAATTTCATGATTGTAAAAACCTAATTTGATAAAAAAGAATTACAACACATAAGAATTGAGTACAAGGGTTAGGGTATAACCTTACTAGTTTTAATTAAAGAGAAGAGATGATGAAGATGATGATCCTCTCTTGCCTTCTCAAGCTTTTCTTCCTCTTCTCTATTCTTCTTCTCTAACAATTCTCTCTAATTCTCTTCTTTTTCTTTCTTTGTTTTGATTTAGGCTTTTAAAAAACTAACGTATCTTTTAACTTAACATATATTATACAATATACATATACATATATAATATATATGTAACTTATATTATTAATATAGCTAATAACTAATATACTAATTGCTATACTAACTACCACTTATTACATAGGTTACAAAATTTGAAAAGAGCAAGGCCATGTTTGGCAAAACAAAGCTATTTAAAAAAACCACTTTTTAGCTAAGGCCTTGTTTGGTAAAATAGGGTTAATCAAGTATAAGGGCCTTGTTTGGTAAAACACTTTAAACCCTTTTTCCATTCTTTTAATAACACTTTAAATCCATAGATTAAATATTACACTTATTTAATTAAATTACAACACTAACATTCACCTAATACCAAATTGTCACACAATTGTAATTCCTTTATTAAACATAATTCATGTAACAAATTATTAACACTTAGCACATAATATTAAATCTAATTTGAATTATTCTTAATTAAATTAAAATTATGCTACACCATTGCTAACATATCAATTTAATTAAACATGTAGCACTTAATTAAATTATCCACAACAACTATACAATTTATTTATTAACTCAACAAATAAATTCCATAAAATATTTATTTAATTCAATAAATATTTACAATTAACATATAAAATTCTCAAACGTTACAGTCTTCCCTCCTTAAAAGGATTCTGTCCCCATAATCACACATAAAAAAAATCTCGTCCATTACATTCTTCCCTCCTTAAAAGGATTCGTTCCCCAGAATCAGTATATAAGGGGTTACACACAACTAAGCAAATAAATACGGATAAGACTTCATCATAACATCTTCGAGTTCCCACGTAGCTTCTTCAGCACTGTGGTTCCTCCAGATTACCTTAACAAAAGGTATCACTTTATTCTTCAGTACTTGTTCTTTTCTATCAACTATTTGAACAGGCACTTTTTCATACGTTAAGTCTTTATCAAATAGCAAAGGTTCATATTCTATTACATGTTTATAGTCGTGTTTGTAAGGCCGTAACATGGAAATATAAATTATGTTATGTATATCCTCGAGTTCCGGAGGTAATGCCACTTCGTAAGCTACCTCGCCAACCTTTCGTAATACCTCAAAAGGTCCAATAAATCGGGGACTCAGCTTCCCTTTCTTGCCAAATCTAATTTTCCCCTTCCAGGGAGATACCTTCAGGAAAATGAAGCTTCCTGGTAAGAATTCTCGGTTCTGTCGATGTTGATCGACATATTTCTTATGTCTGTCCTGAGCAGCAACCAATCTTGTTCTGATCAACTTCACAATTACAGTAGTTTGTTGCACCAATTTCGGTCCCAACAGCTGACGTTCACCGACTTCATCCCAGCACAAAGGAGTTCTGCATTTTCTGCCGTATAACGCTTCGTAAGGCGGCATGCCAATACTCGCATGATGACTATTGTTGTAGGCGAACTCCACCAGCGGTAGATGATCATCCCAGCTTCCTTTGAAGTCCATCACACAAGCTCTCGGCATATCCTCAAGCGTCTGAATTGTTCTCTCGCTCTGGCCATCGATTTGAGGATGGTACGCTGTACTCATTTGCAACTGCGTTCCCAAACATTCTTGCAAACGCTTCCAGAAATTTGACGTAAAACGCGAATCTCTGTCTGACACAATCGACACCGGAACACCATGTTGAGAAATAATTTCCTTCACGTATAGCTTCGCTAGCTTATCCAGGTTGTACTAACCCTGATCGGCAGAAAGTGGGCTGACTTCGTCAGTCGATCCACTATAACCCATATCGCATAAAATCCCTTCTGAGTCATTGGAAGACCCACCACGAAGTCCATCGTGATGTGCTCCCACTTCCACTCTGGAATTTCTAATGGTTGTAGTAAACCACTCGGTCTTTGGTGTTATGCTTTGACTTTCTGACATGTTAAGCATTTCGCAACGCATTTGGCAACATCCCTCTTCATATTTGGCCACCAGAAATGATGCCTGAGATCCTGGTACATCTTTGTACTCCCGGGGTGAATAGAATATCTAGAATTATGAGCTTCGCTCAAGATCTCCTCCTTAACTTTTGGTACTGGTGGTACCCAGATTCTACCTTCAAACTATAACAGACCTTCATTATCGATCTTGAACTTGAACTCTTCGCCATCGGTTATCCTCCTCCGAATCTTCTTACATTCTTCATCGTGAAGTTGTGCTTCTTTCACCTTGTCCACAATAGTAGAACCAGTGGTTACTTGAAATAACTTCTCATCCAATTCCTTTGGAAACTTTACTTCCAATTCCAATCTAGCCATCTGTTCTATTAACCAATTCTGATCAGTTAACACGTTCAGCTTCTCCCGACCTTTTCTACTCAAAGCATCGGCAACAACGTTAGCTTTACCCGGATGGTAAAGTATCTCGCAATCGTAGTCTTTAATCAGTTCCAACCATCTTCTTTGGCACATGTTCAAATCCTTCTGGGTAAATATATACTTCAGACTCTTGTGATCTGTGTATATTTCACACTTTTCTCCATATAAGTAGCGTCTCCAAATCTTTAGAGCAAACACTACTGCCTCCAATTCCAAGTCATGGGTCGGATACCCCTTCTCGTAGTCCTTCAGCTGACGTGATGCATAGGCAATGACTTTGCCACTATGCATCAACACACAGCCTAATCCTTTATGTGAGGCATCACTATTTACCACGAAATTCCCTGAACTATCCGGTAAAGATAATACAGGCGCAGTACTCAACCTCTTCTTTAACTCATGAAAACTCTCCTCACACTTCTCCGTCCAAACAAACTTAACTATTTTACGAGTCAAATTCGTCAACGGAGTTGCAATTTTAGAAAAGTCTTGGATAAATCTTCGGTAATAACCAGCCAATCCCAAGAAACTCCTCACTTCAGACAGCGTCTTCGGCTGATCCCAATTCATTACCGCTTCAACCTTCGACGGATCTACCGAAATACCATCCTTGTCGATCACGTGGCCAAGAAATTGCACACGTTCCAACCAAAATTCGCATTTTGAGAATTTAGCGTAAATCTTTTCTCGTCTCAGTGCTTCTAAGGTTAGTCGTAAATGTTCAGCATGCTCCTCCTCGGTCTTGGAATAAACCAGGATGTCATCTATAAATACTACCCCGAACTTGTCCAGAAATGGTTTGAACACCCTGTTCATTAGGTCCATAAATGCAGCTGGGGAATTCGTGAGACCAAATGACATCACTAAGAACTCGTAATGACCATACCGAGTCCTAAAAGCAGTTTTTGGTATATCTTCCTTTCTCACCTTCAACTGATGATACCCACTTCTCAAATCAATTTTTGAGAAGTACTTTGCACCCTTTAGTTGATCAAACAAGTCATCGATCCTAGGTAAAGGATACTTATTCTTGATCGTAACTTTATTCAACTCCCTATAATCAATGCAAAGACGCATCGATCCATCCTTCTTCTTCACGAATAAAACAGGCGCTCCCCACGGCGAAACGCTCGGTTGGATATACTTCTTGTCTAACAGTTCTTGCAGTTGAACCATCAGTTCCTTCATCTCGACTGGAGCCATTCGGTACGGAGCCTTCGAAATTGGAGCAGTTCCCGGCGCTAAATCGATCACGAACTCTGTCTCCCTATCTGGCAAAAGTCCTGGCAAATCGCTCAGAAAAACGTCCACAAACTCCTTAACTACCAATATCTCCTCTACCTTCGAGCTCTCCTTACGCGTATCTGCTTTGAAGGCTAAATATCCTACACAGCCTTGCATCAAAAGTTTTTTAGCTTGCATCACCGTCAGATAATTATCTTGTCTAGGTGATTTACTACCATAGAACACCAACTTCGACGGAGTCGTAAGGTTTGCTGACTTCTTCTGACAGTCGATTACTGTCCCATGGTTGAACAACCAGTCCATACCTAGTATGACGTCGAATTTCCCAAGTTTAATCGGAATCAAATCTACTCTAAGCTCCTGACCCTTAATATCCAGTCTACAATTCCTATAAATGCTCCTAACAGGAATAACCTCCCTATTCGCAATCTCTATGCTCAAAGGGTAAACTAACTCCTCTACAAGTAAGTCTAGGGTTTTAGCAAAATCATCAGATATGAATGAACAAGTAGCACCCGAATCAAATAATACATATGCATTTATACTATTGATCAGAATAATACCTGCCACCACGTCTTTTGATTGCACCGCGTCTTGCACCGTCATATTGAATGTGCGGGCAGTGGGTCGAATGGCCTGTAGTGGTGATGGTCCGGCAATAGTCAGAGTGCTTCCGCTGCCCTTTCCTCCATTCCCTATTGACCCTGTCGCTAGCTTCTTAGGGCAGTTACGAGCCATGTGATCCTTGGATCCACATGTATAACAAGCTCCTTTCTTGGGGTTTGGGCAATTTGGCGCGATGTGGCCTTCCTAACCACAGTTGTAGCACACGCATTTCCCTTTCATACATACTCCAGTGTGAGTCTTCCCGCATGTAGCACACGCTTCGAGCTTCCTCTTCTGCTGGCCTCCCTAATGACTCCCAGCAGAGTTATTGTCATTCCACTTCCTCTTCTGATGGATAGCCCCGCTACCACTAGCCTTAGTTTTCATTTCATTCTTCTTCTTCTTATCTTGGTTGAATTTAGTCACCGCTTCGCTCCCCCCTTCAGCTAGAATAGCCTTTTCCAGCACGGCTGCAAACGTGTTTAGCTGGAACATAGAGACCTTGCTGTAGAGCCAGGGTTTCAGTCCCCGCTCAAATCTCCTCGCCTTCCTAGCATCCGTGCTGACCTGGTAAGTAGCGAACCTAGCCAGTTCGTTAAACTTCGTCGCATATTCCGACACTGTCATCGTTCCCTGCTTTAGCTCTAGGAATTGGACCTCCATCTGGTCCTGCAAACTCACTGGGAAGTACATCTCGTAAAACATCTCTTTGAAACGTTCCCACATTATGACTCCTTCTCCCTCTCTAGTCTTATTCGCCAGCCACCAGAAGCTAGCATCTGACTTCAACATAAAAGTCGCAAATGCCGTTTTCTGGTCTTCACTGACCCTAGGCACGTCAAATACCTTTTCTCTTTCCATAATCCACGTCTGAGCACCTATAGGGTTTGTCGACCCCTTAAATTCTAGCGGTCCTACTGCCTTAAACAATTTGAATGTCGTGGCCTGTACTTGCGGCTGATTCGCCATTGCTCCTGCCAGCAGGTTTACTAATTGTTGAACTGCATTAGGGTTTGTTGCATCATTATTGTTGTTGTTCGTCGAACCCTCGGGGTTTTGACGTGTAACTCTTCTTCTAGGAGGCATTTTTTGATAAGAAAATATTATTATTAGATCCTTTATTCAAATCTTAAGTATTCAAGTTCATACTTAAACGTTCAAATAACTTAGTTCACACATAACATATCAATAAACCTCTTTTATTCATTAGTCGTCGTTTAAAATATCAATCAGATAGCATTTCTGCCATTTACGTCATCCTTCCTGAACTGAAAAAGTTGCAGGATTACATTATTTACTTATCCCATTCTTATCTCAATTATGGAATTTACTTTATTTACTACAAAAGCAACACATAAACAAAAACTCTACTACTACTGCTACTGCTACTACTACTATTACTGCTACTGCTGCTACTGCCTAGGCATATTAATACGTCGCACAGCCTCTCTGCGTTCCTCTTCCATTACCCGAAATGCCATTCTTCGGTCCACCACATACCACGGTAAACCTTGGAACTGAGCTGGGTAGTAGAAAATATGGTCCTGAGCTCTTTCTATCGCTGTATGAAAAGCATATTCCGTTTCCCTCAGCTTGGCCCTCTTGGCTTCAGCTTCATCTTCAGCTCGATCAGCTAGTTGATTAGCCCTCAAGCTTGACTCCTTAGCTCTAGCACGCTTTCTTGACTCCTCCTGGATGTCTTGCTTCAACTTTGCCAGTTCAAATCGAGCAGCATCTCTATCAACCTCCATATGTATCAGGTTCCACTGTGCATCTCCCAAGTCACTTGCCATTTCCTCGATTGTATTGTCTCGTTGCTGGATAGTTTCCTCGAGATCTCCTACTCATTCATGAAGCTCTACGTTGCTATCGTAGGCTGCCTCGTACATCTCAGCACTAGTAAAGTTAGGTGGGAATTCCTCTTCGGGATCCTCTTCCTCCTCTTCCTCTTCTTCAGACTCATCCTCGTCCTCATACTCTGGAATAGGTGTCAGCTCACGCTCCCGACCAGCTACGGTGATCACTGGAGATGGCTCTCTCCTAACCAGCTGCTCCCAGACAACATGTATGTCATGGGGCTCCTCCTCTCTAGGCACCTGAGGTACATCCTCTCTAGCCCGACTAGGTTCTCCAACGTTCGTCATCCTAACAAAAGAATTTTAAAGTTTATTATTACGTGATATCGAGTCGTCACTCTTCGAATACCTAAACGTAAACACATAGCACATAAGGTAGTTTATTATCTTTACCTATCACATCTATCTTTTTGATCTTACCATAAGGCTACTACCTAAGGTTTTCCCCCACCTAAGGTTTCATAACCTACGGCTTTGATACCAACCTGTGACACCGCCAAATCCAGGTACTTCATTTCCACATGATTTGGTGTTCACTTTCTAGTTAAAACATACATCTACGCAAATAAAGAATTTCAAACTAAATACAACCTTCATAAAAATCTTCCTTTAGAAAAATTGTCAACTTGTCCAATAATATCCCAGGGTTATCTAAACCTTAACATCATTCAAATAACGTAAATGCGGAAACATAAAACT
Organism: Panax stipuleanatus; assembly: GCA_020205555.1. NCBI lineage: Eukaryota > Viridiplantae > Streptophyta > Magnoliopsida > Apiales > Araliaceae > Panax > Panax stipuleanatus. The sequence continues at coordinate 91,043,475 of CM035124.1, forward strand.
TAATCAACTAAGTCTTATTACAAAAGTAACTTGGCATAACAAGCCTTCATTTATTCATCTTTCCTTTTCCTTTACTTGTTGACGGTATGTCAACATTCTTGGTCTCAACTACAAGTGGTGGTAAAACATGCAAGAGTGAGCAAACAAAAGCTCACTTGAAAATACAACAGTGATATGACATAAGTGAATCGTTTCAAAAGAGTTTGAATAACTTTACTTTCATCCATATAAAGAATTGAATTATAAAAACTTCTGAGGGTCATAAGACCTTGAACCATTGTCCTAGGTTATAAATATTTCTATTTAAACCTTTAACAATTACTAAGACTATAGACTATTAACTCGTACTCAGGGGGATCAACCCTTTGTACCATGAATTGTGCACAACCATCTTAACGCTTTCGCATAAAATATCCCCTAATTAATAGGGTTGTTCATTCTCAGAAACTGAATACAAGTCCGCACTAAAGAAAGTTTGGTTTGGATAGATAAGGGAACTTTAGAGTTCAACTATCATCAACTAGGAGTAGTTGAATCGACTTACAGTACTTTACAGTTCAATAATATAAGAATCATGAACCAATTGCAAAATATGACAATAAACTTCATAATAGATAGGCATGCTTTTAGAAACAACTCAAAGCATTCGATAGACTAAGTAGATCTTGCTTGAACAATTAAGTCAAGATCTTGTTACTAAAATAACACTTTAATACTTACGCTTTATGAATATTGGAGTATGGTATAACTTGTACCACATATAACAAGTTAAGGAACGTAAATGAACTTTCATGATTTATTGAGCAAAGGTTAGGAAATTTGCACAATGAAAAGATACAATGAATGGGCTTGTATAGCATTCAAGAGTAGCTTAAAGAACTTGCACAATATAAATGACAAGTGTAGAAACTTGCTTAACATAAGAGAATAAGGGTAAGAGAACTTGCCTTAAGCGCAAGCTACACTTTAACAATTACAACCACTTCACAAACACCCTACACATTTATATTACATTCAAACCATCTATTAGTATCCAACTACAACATTTAAACCATGGAACTTCATATTCAAGTCCAACTCACAATATATTTTACCACATTGGTTGCTAATTAGTCAAGTACGTGAGTCTATACTCACGGCATGCATTCATAAGCCTATACCTCAATGAATCGTGTTGTGTGCCTCGTGAAAGCAACACACATACACACACATGTAACACATTCATAATATACTTCAATCTAACTTAAACACATCAAAAACATGTTATCTTATTACACATTTCACTTTCCAAGTCTTAGAAACAAGTTAGCTTAATAAACGGGACATAAAAACTCAAAAACCAAAATCCAAAATTTCCGGGCAGCAGCATCACCCGCTGGGGCGGGTCCTCCCCTTGCTGCACTTCATGGTTCGCGAACTGGTGGAGAAATAAGCCAATTTGGCTCATTCCTTCACACCGAATTTGATTTTTCCCAACATGATAAACATAAAACTTGATATTAACAATATTTTAAACTTATTAACATGCTCATAACATATATAATCCATAAAACACATAATCCAAAACAAGATTTAATGATTTTCACAGAAAAAACATAATTTTAAGCGCTCTTGACGGAAATTACTATTACGAACTCGTTTTTCAATCAATTCAAGTGATTCCAATTGTGATAACTCATATTCTTAACATATTAACATAATACATGATCAATTTTAACAATAAATCAAAATCAAACATCAATTTGATAGTTTCAAAAGCCATTTTTTAGAAATAACTTCACCGAAAATCACTATGAACACACTTACTATTTTTTTTAATCAAAAATTCATGGATTGAATTGCTAGAACAACCATATAACTCATATATAATCATGTTATATCACATATTACACATAATTCATGCTCACATCAAGGATTTAAAGAAATTTTTAACATAAATTCATAATCTAACACTATGAACGTGAATTTCATAGTGTTCATCATATACTTGTGAATTGAAATTCTTAAACAACTATGAAACTCTCATGTAAACATATATATATATATATATATATATACATATCCCATTCACATATGAAAATAACAACTTTCACAAAGAGACTTCCACATAGAATTCTAAAACCATGAAAACATAGAAGAATATGCTTTGAAAACTTGTTTTTACAACAATTGTATTTTGAAAACACTTTCATGGTATACAATTATATATGAAAACATATGAACACCATATATACATATAATTTCATGATTGTAAAAACCTAATTTGATAAAGAAGAATTACAACACATAAGAATTGAGTACAAGGGTTAGGGTATAACCTTACTAGTTTTAATTAAAGAGAAGAGATGATGAAGATGATGATCCTCTCTTGCCTTCTCAAGCTTTTCTTCCTCTTCTCTATTCTTCTTCTCTAACAATTCTCTCTAACTCTCTTCTTCTTTTTCTTTCTTTGTTTTGATTTAGGCTTTTAAAAAACTAACGTATCTTTTAACTTAACATATATTATACAATATACATATACATATATAATATATATGTAACTTATATTATTAATATAGCTAATAACTAATATACTAATTGCTATACTAACTACCACTTATTACATAGGTTACAAAATTTGAAAAGAGCAAGGCCATGTTTGGCAAAACAAAGCTATTTAAAAAAACCACTTTTTAGCTAAGGCCTTGTTTGGTAAAATAGGGTTAATCAAGTATAAGGGCCTTGTTTGGTAAAACACTTTAAACCCTTTTTCCATTCTTTTAATAACTCTTTAAATCCATAGATTAAATATTACACTTATTTAATTAAATTACAACACTAACAATCACCTAATACCAAATTGTCACACAATTGTAATTCATTTATTAAACATAATTCATGTAACAAATTATTAACACTTAGCACATAATATTAAATCTAATTTGAATTATTCTTAATTAAATTAAAATTATGCTACACCATTGCTAACATATCAATTTAATTAAACATGTAGCACTTAATTAAATTATCCACAATAACTACACAATTTATTTATTAACTCAACAAATAAATTCCGTAAAATATTTATTTAATTCAATAAATATTTACAATTAACATATAAAATTCTCAATTGTTACATGTTATGTAAATAGATGCACTAGTACTACTTTTGGTTTACTAGGGTTATATTAGCCTCAGCAGGTGCGAGGCAGTTTGTATGTAGGTTGTATTTTCCTCTTATGTAGGTAGGAAAGAATGGCTTAAGTGAATCCCATCTTTTGTTATTTAAATGGGATGGTACCATTTATAGCAATATACCTGTAATGAACGTGTAAAACACCAAAGTTGGTATATGAATATAAATGCATTATTATGATATGTGTTTGATAATTTAAATAGTAAATTGTCTATTTAATGTTATGTGAATTCAGTAAACTGAATCGGTATTTTAGCAAACTTGACCCACTAATGGGGAAGAAAGGATTCCAAAGTTTGGTTACCTAAAACTCTCACTTGATAATCATGTGATTGTTCGAATACAGTATTATATTACATGCTAAATACTTATATGATAATAAAACCCAAGTAACGTGTTAGAACTTTGTTTAACTAGATAATGCTGCCTAGACGAGTACTACGAAACCAAGAGATCGAAGAGTCAGTTAACAATGCAGCGGGAACTCAACCAAACCCAATGCAAGACTTTATCAACATGATGGCTGAAGCTATACGAAATCAAACTCAACCTGCAGGAAATCAGGCGGGAAACCAACTAGCTAACTTTAAAGACTTCAAGGCAGTAGGACCGTCGGAGTTTAGAGGAACAACAGACCCGATAGAGGCCCAAACATGGATAAAGGAGATTGAGAAGGCCTTCGTTATTGCTAGAGTAGCAGAGGAGCAGAAGATAATTTTTTCTACCTACTTGATGAAAGGTGAGGCTAATTACTGGTGGGAGTCGAACCAAGCTAGAGTCGGGACGGAAGTAGTAGCCTGGACAAGGTTTAAGGAGTTGTTCTTTGAGAACTATTTCTCGGAGTGTATGCAAGCCAGAATGGAAGTGCAATTTCTTGAATTAAAGCAAGAAAACATGGTAGTTGCCGAATATGCAGCAAAATTCAATGAGCTAGCCAAATTCGCACCTCATCAAGTGGATACAGAAGTACGGAAGGCGCGTAGGTTTGAGAATGGGCTGAAATTGTGGATACACAACAAAGTTGCAGTGCTACAAATTGCTACATTTTTAGCATTGTTAGAAAAAGCTATCATTGTAGAAGGTAGTAGTGAGGTTGTATCTAAATACAACTGGGAAAAAAACAAGAAGAGAGTAGAAGGTGGAAACCAGAATGTTAGCAGTGGTGGCAGCAACAACAGGAAACGTAAGTGGAGCAGCGGTGGCAGTAATTTGGAGATTCAGCAAGGAAGTGTGCAATAGAAGAAGCAGGTATGTGGGAATTGTGGAAAGGGTCACTCGAGAGAGTGCATGAAAGGTAAAATGGTCTGTTATACCTGTGGACAAGAAGGGCATATCTCATCCAATTGTCCTAAGGCGAAGAAAGGAGGTTGTTGTTTCAATTATGGAGAAGCAGGACATCGGATCAAGGACTGTCCAAGGAAGAAAAACACGGATGGCAGAAGCGGCAATAGGGGCAACAACACTAGGGCAACCAGTGGAGGACCAGCCCAGCCAAATTAGCCAACAGTAAGGACCTTCAACATGACAGTGCAAGATGTCGTGGCATCCAGGGAGGTGGTGTCAGGTATAATTCCGATCAACGCTATAAATGCATGTGCGTTATTCAATTCGGGAGGTTCATATTCTTTTGTATCTGAAGAATTTGTGCAAAGATTAAATTTACCTCGTGAACTATTAGAACACCCAATGAATATAGAAGTAGCGAACAAAGAAATTATCCCTGTAGACCACATTCATAGGAATTATTATGCTGATTTGAGAGGGTTTAAGCTTAACGTGGATTTGATACCGATTTATCTTGGAGAGTTTGATGTAATCCTCGGGATGAATTGGTTATCGAGTCACGGAGCGGTTATTGACTATAAGAAAAAGTGCATACACCTAAAGACTCCGAATAAGTCGAAGGTGGTATTTTATGGTAGTAAATCGCCGAGATAATCTTGTTGTTTGATGATGATGCAAGCAAAGAAGTTGCTTAGGAAGGGTTGTATAGGTTATTTGGCTCATGTTGTGGATACTCGCAGAGTCGAGGGTGAACTGGGTCAGATACCTATTGTAAGGGAATTCGTTGATGTCTTCTCAGATGAGATTTTGGGATTGTCACCGGATAGAGAGGTAGAGTTTGTTATTGATTTGGCACCAGGGACAGCACCGGTATACAAAGAGCCATATCGTATGGCTCCAGTAGAAATGAAAAAATTGATGGTTCAACTACAAGAGTTGTTAGATAAGGGATACATTCGACCGAGCGTATCACCGTGGGGAGCACTAGTCTTATTCGTGAAGAAGAAAGATGGGTCATTAAGGCTTTGTATCGACTACTGAGAGTTGAATAAGGTCACCATTAAGAACAAGTACCCGTTGCCCAGGATCAACAATTTGTTTGATCAGTTAAAGTGGGCGAAATACTTTTCAAAAATCGACTTGAGGACCGGTTATCACCAACTGAAAGTGAGGCAAGAGGACATTTAGAAGGCAGCATTCAGGACTCGGTATGGACACTTTGAGTTTCTGGTAATGTCATTTGGGCTGACGAATGCGCCAGCAGCATTCATGGACTTGATGAACAGAGTGTTCAAGCAGTATTTGGATAAGTTCGTTGTCGTGTTCATCGATGACATTCTAGTGTTTTCAGAGACGAAGGAAGAGCACGCTGAATATCTAAGAATAGTGTTAGAGACGTTGAGGAGGGAGAAGTTGTATGCAAAATTCTCTAAGTGTGAATTTTGGTTGCAGAGAGTGCAGTTTTTGGGTCACGTTATCGACAAGGATGGAGTTTCTGTGGATCCGGCAAAAGTAAAAGCAGTTATCAAGTTGGAGCAGCCGAAGACGCCGACAGAGATCAGGAGTTTCTTGGGATTAGCAGGATACTATCGGATATTCATCCAGGATTTTTCAAAGATAGCATCGCCATTGACCAACCTTACTAGAAAGACGATGAAGTTCGTTTGGACGGAGAAATGTGAGGAGAGTTTTATGGAGTTGAAGAAGAGGCTCAGTCAAGAACCTGTGTTGGCTTTACCAGACAACACGGGAGGATTTGTAGTGTATAGTGATGCGTCACACAAGGGTCTTTGATGTGTACTGATGCAGCACGGCAAGGTCATTGCGTACGCTTCATGTCAGCTGAAGGACTATGAGAAGGGTTATTCGACTCATGACCTGGAGTTAGCAGCGGTAGTTTTTGACTTGAAGATTTGGAGGCATTATTTATATGGTGAGAAATGTGAGATATATACATATCACAAAAGTCTGAAGTATATCTTCACACAGAAAGAGCTAAACATGAGGCAGCACCGATGGCTAGAATTGATCAAAGATTATGATTGTGAGATTCTGTACCATCCAGGCAAAGCAAATGTAGCGGCAGATGCTCTGAGCAGAAAAGGCAGGGAGAAGTTGCTGAAGTTAACCATTCAAGAGGAATTGGTGAAAGATTTCAAACGACTGGACTTGGAGGTTAGGTATCCGATGGAGACCAACGAAAAATTATTTATAGTGGCAGCGAGCCTGACTTTATTAGATAAGGTTAAAGAGGCACAAGAGAAGGACGAAGATTACGACAACATCAAGAAGCGGTTAACTGAAGGCGACGAATTGAAATACAATATTGATGGCACTGGACTGCTCAGATTCGAAGGACGAATTTGGGTACCGTCAGTACCAGAACTAAGAGAAGAGATTTTTCAAGAAGCTCACAGTACGAGGTACTCGATACACCTAGGAAGCACAAAGATGTATCAGGATTTACGTCAATACTTTTGATGGCCAAACCTGAAGAGAGAGATTATGGAATGCGTCAGCAGATGTCCAACTTGTCAGAGAGTCAAGGCAGAGCATCAACGACCGAGCGGGTTGATAAGTGGTTTTATAACCACTTATTTAGATATCAACTCACTTCGATTGTTGCTTAAACTCATGTGTTATCGTAGCTTTTCATATTTTTTTTACTTTCTTTTGCAGATTTCTGTTTAGGAACTCTCCAGGTACATTTTGAGTTTAAAAAGACGAAAAGGTGTTGAAAAGGGACAAAACATAAAGAGCTAAGCTGTGGCACAATGTGGGCAGAATAAGAAGGGACCAAGAAGCAGTGAAATGGGTGATAGAATGAGGATATGAGCTGCATGAATCAACAAAGGAGTGAAAAGATTGACAGGGCAATGCAGCAAAGCAAAATTGCAGGATTTCCAGTATCTTCCCCTGCGCAGCTGCGCAGGCATTGGTCAGGAGCCGGCGCAGCTGCGCCGGTTAAATTTTCCAGTTGACTCGTTTTTTAATCCGGCTGTTTTGGAATTGGCTTGGGCAGTGAAGGCACTCAACTAGGGGAATGATATAAGGGCATTTTGGCATACATTTGAAGACATCCTCCCTTTGGGAGTTCAAGCCCTAATCCTCTTCTTTTATTTTCATTTTCTTTTACATTTCTTGTTTAGGAGTAGAATATGAGTAGAGATTAGACTAGTTTATAGTAGTTAGTTTTCTAGGGATTTATTAAACTTAATGGTTGAAACATTTGAAGAACATCAAGGACTAGTATTTTGATCAAGAGGAATCAGATTTTCATTTCTTACCCTTACTTTCTCTTTGATTCATATTTGTGTTCTTATGATGCTTATTCAATATGTGGATGGTATGTTTGAATTGTCTATGACTTAAACTATACTTTGAGGTTTCAATAGAACCTTTTGAGTAGTCTTTGTTTGATATGCTTCCATGTTGGTCTTGTTGGTTGTTATGTGATTGTCCATTACAATTCATGCTTTCATTGCTTAATTAATTAGCGACCAATTACTGTGATAACCTACGTGGACTTGAAAGACAAAATATAGGTTTAGATCTAATCGTAGTGGCGGGCAATTATATGTTTACATGATGTTGAATGTATGATTTGTGCCTAGGATAGACATATACCGAAGTGTCGCGCGTAGTTGATAGAGAACTTGACCTTAAACCCTATTTATTTGTAAACACCATAGACATATAGGGGTTTAGATAATGTGGGTGTTCACGTGCATCTATCATCTGTGGATTACACGTGATATGGATTTAGTGCATCGAAAGATAGCTATCTCTCACTTTCGTGTTCTCGGTTAGCAACCTTGACGATCAATTTAACCTAATTGGAAGTGTGTCGACTTAGGCGAATCATTAGGGGAAATTGGAATCTCATGCCTTTATTATCTAATTCAATTCTAGGATTATCTAGTTTAAGTTTAATTCATTGCCTAGTTTAACTTAGTTTTAATTAAAACTCTTTACCGCCCGTTTAAATAAGACCGAGATGATTATGTGCTAGTGGTTTGGCGACTGTTTATCTGTTAATTCTCCGTGGGAACGATCTTTACTTACTCTTTATTACTTGTTGGCCGTGTATACTTGCGTGTTAATTGTGTCATCTAATCGGACCAACACGGGTTTTTATAGCCTTTAGAGATTCCAGAATGGAAGTGGGAGCACATCACGATGGATTTTGTGGTGATACTTCCAGCAACGCAAAAAGGGCACGACGCCATATGGGTGATTGTAGATCGTCTTACGAAGTCAGCTCACTTTTTGCCGATCAAGATCAGGTATAGTTTGGACCAGCTAGCCAAATTATATATCAAAGAAATTATCTCGAGACATGGAGTACCGGTATTTATTGTATCAGATAGAGATTTGCGATTCACGTCAAACTTCTGGAAGAGTCTTTAAGAAAGAATGGGGACACAGCTACGGATGAGCACCGCGTATCATCTGCAGACCGATGGGCAAAGCGAGAGAACGATTCAAACACTTGAAGACATGCTCAGAGCTTGTGTGATGGAATTCAAGGGTAGCTGGGAGGATCATCTTCCATTACTAGAGTTTGCATATAACAATAGATATCACACCAACATTGGAATGCCGCCGTACGAAGCACTGTATGGGAGGAAATGCAGAACGCTCTTATGCTGGGATAAAGTGGGTGAACGTCGACTGTTGGGACCAGAATTGGTGCAGCAGACCATAGAGATCATCAAGGTGATAAGAGCCCGGGTGGTAGTAGCTCAAGATCGCCAGAAGAAGTATGCAGACTTACATCGCCAGAAGAGAGACTTTGAAGTAGGAAGCTATGCATTTTTGAAAGTATCTCCCTGGAAAGGGAAGATACGGTTTGGAAAGAAGGTTAAGCTAAGTCTGAGATTTATTAGACCATTTGAGATCTTGAAGAAGATAGGAGAAGTGGCGTACGAGGTAGCTCTACCTCCTGAATTGGAACATATTCATAATGTGTTTCATGTGTCAATGCTACGACCATATAAGCCTGATTACAAGCACGTGATATCGTACGAACTAATTCAAGTCGAAAAGGATTTGTCGTACGAGGAAATTTCGGTAGAAATTTTAGATAAAAAAGAGCAGAAATTACGAAATAAGGTTATACATTTTGTAAAAGTTCTTTGGAGGAACCACAATGCTGAAGAAGTTACGTGGGAACTCGAGAAAAAGATGAGGGAAAATTATCCACACCTTTTTGAGTAACCTTATGTGTAATTTCGGGGACGGAATTCTTATAAGGGGGGAGGATGTAATAACCATGAATTTCAAGTCACCTTATATGTATGTACATTGTTGATATTTAAAACTTTGTGCTATGTAGTGATTTAATATGTGATAACTTATGTGAAGTGGTGCATGGCTCAATAAACATATATAATATAGTTACGGATATATATAATTATAGATTTCATTAAAAATGAAAGCTTCATAACCTAATTATACATTAGGTGAGATAATTAAATAACTTAATGGTTATGGTAATAAGAAATAGTTAGTATTTGATAGGTATACTAACTTAAAGTGGAGAATTTTACTATTACAAGTTATTAATAATTTTAAACCTAATTATAGTAAACCTAATTAGGTTACAAGTTAAAGATATATGTGTAAGTAATTAAATTTCATAAGATTAAAAATAGAAACCCTAAATAACCAATTAGGGTAATATATATATATATATATATATATATATATATATATATATATATTAAAATTGTTAAACTATACTTATTACATAGCCCAAAATAATTAAAGGAGAAGCCCAAAAGAAATAAAATGCAAGCCCATACTTAGCCCACTTGATTAAGGGAATTTTAGACCTTTGATTAATCAAATTTGTGCCTTAAAATAAAAGCAAAATGGAGGAATTATGGGGCTAAGAAAAAACGGCCACATTAGGCTTTTTAGGGCAAAAAGATTATGCTAATCCAATTCCATAAGTAAAAGTTCTTACAACAAGGACAAGTGTGTCATGCTCCCATTGGTGAAAAATCTAATTAGCATCCTTAATGACATGATTAGGCATGATTAGGAAGAGATAAGGCTAACCCTATTGTCCAAGGGACAAAAAGAATATAGGGGATATTAGCTTAATCCCCACATCCCATTTCATTTCATTACATTACTTCATTTCATTTCATTTCATTTCTCCACCATTCTTCTTCTTCTATTTTCTCCCAACTAGCAAAATACAAAGAGAGGAAGAGAGAGAGATAGGTTCGAATATTGGGAAGGGGGAAGAAGGAAGTTGTTCATGCATCCCAAGTTCCTAACTTACTTTGAAAAGAAAAGGAGGACATCTCACAAGACAAGGTAAGAAAAATCAAACCCTAGTTTTATGTTTTATATGTTCTATGTGATCTTGTGAGAGATTCATGGAAGTGCAAGTTCTAAAAGGCTAAAGTCTTGTGTGAATGATAAATCTTGGGTATAATATGTTTAACTTGTTCATCTATATAAGTTTGTGTTGGAAATTTGGGGAAAAGGAAGTTAAAGTAGTTTTTAGGAAAAATTTATTTAAAGGGGGTGAACTATACCTTTCATTTTGAAATCTACAAATAGATTTTGTGATTTTGTTTCTTGGTATGCTAGAACTATGAGTTAAGAGCAAAACCTCTTTGGAAGCATGTAAAAATGTTAAAAAATGAGCAAGATATGGATTTATTACCAAAACACTTCAACTAAGAACTCATGTGCAAGAATAGCCACTTCTGTGCTCATTTCTAGGACCAAAACAGAACCAAACTTGATGTTTGATGAACGAAAACTATAGTTCGGGAAGATATGAATCTAACGAGTCTGATTGGACCCAAATCGGAGTTGTAGATTTTATTTTATTCAAGTTTTAGTAAAGGACCCCAAATTTGGAAAAAAAATCAAAAATCTTGAAAACCTACTGCCGGTTCAGCAGAACAGAACCGGCCAGAACTTTCCGGCGACCGATTCGGCCACTTTCCGGCCGGTTGCGGTGGTGGTTCATGAACCCAAATTTTTCTAAAATTTTGAAGAATATTAAGATATTTAATCTAAAATTTTTCTGGGCAGTTAGTTAATTATTAAGTAATTAGTGGTTTAAACTCATTTAAAATCATTCTAAACTCACTAATTTTTAATTTTTAATTTTTAATGCAATTAATTGATTACTAAACTAATTACATAAAATTTCAATGTAATTAACTATTTAATTATTATCTAAGTAGTATTGGGTGATAATTAAGTAGAGTTAGTATTAATAAAGTAACTATTGATTATTTAATTAAAATTAAATAATAAATAGGGTTAAACCATTAATTAATATTAAATAATGATTAAAGAATGCTTAAGTAATATTATGTAATAATATAATTACTTACTTACATTGACATAAAATTTATAAAGTAATTATTTATTATTTAGTTAATATTAAATAATAAATAAGAATAAATGATAATTAATTATTCTTAAGTTAATAAGAAAGAATAATTAAAGACTTATGAAGTAAATTAATTATTTATTATTCAAGGATAAATAATTAATTAATTATATAATAAAAGAATAAATGATAATCAATTATTCCTAAGTTAATAAGAAAGAATAATTAAAGACTTATGAAGTAAATTAATTATTTATTATACAAGGATAAATAAATAAATAATTAATATTAAATAAGAACAAAGGTTAATTAATTATTTATTTCATAATAGTAATGAATAATTAAAGACTAATAAATTAATTATTTATTATTCAAAGATAAATGATTAATTAATTATTACCTAATTAATATTAAATAATAATTAAAGACGAATAATGTTAATTATTCAATATTTAATTAACATTAAATAATAAGTAGATATAACTAGTTATTATTTATTTAATAACTAAAGGTAATTAATTAATTACTATTTAACTAATATTAAATGGTAATTAAAGGAAGATATAGTTAATACATAGAGATAATTTAAATGACTCATTAATTAAACAATTATAATAAATTGTTTAAGGGCCTAATAAGTGTTTATTACTTAAGAAAAACCTTATAAATTTATTTAATCATTAACTTAAGGTTTATTAAGTAACCTATAAGACTAATGATGATACATTATACTACGTGTATATTGTGATTGAAGTATTTGCTAGATAATAGCATAAGTAAGTGTATAGACGTACGATTATACGCAGTACTAATTAGGAGACCAACATTGTCAATGCTAGGTCAATCAAAGAGTTTTAATTAAAACTAGCTAGTTGTAGCTCGTCAAACAGGCAAGTTTCCTAACTCAAACTCGAATTATTATTTTTGAAGCATGTTAGTGAATAATTATTGTTAATTAGTCACCTCTATACTAATTATTGAGATTCGCATTTTGTGCAATTGAATTCCTGTTCTATTATTATTGAACTGCGAATTAGATTATAGTTATTCATTCATGAACTGTTTATGAGATAGATCTATGCTAAGTGTATCAGCTAGATCAAGCATGTTTAAATTTGTTAAATCAAATATGTTTTAAAAGCTATTCTTATTAAATTGATATAATAAGGACTCTTGACTGAGAAAAGGACGAATTTGATTAAAGTATGATATCAATGCTGGATTATTAAGTGTTTATGCATAAATCACGGGGTATGAAAGGCTGATCCCCTTGAATACCAAAACTTATTAAGATGTCCAGTTTAAATGTCTGAGAACCTTGGCAAATGTTCATGGTTATTTCAAACCACTCAGTACATGTTATTCAATTATTCGAATATTTATCTGTTGATTATTAATTCATGTTCCTTCACAATCTTATACTATTGTTGAACATTGAAAGTGAAACTTCTTTCTAATCATGATATATCTCCATTGTATATAAACTTGCTAAGCAAATCAGTTACTTACCCTTGCTAATATCATGACATTTATTTCAGTTAAGCCTGAAGGATCGAATATGAAAGACAAAGGCAAGGGCAAGATCCAAGAATAGTTTAGAATGAATGTTAATTATTATTATCTGATGGAATTACTTATGTAAACCTTTGGTAATATGAATGGTGTGTTTAAGTTAAGGTTAAGAAGACCTTGGGATCATGTTATGAAATTTTATTATAATGAACATTGTATGTTTATTATTCCGCAATAGTTTATAGAATGTTTATAATGATGATAGATCGTGAGCACTGAATCTGAGGTTAGAGAACCTGGATTTGGGGGCGTCAGAATTGTTCTGTCAAGATTGTGTTGATCAACACAGAACATCCAAAATGAGAAATTCTATTTGTGTTAAATAGTAGTGATGATAAACGCAAATGTCATTTAAATTGTGTCGAATGGCAGCGATGTGGAACGCGAATGTCATTCTAATATTGATCAACACAGGGTGTAAACAGGCTGACCACCTATATGCCTGTAAGATTTGTTGGTTTGCAGATAAATTTCTGTTGAAACCTTGTCAGAAACAAAGTTTATGAGCTTTATGATCTTTATCATGATACAAAAAGCTCTTCTTAAGCGAATCTTTTGACTTCATGAATTATTCGTATTGCTTCACAATTATTAATCAATTGTGGGGAATTTCTATTCTAGAGATTGGGTATAGAAAGAATGAACTTCCTTAAGAAGAAGTAGGTCGTAGAATACGACAATGGTTCATGTATCCTTGAAGAAGGAAAAAGGTAGAGTTATGAAAATAAAGATTTTCGAATAATGAAATGGATAGCGAATAGTCATGTGAAGATTAGAAACGTGAAAGAATGAAAAAGTAAGTCCGAGAATTATAAGACTTTTGGAAGAATATGAAGAATGTAACGGTTTAAAAATATCCTTAAAAAAGGACATTGAGAAATAAATAATACTCGTAGCATAATCGAGTTTGAACAACAATTACGAATTGGAACCTATAAGTATCGGTTAAGGAAAGAAAAGAGATAGGAGATATAAAACCTAAGGAAATGGTACATTGAAATGATTCAACGATAAGGTTACAAGAAAGAATAAGATCTAAACCGATTAAGAATGATTCGGTATTGTGATTTCGGGGAAGGAATCATTATAAGGGGGGAAGATTGTAATAACTCAATTTTTGGGAAATCTTAAAATAAGAATTTAATAAAGAAAATTCTTATTGGATAATATGTGAAATGATATAGTATCACATAAGTGAATACGTGTTAAGCAATTTGTGTTGTTGTGTATAATAAATGTATTAGTATTATATATTTATTATATGTAAATAAATTATGGAGGAGCAATTTATTAAAAGGGAAAGATGTGGTTAAATTTAATGATACAAAATTATTGTATGCATTAAATTTGGTAAATAAATGAACAAATTAAATGATGGAATTAAAATAATTAATGAATCAAATATTTGATGTAATGGTTTGTTGTATAAAAAGTGTTAACTTAATTATGGATTAATTCCATAATTAGTGTGATAAGTTTATATATGATTATAAATATATAATATCCAATTTTGGTTGATATTGAAATTATATGTAAATGAAATTCATAAATTAATATACATGGATATTGGGAATATAATATATGCAATATTATAAATATATATTATGAAATATATATATATATATATATATATATATATAATGTACATTCGTATTATATAATAGTATATGCTGAGAATAAGCAATTAGAGAGTTAGCAAGTATGCTAGGAATTATAAGGCCAAAGCATGCTGCTGAGTCATGAGCTAATAAGTAGAAGGTGTAAGGCTATTATACTAGCAAAGGGCACTGAGCGAATTCTTTAGGAAATAAGAGAGATAATAAGCTAAATTCAAATCTCAGCTCTTCTATTCTCATTTCCATCCGTTTCCTTTTTCTTTCTCTAACTACCCAAGCTTCTACACTTCTAAAAGTTCAAGTATTATCAAATTCCTAAGAATTGAAGGTAGCAATCTAAAATTGAAGAATAATTAGAGCAAATCTTATCAAAGAGAGGAATCAAAGCCGAGCTTGAAGCAGATTGAAGTATCAATTCCTCAATACATCTAACAGAGAGGTAATCTAACTTTCATTTGTTTAAATTCATGGAGATTAGAATTAAGAATGTACTGTTATTATTGAGATTTTTTGATTACATTAGTAATGGGTAATATATATTGAATTCCAGATAATGGCAAGCCGTGAAAATTGATATTGTATAACTGAGTATACAAAGACTATAAGTTAGTAAACTAACTTATATGTTAGTATGTTTATGTATATATTTATTTCAAATCGGATGCTTGTGGACTGAATTATAGTTAAAGGAGATTTGGTGGGTTGTGTGGAGGAATAATGAGGTGAAAATGAGATTGAAGAGTAAACAAATGGCTATGAAAAGAAGATTTCAAAATAGTGCTCACAAGTTGCTCGATAAAAGTCCTAAATGGACTGTTTTGACTAAAAATCAAATATTAGATGAAAACAAGACTTGGGTTAGATATATATATATATATATATATATATATATATATATATATATATATATGATGATAACTAAAGAGATTGAGCGTACTAAGTTAAAACGAAAAGAAATTTGAAATCAAAAAAAAAGTTTAAAAGTAGTAAGATGAGGCAATGTTAGCCACGACTTTGGGCTATTTGGAAGGTCCGAAGTGGACGTCTATTATCTTAAAAACATGGCTTGATATGTCATGTTTATCATAATCAACAGTAGACGTGAACTTAGATAAGAGCTAGAACTAAAGATTTCACAAAGTGGCCAAAATGGGAAGCTTGTTACTGCGTTTCAGCAGCAATGGGCTGTAGCAGTGTGCTACAGAGTAGCAGGGGGACCTCCCTTATGCTCTAAAATTATCACGTGTTATCTACCCAAAACGTTTGAGCTATTATTTCCCTAAATAGGTGGGTACACCACCTATACAATATGCAAATTTTCAGCATGAACGGATCAAAAGTTATGGATAATCGGGACTGTCAAAATGAAGATCAAGAAAAAGGGGGCTGTTGCCTAACGGCAGCAGCAGTGGCCAGGTTGGGCAATGGCTGAAGGTGTAAGAACCGTGAATTTCACGATTTAATTTTTTTTTTGATATAATAAGAAAATGAATATTACTTGAACATAAATGTTTATGAGTTATGAGAAAAGTAATTCGATTATATTAAATTGAATTTATAATAATTGAGGAAATATGGAGAATTGCGACTCGTAGAATGCCTTGTGTGGCATGAGAATGCCTTAAGTGAAGGATTAATTAATATTACATTGTTAATTAATTGTTGTTAGTGATAGCCTATTAATGGGTAATTATTAATATGTTATTGTGAGTAACAAAATATTTATGAGTAAATAATTGATGAATATAATAATAGTTATATTTATTTAATTATTTGTTGTGTGCAATACATGTTATAGTTCAAATAATATTGTTAAGAATAATAACCTGTTAAAGAATAAATAAAAATATTAATGGAAATGAGAATTTATTTGAATAAAAATAATTTTGTGAGTTAACTCAATTATATTAAATTAAGTAATTATAATAATTGTGAAAAATGCAGAGTTTATAATAAACTCGTGAAAGCCTTGTGTGGCATAGTGATGAAGAATATTACTGATGATATTAATTGAAGAAGGACTTAATAAGTGAACAATTAATCTATAGTAACTGTTAATTGTTATTGTTAAATATTAACTAATTGTTATGGAATATTAGTAGCGATTAATAATACGTTAATTATTATTAATTCAAGCGAAGAAATAATAATAAACCACCTGTTTATAAATATGCTGAGATTTATATTTGTTAATGTGATAATTAATCTTATGATTATGAATTAAGTGTTATTAATAATTACGAGGAATGGATTAATTAATATTACTAATTAATTGATAAGATAAATAAATTATTTACTTCTATGTGCAAGCATGCGAATTAAATGTATAGCGTATAGTAATTAACTATATAATATATAAAGTTTAAAGTGCGGTGTGACTATATTATATAGAAACCATATAGTAAGATTTACTAAGTTATATGATAATGCCTATGTGACTATGTGAGTGTGTGGACATTAAAATAATGTATTATGAATATAAATAATAATCGATGATTAACTATATATATAATGAAATAATAGAATTAAATAAAGGAGATAATGTGAGGTGATTATAACCGAGTAAATTATACCGGTGAGATAAAATGTACATGGATTATATGTGTTCAAATTGCATTTACTACATTATGTGAATTCATTAGGATTACATTGTGACTCTAACTAAAGTATAACCTAAGTGTGTTTATCATGAAACTAAGTATGTTGTATTGCATGGTTGCCAAGTTGCTGAGCTTCTAATTGGCTTGTCCTAAAATAACAGTCACATTCTCTTCACGTGATATACTCCAAGCTAGCCTATTCCCTATTCCCTCAAACTCATCAAATTCTAGCTCATAATTAATGGGGGAGTGGGAATCATGATGGGTTCTACCAACTAATTACCTACCACTCCATAACCTTCATGCAATCCTTCAATCCATTGGTTTGGTTTGGGAGAGAAAATCATTGTCTGGTTATTGTTTGTTCTATAAATTGAGCCCCCTCCTTCACAAATTCATTTGCTGAGAAATTCTAAGTAAGAATTGAGAGTGTATTGTGAGTTGTTAGATAATTACAGAGGAAGAAGCTTCGATTCCAGCAAACATACTTTCCATTACAAAGGTATACTACAATTTCGTTTCTTCAATTCTTGTTTACTGTCAAAACTATGATTCTTGAATTAAGCTTGAATAATATGATAAGTTGATTAGATTATGTTTGTTAGATATTATCTAAGTTAGTGGTATGTTTAAACTACAATGTGGCATGATTATAATCAAATTCGTAGAAAGAATTGAGATTTGGCTTAGCTTATGCCGAAGCAGAAGCAATCAACTCGGTCCAGGCAACGGCGCAACTGCGCCCTGGTTATACTGGGGTGCTGCGCAGCTGCGCCAGTACCAGACTTGCATGTTGTTGGCCAAGGCCCTGCGCAGCTGCGCCAGTTTTGAACTGGGGAGCTGCGCCGGTCACTGATCCCAGTTTCTGCAGATTTTGTTCCTACTTGATGTCTGCTAAGTGATAGATATTGAAAGGAATTAGGACAAGCATGATAATGGGTTTGACCTACTTATATGAGTATATGGAGATAACATAAACATGATTTGGCTATGATTGCATGCAAGAATTATGAAACGACATATAGTGTTGAAGTAAACTTAAAGTTTAATGGACGATCGTCAACGTATATGAAGCATGATTATATTCTGATTTTGATACATGTTTGTATGACCTAGAAACACATGATTTGTATGTTCACTTGCGTAGATAAGTTTCATAACGAAATACGAACGTGCAAACCTCATTAGTAACGGAAATGTAAGTTTTACAAACGAACTTTTGACATGTGTGTAACATATTGATATTCTGATTTTTGAGGCATAATAGTATGAGGTAAAGACACATGAAAGACATAATAACTTATGTATATATAGTTCATAGTATGACAAGAGCATGTTAGACCTCACTAGCAAACATTTCTAACAAAAATGCAAGTTTTGAAGGTTGATATTGACATGAAAAGACCATATATACATTCTGATTTTTCGGGCATGTTTATATAACCTTGAAATATATATCGGACCTATTGACTTATGTATATGGATTTTATGATGTAACACGAACATGTTAGTAAGCCTTACTAATAAAAATATAAGTTTTGGTTGAGAACCTTAACATGTTATTGCAAGTTTCGTATTCTGGAGTTTACGGACATATGAGATAATACTCGTAGATCCACTCATGTATCATACATGTATATATACCATGCTAGATGTCATGATTAAAATTTAGCATAAACGAAGCATGTTTTCAACTAATAACTGTAATAGTTACATGTATGAAATGTGAATACTCATAAGTATGCCCAATGCAAAGTATATGAATACCTTATGTGTTTAAAGAGCGAGCATGATAGGCCTTGTGAATTCCATGACCTTGAATGGCTTTAAATTATTGAAAGTGTTAACTTAGAATCTATTGCATGTATGATTGGAACAAGGAAAGGTTGTATACACATGAAAGTATCCTTTAAACATGTATACATGCTACGTGATATTATATGATGTTACCTAAATCCGATTTTGACGGTTAACTTATGAGAATGCCATAACTTGCTAACATAAAATACATTTAGTATTAATAATGGTCTTATGTGATATTAATAATATGAGAGCATGTTTGCTAATTGTTGCGATCTTATATGATATGAGAATGTGTTTAAACTCAAAAAGAGGAACGTTGAGGATAAAGGTATATTAGTCAAGACTTGTGAATTAAATATGATACTATATATGACTATATAATAAGGTTAAAGATTTAACTTATATGTGGATGGTATATATGAGATAAAGTATAACGTTAAACAGTATGACTAATGGATATTATATATATATATATATATATATACGTAACTATATTACGATAGGGATTCGAAAGTGTCGATTTATTTAACGAGGATAAACTACGCATAAGGAAAGTTTCCTGACTTACACTCATTTATAGTGCAAGTATCTGAACCCTACTTTTATTGTGTTGCAAGTATCCTATCCTTGTGGTTACTTATTCGAGGAACGTCATAAGCAAGTTCCCTAACTTATACTCTTTCATTGTGCAAGTTTTCTTGAAACCGTTCTTGTATATTAATTGCAAGTATCTGACTACTTTTTTATTGAGCAAGTATTTGATTCATACTGTTCATTGAAAACATATTCGAGCTTGTACTAACTTTGGTCGTACGAGTAAATAGGTGCTAAAATAATTCTTGCCTTACAAACTTATGTTTCATAGTTTGATTTAAATCACGATTATATTCTTCGAATTATTGTTGCGAGTATTGAACTCATAAATTTTTTCTTATAAACATTGTTAAAATTGTCTACGCCATTTAATTCGGCTAGACCAATATCATGAATTGGAAAGCAATCCACACCAATTACCATGGTGCGGACTCCTATAATATGACTGAGTTGAACAACCCTTATAAAAAGGGGAACTATATAGTCAGGTTGCCGACAGTGGTGTGGTAGGTTATGCATAACTCCAGGTACGATAGGCTGATCCCCTAATTGTACTTGGTTGGGTTACCAGAAATATTTTTGGTGATTCTAGTAGAAGTTCATGGTTCTTAGCGACCACTCAGTATCCAGTATTTATTTACTTGAAACTTTGAATTCTTTGGATTCTTTTATAAATCCTTGGTCCACAACGACACTTAGTGATATCTATCCATTCACTTGAAATTATTGAAACTTTTGAATCCTTAAATAACTTCTTGACCCGTAGTAGTCCTTATTCAACTTCACAGAATAGATTTGGAAGTCATTGCTATTTATTTTGTTCACAACATTCTTATTTGAAATCCTGAGCGATTAATTATCGTTTTACCCTTGAGATTTAGAACTGTATATATTCCTATTCACATTTATTGGCATATTACTTGCTGAGCAAATTTGTTGCTCACTCTTGCTTCCCATAAACATTTAAGTTAGGGCAGGGCAAGGTGGAACCCCAGGACAGGACAAGTGCGAAGGCAAGGCTATGGAGTAGCTGTGCTTTTCTCTATTAGGATGTTTCCGTTATGTTGTATTAAGACTTATTTAATGTTATGTATTAAGATATGTTTGGTTTAAGTTATGAAGTGTATTAGTAATAGTTTCGAGACTTGGGACGAGAATATTTATGTTATATCAATGTAAATTATTCTGTTATTCCATTGTTTGAGATTTTAGTTGTTATTACAATTAGTACGTGATGAACCGAATTTGAGATCAGTGACGGTCTGAATTTGGGGGCGTCACAAGTTGGTATCAAAGCTGTAGGTTATAAACCTTAGGAGCGAGAGTCCTTAGGATATAACCTTAGAAGAATTTAGAGAATAGAAGGAGATAAAACTCATGTAGAGTTTTCTTAGAAAGCTACTAGAAGTGTTATGAAATATATTTTCATTCCATAAAATGAAATTATGTTTTATTCGAAGATGATAATAAAGTTATTGGTTTTGTGATTATGGATAGAGATAGGTAAACCTAGTAGGGTCATGGAGGAGGAACCATGTGATATACATGTGGTGTCCGCAACACCCATTGAAGTTATGCCTTTTACAGCAATAACCTTAACCTAGGAGGGGATGGAATCGGAATCCAAGCAGAAATCCACGGTGAAAGTTTTCTTTCAGGATTGAGGCATGTGTGAGTTACTTTAAGATGAAGAATAAGATACAATAGTGGAAGGCGAAGTTCTAAAACTTCAGTTTAGTAACTAACAGATATAGACATAGTGAAGGTAGTAGGTAGATAGTGGAATGAGTGTCGCGAATGATACGATAAATATTTATAGATGCAAAACAGTGTTATAGATCCCAATTTTAGGGATAATGTGGGAAGTATCTTTCTAACCCCAACTTTAGTGGTACCCGAGAGGGGTATGTATTGAGACTAGCAGAATGCTATACGATGTGATATGTTTTCTTGTGGCATATTTTTATTAAACGTGCGTGTAGTAACCAGATTATGTTATATAATAACAAGGGAGAATAGACATAAAACTTATACGTCTTAAGAAGTATTAGATGTTTAACAAAGAGATGATAATACCATTTTATTTCTATGCAGAGAAATGTCAATACCTTAAGGAGGAGAGACTCGTCAAGCAACGGAGAATGGAGATAGGGAACTGAATCAAGAACCCTTACAACAATTATTAGACCTTATAGTAAATGCTTTTGAAGAAAGAATCAATGATTATAAGAAGAGGCAGACGAAAACTTCTGAGGTAGGAAAAGATACTAATTTGACTAAAGAAAGAGAGGTTAATAATTCAAAGAAAGCGAACGAAGGTAGGATGGAAAAGAGTAGTAGTGGTAGCAGTAAGAATTTCAAGAGGAAGTGGAATGAGAATAAGTATGTACGAGGAGAAGGACAACTATGGAAGAAGAAGATAGAAGCCTGTAAGGAATGTGGAAAGAACCACATGGGAGCATGTTTGAAAGGAAAATATGTATGTTATAAGTGCGGTGTGAAGGGTCATATTTCTCCTAACTGTCCTAGGGAGGAGAAAACCATAGATTGTTTTGCGTATGGATCTGAAAAAAGTCAAATACGTTATCGGCAGATGGAAACGAACGAGAAGGGAAACGAAAACAAAAGAAGACGGGACAATAACAACATCAACAATAATCCGAGGGGAAGTCACCAAGAAGGACTCAAGAAAAAGAACAAGGTTTGCCCATACTGTGGAAAGAGTCATCAAGGAGAGTGCAGGCGTTTGCTTTAACTGCGGCTAGGAAGGGCATATTTCCCCGAATTGCCCAAACCCGAAGAAGATCAGAGGATGCTTTGCTTGTAAGTCAACAGATCATCAGGTTAAGAACTGCCCAAAGAAAGGAAGGAAGGAAAAAGACAGCAACAAAGGAAGCCATAGCGGGAAGACGACAATAATCGAACTAGCTCAATCGAGTGAACCAATGCCAAGTACGACTAACGTTATGATACATGATGCAGTGGCGTTCCAAGTCGTGATGTCAGGTGCTGTCTTAATCTATAATATAAATGCGTATATATTATCTAATCCGAGTGCTATCTTTCCCTTTTGCATCTGAAGAACTGTGAGACGACTAAGTTACCCCAAGAACGATTAGAAGATCCTTTAAACGTAGAAGTTGCGAATAAGGAAGTAATTTTTGTAGAAATTTGTTTGTCGATATTATTGCGCATAAATTAGGGAACGTAAGTTAAGCATAGACTGGATTCTGATAAAATTTGGAAAGTGTGATGGGATACTAAAAATGGACTGATTATATAACCATACTACGATAATTGATTGTTAGAAGAAAAATGTGAACCTCCAGAATCCAAACCGGTCTAAGGAAGTGTTTTATGGTAGCTCGTCGTTTAGGCAATTGTGTTGCCTTACGATGATGCAGGCCAAGATATGTTAAGAAAAGTTGGTATAAATTGTTTCACTTTTATTATAGATACTAAGAGAACAGAAGTAGAAATAAATAATGTATTAGTAGAACCAGAATTTCAAAATGTATTCCCAGGCTATCTGTCAGGCCTTCCGCCAGAGAGAGAAAACAAGTCGTAATAGATTTAGTATCGGAGACTGCACTGATTTCGAAAGCACCTATCTTATGGCACCGGTAGAAATGAAGAATTATTAATACAATTGCGAGAAATGTTAGATAAAGGGATATATTCAGTCGAGTGTGTTTTCCCTTGGGGAGCACCAGTGTTGTGTGTCAAGGAGAAGATTAGTTTTAGGGCACGTCAGATCCGACAGAGTTGAAGGCGGTAAGTAATTGGGAGCAGACGAAGACTACCATTGAGAAATTCTCTATTACCTGGAAAAGGCAAACGTAGTAGCCGATATGCTAAGTAGGAAAAGGGAATGGAGAAATTATTTAAGTTGATAACTCGAGAGAAACTAATCAGGAAGATGAAGAGATTGGAAATAGAAGTGAAAGGACCCAGAGAGTCCAAAGGGAAGTTTATAAGGGAGGTTTGTCTAGCGTTGTTGGATAGAGTGAAGGGATAACAAGATAAAGACAAAAAGTGCGAGAAGATAAAGAGAAAAAGTTCAGAAGAAATAATAATGGTATCTTGAGAATTGTAGATCTAGCGTGAGAGTCAACCGTAACTAAAATTGTGAGATAAGAGTTTTCATGAGGCATATAGTTGGACATATTTTGTTTACCCAGGAAGCACGAAAACGTATCGGGATCTTCGAAGACACTATTGGTGGTCAATATGAGACGAGAAGTTGTAGAATGCATCGACCGATTAAAGAAGACAACGCGCTTTCTACCAATAGATATTCGATTCAATTTAAATCAGTTAGCGACATTATGCGTAAAGGAAATCGTTTAGCGACACGAAATATCAGTGTTAATAATTTTCGATCGAGACCCGCGCTCCACTTCAAAGTTTTGGAAGAGCTTGCGTAATGAATTTCAAAGGTAACTTGGAATATCATTTACCCTTAGTAGAATTCGCTTATAGTAATAATTATTATACAAATATCGGTAAGCCATCGTACGAAGATCTCCAAGAAAGAAAATGCAGAACACCGCTACATTGGGATGAGGTCAGAGAACGACTACTTCAATTGGGATCGAATTTAGTACGACGACTGGCAGACGATGTGAAGTCAAAAAGAGCCAGATTAGTAGCAGCTCAAGATCAACATGGGAAATAAGCAGATTGGCATCGTCATAATCAAGATTTTGAATACGGTAGTTTTGTATTTCTTAAATGTTTCCCTATGAAGGGAAGATAAGATTAGGTAATAAAGAAGAATTGAGTCTGAGGTTCGTGAAACCTTTTGAAGTATTGAAGAGAGTAGGCAAAGTGGCGTACGAGGTAGCCTTACCTCTTGAAATGGAACATATCCACAGTATGTTTCATGTTTCTGTCTTACGATCATATAAGCCTAATTATAAGCGTGTGATACCCTATGAGCCCATTCAAGTAGGGAAGAATCTGACAGATGAAGAATTCCTGTCCAAATACTAGATAGGAAAGAACAGATCTTAAGAAATAAAATTATATTTTCTGTGATAGTGCTTTGGCGAAACCACGATGCCAAGAAGGCCACGTGGGAATTAGAAGATAGGGCGACGAGGGACAATCCCCATCTATTTGTGTAGCCTTGTACCAATTCCGAGGACGGAATTTTTATAAGTGGGGAGGATGTAAGAACCGTGAATTTCACGATTCAATTTTTTTTTTGATATAATAAGAAAATGAATATTACTTGAACATAAATGTTTATGAGTTATGAGAAAAGTAATTCGATTATATTAAATTGCATTTATAATAATTGAGGAAATATGGAGAATTGCGACTCGTAGAATGCCTTGTGTGGCATGAGAATGGAAAAGATGATGATTTAATTAATTTAAGAGGAAAATCGATAAGTGAAGGATTAATTAATATTACATTGTTAATTAATTGTTGTTAGTGATAGCCTATTAATGGGTAATTATTAATATGTTATTGTGAGTAACAAAATATTTATGAGTAAATAATTGATGAATATAATAAGAGTTATATTTATTTAATTATTTGTTCTGTGCAATACATGTTATAGTTAAAATAATGTTGTTAAGAATAATAACCTGTTAAAGAATAAATAAAGATATTAATAAAAATGAGAATTTATTTGAATATAAATAATTTTGTGAGTTAACTCAATTATATTAAATTAAGTAATTATAATAATTGCGGAAAATGCGGAGTTTATAATAAACTCGTGAAAGCCTTGTGTGGCATAGTGATGAAGAATATTACTGATGATATTAATTGAAGAATGACTTAATAAGTGAACAATTAATCTATAGTAACTGTTAATTGTTATTGTTGAATATTAACTAATTGTTATGGAATATTAGTAGCGATTAATAATACGTTAATTATTATTATTTCAAGCGAGGAAATAATAATAAACCACCTGTTTATAAATATGCTGAGATTTATATTTGTTAATATGATAATTAATCCTATGATTATGAATTACGTGTTATTAATAATTACGAGGAATGGATTAATTAATATTGTTAATTAATTGATAAGATAAGTAAATTATTTACTTCTATGTGCAAGCATGCGAATTAAATGTATAGCGTATAGTAATTAACTATATAATATATAAAGTTTAAAGTGCGGTGTGACTATATTATATAGAAACCATATAGTAAGATTTACTAAGTTATATGATAATGCCTATGTGACTATGTGAGTGTGTGGACATTAAAATAATGTATCACGAATATAAATAATAATCGATGATTAATTATATATATAATGGAATAATAGAATTAAATAAAGGAGATAATGTGAGGTGATTATATCCGAGTAAATTATACCGGTGAGATAAAATGTACATGGATTATATGTGTTCAAATTGCATTTACTACTTATGTGAATTCATTAGGATTACATTGTGACTTTAACTAAAGTATAACCTAAGTGTGTATATCATGAAACTAAGTATGTTGTATTGCATGGTTGCCAAGTTGCTGAGCTTCTAATTGGCTTGTCCTAAAATAACAGTCACATTCTCTTCACGTGATATACTCCAAGCTAGCCTATTCCCTATTCCCTCAAACTCAGCAAATTCTAGCTCATGATCAATAGGGGAGTGGGAATCATGATGGGTTCTACCAACTAATTACCTACCACTCCATAACCTTCATGCAATCCTTCAATCCGTTGGTTTGGTTTGGGAGAGAAAATCATTGTCTGGTTATTGTCTGTTCTATAAATTGAGCCCCCTCCTTTACAAATTCATTTGCTGAGAAATTCTAAGTAAGAATTGAGAGTGTATTGTGAGTTGTTAGATAATTACAGAGGAAGAAGCTTCGATTCCAGCAAACATACTTTGCATTACAAAGGTATACTACAATTTCATTTCTTCAATTCTTGTTTTCTGTCAAAACTTTGATTCTTGAATTAAGCTTGAATAATGTGATAAGTTGATTGGATTATGTTTGTTAGATATTATCTTAGTTAGTGGTATGTTTATACTGGGGTGCTGCGCAGCTGCGCCAGTACCAGACTTGCGTGTTGTTGGCCAAGGCCCTGCGTAGCTGCGCCAGTTTTGAACTGGGGAGCTGCGTAGCTGCGCCGGTCACTAATCCCAGTTTCTGCAGATTTTGTTCCTACTTGATGTCTGCTAAGTGATATATATTGAAAGGAATTAGGACAAGCATGCTAATGGGTTTGACCTACTTATATGAGTATATGGAGATAACATAAACATGATTTGGCTATGATTGCATGCAAGAATTATGAAACAACATATAGTGTTAAAGTAAACTTAAAGTTTAATGAACGAACGTCAACGTATATGAAGCATGATTATATTCTGATTTTGATATATGTTTGTATGACCTAGAAACACATGATTTGTAAGTTCACTTGCGTAGATAAGTTTCATAACGAAATACGAACGTGCAAACCTCATTAGTAATGGAAATGTAAGTTTTACAAACGAAATTTTGACATGTGTGTAACACATTGATATTCTGATTTTCGAGGCATAATAGTATGAGGTAAAGACGCATGAAAGACATAATAACTTATGTATATATAGTTCATAGTATGACAAGAGCATGTTAGACCTCACTAGCAAATATTTCTAATAAAAATGCAAGCTTTGAAGGTTGATATTGACATGAAAAGACCATATATACATTCTGATTTTTCGGACATGTTTATATAACCTTGAAATGCATATCGAACATATTGACTTATGTATACGGATTTCATGATGTAACACGAACATGTTAGTAAGCCTTACTAATAAAAATATAAGTTTTGGTTAAGAACCTTAACATGTTATTGCAAGTTTCGTATTCTGGAGTTTACGGACATATGAGATAATACTCGTAGATCCACTCATGTATCATACATGTATATATACCATGCTAGATGTCATGATTAAAATTTAGCATAAACGAAGCATGTTTTCAACTAATAACTGTAATAGTTACATGTATGAAATGTGAATACTCATAAGTATGCCCAATGCAAAGTATATGAATACCTTATGTGTTTAAAGAGCGAGCATGATAGGCCTTGTGAATTCCATGACCTTGAATGGCTTTAAATTATTGAAAGTGTTAACATAGAATCTATTGCATGTATGATTGGAACAAGGAAAGGTTGAATACACATAAAAGTATCCTTTAAACATGTATACATGCTACGTGATATTATATGATGTTACCTGAATCCGATTTTGACGGTTAACTAATGAGAATGCCATAACTTGCTAAAATAAAATACATTTAGTATTAATAATGGTCTTATGTGATATTAATAATATGAGAGCATGTTTGCTAATTGTTGCGATCTTATATGATATGAGAATGTGTTTAAACTCAAAAAGAGGAACGTTGAGGATAAAGGTATATTAGTCAAGACTTGTGAATTAAATATGATACTATATATGACTATATAGTAAGGTTAAAGATTTAACTTATATGTGGATGGTATATATGAGATAAAGTTTAACGTTAAACTGTATGACTAATGGATATCATATATATATATATATATATATATATATATATACGTCACTATATTACGATAGGGATTCGAAAGTGTCGATTTATTTAACGAGGATAAACTACGCATAAGGCAAGTTTCCTGACTTACACTCATTTATAGTGCAAGTATCTGAACCCTACTTTTATTGTGTTGCAAGTATCCTATCCTTGTGGTTACTTATTCGAGGAACGTCGTAAGCAAGTTTCCTAACTTATACTCTTTCATTGTGCAAGTTTCCTTGAAACCGTTCTTGTATATTAATTGCAAGTATCTGACTACTTTTTTATTGAACAAGTATTTGATTCATACTGTTCATTGAAAACATATTCGAGCTTGTACCAACTTTGGTCGTACGAGTAAATAGGTGCTAGAATAATTCATGCCTTACAAACTTATGTTTTATAGTTTGATTTAAATCACGATTATATTCTTTGAATTATTGTTACGAGTATTGAACTCATAAATTCTTCTTATATACATTGTTAAAATTGTCTACGCCATTTAATTCGGCTAGACCAATATCATGAATTGGAAAGCAATCCACACCAATTACCATGGTGCGGACTCCTATAAATTGACTGAGTTGAACAACCCTTGTAAAAAGGGGAACTATATAGTCGGGGTGCCGACAGTGGTGTGGTAGGTTATGCAAACTCCAGGTACGATAGGCTGATCCCTAATTGTACTTGGTTGGGTTACCAGAAATATTTTTGGTGATTCTAGTAGAAGTTCGTGGTTCTTAGTGATCACTCAGTATCTAGTATTTATTTACTTGAAACTTTGAATTCTTTGGATTCTTTTATAAATCCTTGGTCCACAACGACACTTAGTGATATCTATTCATTCACTTGAAATTGTTGAAACTTTTGAATTCTTAAATAACTTCTCGACCCGTAGTAGTCCTTATTCAACTTCACAGAATAGATTTGGAAGTCATTGCTATTTATTTTGTTCACAACATTCTTATTTAAAATCCTGAGCGATTAATTACCATTTTACCCTTGAGATTTAGAACTGTATATATTCCTGTTCACATTTATTGGGATATTACTTGCTGAGCAAATTTGTTGCTCACTCTTGCTGCCCATAAACATTTCAGTTAGGGAAGGACAAGGTGGAACCCCAGGACAGGACAAGTGCGAAGGCAAGGCTATGGAGTAGCTGTGCTTTTCTCTATTAGGATGTTTCTGTTATGTTGTATTAAGTCTTATTTAATGTTATGTATTAAGATATGTTTGGTTTAAGTTATGAAGTGTATTAGTAATAGTTTCGAGACTTGGGACGAGAATATTTATGTTATATCAATATAAATTATTCTGTTATTCCATTGTTTGAGATTTTAGTTGTTATTAGAATTAGTACGTGATGAACCGAATTCGAGATCAGTGACGGACTGAATTTGGGGGCGTCACAGAAGGCTACTTTGGCCCTCAGTCAACCCATTTGAGTTAGGCAAAATCGCTTAGCTAATGTGTTTCAATACTAGGGGAATGTATCAAGTATATTAACTTCAAAACTGAATATAAACAAAACAAGAATATTAAAAATAAAGATTTGTCAAAGCATGGGGTAAGGGAAGGGGCTGCTGCTAGATTGCAGCAGCAGTGCAACTATTTATGGCTAAACCGTTGGCTTCATGATGTAGTTTAAGAATTTAACCATAAAGTGTGGTTTCAAATTTTTAAATAAACACGTATATAGAATCTATAATGGATGTGTAATTCAATATAATTGAATTGATAATATAAAGGATATTTTTTTTTGAAAAAAAGTGCGTAGTAAGTTTAGAGGGCTGTTTTGGCATAATGTTGAAACGTGATAATATTTAATGCGTTAGTATACAATAATGAAGCTATAACTTATTACGGAAGCAATAAGTTACCTATACAAGCTATAATTACACTCAAAGAATTATATATGCTATGTATTCATTTTGAATATATAAATTATGTATAAAAAGTATGGAATAACCATGTATTAAGATACAAGAGGGTTATAATCTAAAGTGTGTGGTATTCATGAACTAAAATAATGTTAAGGTTTATTAAAGCGATAAAAGACTATCGAGAGTAAAAGAATAAAGGTTTTTGAAAAGAATATAAGAAATTTTCAAAAACGAGAATTAAAAGGTAATGATGTGGCCAATATGGATATGTAATATATAATTATACAGGTTATATGACATGGACGCATAACTAATATATTTTGTATGTGAAGAGAATTATTAGAAGTCATGAAAGGAAGTTAAGCATGTCCCGATGCACCAAGACAGATATAAAACGCAGTCTAGCAACCATATGATGGGTATATTCATTCGGAGCATAATAAAAGCTATAAAAGCGATATATAAACTTAAGTTTACATATATACGGATAATACATCTGTATATTGGGAATACGTGTATAGTGTGAAAAGCTATTTCAAAATTATACTTTGAAACTGAATGGTTTTCGAATTACAGAGCAAGATATACGTAAATGGGGTTAAAAACTCATTGTTAACATATATAAGCTATGTATATACATAAAATATACAAATAGCTTATATTTACCTACGAGCTAAGCGAGCAAGGTGTGAAAAGTACTGTCATATACACATGGAAAGCATGGAAAGCTATTATACATGCAAAATGGAGTTCAAGTTACTCGCGAAAGCAAAATTAAGCCATAAGTATATAAAGGATGTCATGGATGCACTATGTAACTATAAGTTTACATACAGATGCATATTAAGCCTAATCGAAGGTTTAAAAAATGTAAATGCGCTATATTAGCATTTTAAAAGATATATTGGAACTTTTTGCTAGCTTATGGCTATACCAAGCCAAAATCTTGAAAATTCTAAAGGAATGTAAAAGTTTTTCAAAAACTGATATTGTGACGCCCCCAAATTCGGACCGCAACTTGGTCACTCGAATTCGGTTCGTCACGTGCTCATGGTAATACGATAATAACTAAAATCACACATTCACAGCGGAAGATCTAATTTAGAATAATATATAATAATTTATTATAATTATTCCCCCATGTCTCGCAACCTACAGTACTTAATAGATTACATAATAATATCAAATAACGACTTATTACATAATTCTAACTTAAGCTTAAACATAGTTAAATCCAGTCTTACTACATCATCTTAATACAACATTTAAAATATTTAAAACATAAAAGGGACAAGCTAGTTGGTAGCCTTGCCCTTGCCCTTATCGACGCTCGAAAGGTCGCCATGCTCTGCCTTCACTGAAATGTTTTAGGAAAAGAAAGAATGCAAGTAATATACAATAAGGGTGATGAGTATTATATCATTAGTTTGAAATATCAAAGTATAATCTCTAAGATAATTCAGAATAATATCATGAACAACGAATATCAACAATTCTCGAATCAAATCTTTGGAATATAAATTTCAATATAGATTAACAAATATATATGAGTTCAAAGGCTATCAACGTATCCAACTGGATAAAATAATTTATACTGAGCAGTCACTAAGGACTATTGAACATCTACTAAAATCATCAATATTAAACTGATAACCCAAAAGAAAAAAGTACGATAGATGATCAGTCTACAATACTCTATGTTATGTATAAAACCATAGTAATATTCACGCGTGTGTTGGGGCTTCCAACATTATACACTCCCCTTACCATAAGGGTTGTTCAACTCAGTTTCCAAGATTTTCGCACCAGTCAATTGGTTTGGACAGTTTTATAAACATGCATATAGTCTAGCCGAATCAAATGGCATAGACACTTTCACAATATTCAGGAACAATACCAAGTTCAACATGAATAATAGCTTTCACAAGATTTTAAACATACTAGCTCAAATGAACGAGTAAGTAACATAACTTGCATTCAAAGAGATAAGGTTTAGATACTTGCTTACGATATCCGTTGAATAAAGTAATTCAAGGGTTTAGGATATTTGCCTTTAGCGTAGTTTATCCACGTTAAGTAAATCAACACTTTCGAATCCTATTTATAGTGTATTATAAGTATAGGATGTTCATTAGGTAACTCATTCGTTACACAAACTTGTTACTCAATATACATACATGTTACTGCCTTAGTCATATATCATACTCATAATCATATGGTATGAATTCAAATTATATGTTATAACGAATCAAGTACATAGTTATAACATAAATGATACTATAGCAACTCATCATGTTCAAGTGGTTATGATCCTTTGACCCATGGGCTTCCATTATATAAGTTAAACATTATCTTGTTACTTAATCATCACATATATACACACCAGTAGGGTACAGATCATTTCTAGAAGTTTTGAACAATAATTTACACTAACTGACATGACCAGAACAAGCAGACTTTAACAATTCAGATTCAAGACTGGCGCAGCTGCGCCCTGGTTAAGCCTAGGGATGGCGCAGCTGCGCAGTCCCCTGGCCAGACCAGGGTTGAGCCTTGCATTTTCTGATTCTGTCCATACTTTAGCATACTTAACCAATTTACACTTAACATACAATCATGTCAGAGGACGTTTATAAGCATATGACCATCTCAAGTTCATTTTTATATGTTATGGTTTTAGTCTAGGATTTACACAAAATTAAGGTCAAATATGGTCATATAATCACCACGAATACAATTAGATCATATGTTCACATCAAGAGATCACATACATTGTACTATACATATTTATAAGTGTCCACATCTTTCATTCATCACTAGCGTCGTTTATCACTTTAAAATATGCATAAACACATGCTTGGTTAACCTTTCATTGAATTTGACAAGTGAGTATGCATGTATGGTATACTAGTGATGGTATACGCACTATTAAACATGTTCCAAATATCAGAATATGAATCTCAATATAACTTGTTAAGTCCATGTTCAAAGTTCATGTTTCGTTAGTAGTTTTCTCCTAATGAGGTCTAACATGTCCGTGCATATTATTAAACATGTATATACCAACTAACATGCTTTTCATACCTTTCTAGGTCATACTAACATGCTCGTCAAATTAGAATGCATACATGATACTTACATGCCAAAGTTCACCTTTGAAACTTATATTTTCGTTAGAATTGTCCACTAGTGAGTCCATCATGTGTATGTTATATTATGAAGCATATACGTACATAGTATCACGTTCTTCATGCATTTCTAAACTATACCAACATGTATCATAAGTCAGAACATTGATATCATACACACATGTCAAAGTCTTTTTTTAAAGTTCTAAGTTTGTTTTGGAAAACTATACTTTTCATCAACCATGAACACAAGCGTAATAGAACACGCTTATTTTAGGTTTACGTATCTATACATGTAAGTTACTCATGCTAGCATGCTTCATCTAAGTCATATTAGCAAGTAACACTTAACAGATTTTTAAGCAGAAACAGAAAACCATTTCCAGTGACCGGCGCAGCTGCGCTACGCTCCAGTTATAAACTGGCGCAGCTGCGCCACTACTGGCTCACACTAGAGACCAGCCTGTTACGGCAGAAACTCAGCCCAAACACAGAAATCTTTCACGAACTTGATTGTGATCAGTCACATTGTCTCATTAACACATGTATAAGACTATATGACAACTAAATAAACATCCTTTAATCCAATTGCAATCTAATTCATCATAGTCAAGAATTTGGATTTTGACAGAAAACAAGAAATGGGGTTTGACAGAAAATGAAAATGAACAACATGAAAGGTATATCATACCTCTGCTATATGTATAAAGAACTTGCTGCTACTGAATTCCCAAACTCTTAGAATACTTGTATGCTCTCAATTCATACACTTAAGAAACTCAGCAATTAGAAATGAAGAAATATAGCTGCTATTTATAGAAGAATCCTTGCACAGACAATGGAATTATATCCCAAATCAAACTAACGGATTATAGGAATGCATGAAGGTTATCAAAAGGTAGTTAATTAGTGGTTGGATTCCATCATTATAACCACTCCCCATTGTATGATGATTATCTAAGTTGCTAATTTTGAGATGGTAGGGAGTAGCATAGCCTTGAGTATTTCACGTGTGAGGGAGAATGAGGGGTGACCCTTATTATGGGATAAGAGAATGCAGTTTATTCATTGGTTAACATGGGTATTTACAATACTTATGTTTTTACATAGTATCTATACTTTAGGTTATAGTTTAATGTCACAATGTGATAGTAAATGTAAGTTGTTCATATATAATCCATGTACATTTTATCATGCCGGTATATTTTACTCGGATATTATTACATTATCTCCTTTATTATTAGATTGTATTAATCAACAATTATTTATAATATATCCATGATACATTATTTTAATGTTCACACACTCACATTGTCACATATGCATTATCATGTAGCTTAATAAATCTTAATACATGGTCCCTATATATAGTATAATCACATAAATATTGCACCACACTATATAACATAGTTGTATTCCATATACTTTATATTATTAATTATTGCATGCTTGTACATAACAATCAATATAATCTTATTATATTAATAACTTACTTATTTGCTTTATTACTCATAATGGCAAATAAATAAATTATTCATCTTATCGATTAATTAACAATAATATTAATTAATTCATTTCTCATCAATTATTAATTTCCATAATATTTAACTAACATTTACATGATTAGTTATCACGTTAAATAAATATAAATCTCAGTATATATTTATAAACAAGTGGTTTATTATTATTTTATCGCTTGCAATAATAATAATCAACATATTATTAATCACCACTAATATTCCATAATTAAATAACAATTAATATATGATTAATTGTTCACACAGTAATTCCTTTATTAATTAATATAATCATTAATATTTCTCATCACTGTGCCACACAAGGCATTCAACGAGTTTATCTCAAACTCCATATATTCTTAATTATTATAATTATTCAATTTAATATAATTGAGTTAACTCATCTCATAACACAATTCATTTATATTCAATAATTATTCATTTCCATTAATATATTCATTTAATAATATATGAAAATTCTCGGGTATTACATCCTCCCCCCTTATAAAAATTTCGTCCCGGAATTGCTACAAGGTTACACAAATAAATGGGGATAGTACCTCATCATCCTATCTTCTAACTCCCACGTAACCTCCTCGACATCGTGGTTACGCCAAAGTACTTTTACAGATGAAATAATTATATTTCTTAATGTTTGCTCTTTCATATCTAATATCTGGACAGGAGTTTCTTCATACACTAGATTCTTCTCTACTTGAATGGGCTCGTAAGAAATCACATGCTTGTAGTCGGCCTTGCACGGTCGCAACACGAAAATGTGGAACACGTTGTGGATGTGCTCCAACTTGGGTGGTAATGCAACTTTGTATGCCACTTCGCCTACTCGCTTCAGTATCTCGAACGGCCCTATGAATCTTGGACTCAACTTTCCTTTCTTGTCGAAACGGATCTTTCCCTTCCATGAAGATACCTTCAAGAAAACGAAACTGTCGACTTTAAAGTCTCGGTTCTGCCGATGCAAATCTGCGTACTTTTTCTGGCTGTCTTGAGCTACTACTAGTCTGGCTCTTATTACTATCACCACGTCCGCGGTTTGTTGTACTAACTCTGGTCCGAGTATTCGTCGCTCTCCGACTTCGTCCCAACAGAACCGCGTTCTGCATTTTCTCCCATAAAGAGCTTCGTACGGTGGCATGCCGATACTCACATGGTAACTATTATTATATGCAAATTCAACTAAGGGTAGGTGGTCGTCCCAATTTCCCTTAAAGTCTATCATGCAAGTCCTAAGCATGTTCTCCAGCGTTTGTATAGTTCGCTCAATCTGTCCGTCTGTCTGAGGATGATAAGCAGTACTCAACCTCAACTGTGTTCCCATTCTCTCTTGCAAACTTTTCCAAAAATTTGACGTGAAGCGCGAATCTCGATCAGAGACAATTGTCACCGGCACTCCATGTCGTGAAACAATCTCCTTTACGTACAGACTCGCTAACTGGTTCAAACTATAGCGGATCTTGATTGGTAGACAATGTGCAGTCTTCGTAAGTCGATCCACGATAACCCAAATGGCATCATATCCTTTCTGCGTGATTGGAAGTCCTACCACGAATTCCATCGTAATATGCTCCCATTTTCACTCTGGTATTTCCAACGGTTGTAGTAAACCACTCAGTCGCTGGTGCTCTACTTTAACGCGTTAGCAAGTCAAACATCTACTAACGCACTCTGTGACTTCCCGTTTCAGATTGGGCCACCAAAAGTGTTACCTCAAATCTCGGTACATCTTAGTGCCTCCCGGATGAACGAAATACGTCGTATTGTGTGCCTCGTGCAAAATTTCTTCCCTTAACTTGGTTACCGCTGGTACCCACACTTTCCCTTCAAATCTCAAGATACCGTCTTTATCCATTCTGAATCTTTTTTCTTCATTTTTGGCAATCCTCTTTCTGATTTTCTCACATTCTTCATCTTTCTCTTGTGCTTCCTTTACTCTATCCAACAATGTCGGACAAGCTTCCATTATGAACAACGTCTCTTCAGACCTCTCTGGTCCTTTTACCTCTATCTTTAATCTCCCCATTTCTCTTACCAATTCTTCTTGAGTCGTCAAACGAAACAGTTTCTCCCTTCCTTTTCTGCTCAGAGCGTCGGCAACCACGTTTGCCTTACCCGGGTGATAAAGAATATCGCAGTCATAATCCTTGATCAATTCTAACCACCTCCTATGACGTATATTCAACTCCTTCTGTGTGAATATACATTTCAGACTTTTGTGGTCCGTGTATATCTCACATTTCTCTCCGTACAAATAATTCCCCCAGATCTTCAACACAAAAACTATTGCCATTAACTCTAAGTCGTGAGTAGGGTATCGTTTTTTGTAATCCTTCAACTATCATGATGCATACGCAATGACTTTGCCATGTTGCATGAGTACACAACCAAGTCCCTTGTGCGATGCTTCACTATACACCACAAAATTTCCCGCATCATTTGGTAATGATAACATAGGCACCTCGCTCAATCTCTTTTTCAGTTCTTGAAAACTCTCTTCGCATTTGTCTGTCCATACAAATTTCACCGTCTTTCTTGTCAGATTGGTTAATAGGGTTGCTATCTTAGAAAAATCCTGGATGAATCTTCGATAGTACCCAGCTAACCCTAAGAAATGTCTCACCTCCGTCGTTGTTCTCGGCTGCTCCCAATTACTTATTATTTCGACCTTTGCAGGGTCTACTGAGATTCCATTCTTATCCACCACGTGACCTAAGAATTGAACCTTCTCCATCCAAAATTCACACTTTAAAAACTTCGCATACATCCTCTCCTTTCTTAGTGCTTCCAAAACTATCTTCAGATGTTCGGCGTGCTTTTCTTCTGTCTTCGAGTAGATCAAGATGTCGTCGAAGAAAACTACCACGAATTTATCCAAGTATGTCTTGAAAACTCGGTTCATCAAGTCCATGAATGCTTCCGGAGCATTAGTTAATCCAAATGACATTACAAAAAACTTGTAATGTCCATAATGGGTTCGAAACGCAGTCTTTGGTATGTCCTCATCCCGTACCTTCAGTTGGTGATATCCTGCCCGTAGATCTATCTTCAAAAAACACTTCGCTCCCTTCATCTGATCAAATAAGTCGTCTATCCTTGGTAATGGATATCTGTTCTTGATCGTTACTCTGTTCTATTCTCGATAATCGATACAAAGCCTCATTGATCCGTCCTTTTTCTTAACGAATAATACTGGTGCTCCCCAAGGAGACACTCGGTCGAATGTAACCCTTATCCAATAACTCTTGCAGTTGTATCATCAATTTCTTCATTTCTACTGGTGCCATACGATATGGAGCTTTTGAAATCGGTGCCGTTCCCGGTGCTAAATCTATTACGAATTCAATTTCTCTGTCTGGCGGAAGACTAGGCAGATCGTTCGAAAATACATCTCGAAATTCATTCACTACAGATATATCCTTAATTTTTACTCCTTTTTTTCTAATATCTACGATGTAAGCTAAATAACCTACACATCCTTTCCTTAACAATTTATTGGCCTGCATCATCATAACGCAACACGATTGCTTAAGCGATGAGCTACCATAAAACACTACCTTAGACTAACTCGGAGTCTGAAGGTTCGCACATTTATTCTGGCAGTCAATTATCGCAGCATGGTTATACAACCAATCCATTCCCAGTATTACGTCAAATTCTCCCAATCTAATAGGAAACAAGTCTATGCTCAGTTCATGTTCTCTAATGTTTGCGCGAAAATTTTGATAAACGTATTCTACAGGGATTACTTCTTTATTAGCAACTTCTATATTCAAGGGATTTTCTAATCGTTCTCGGGGTGAATTAAGTCTACTAGCAAATTCTTCAGATACAAAAGAACAGGTGGCACCCGAATTAAATAATAGATAAGCATTTATATCATTGATTGGGATTATACCTGACACCACGTCCTTTGCAGCCACTGCGTCCTAGACGGTCATGTTAAAAGTTTTGGTGGTTGGGCCGATGGATTGTGCCGGTCCGCCGATCATCAGTTTGTTCCCTCTTTGTTGGCTGCTACCTCTGCCACTTCCCTTCTTCGGGCAGTCCTTAATCCGGTGCTCCGTCGAGCCACATGCAATGCATCCCTTAATTTTCTTTGGTTTTGGGCAATTTGGCGATATGTGCCCCTCTTGGCCGCAATTATAACCCGTGCTTTTTCCTTTCCAGCATTTTCCCTGATGACTTCTCCCACACCAATTACAAGCTTCACTCCTTTTCTTAAAACTTCCTTAATGACTCCTACCTTGATTATTGTTTCTATTGTTGTAGTTGTCCCACTTTCTTTTACCCAACTTTCTTCCTCCACTACTGCTTCCTCCAAACGGTTTTCTCCTCCAGTATTCTTTCCTTTCTTCTCCTTGTTATACAGACTTAAGGCTTCACTGCCACCTTCCGCAATGATTGCCTTCTCTAGCAATGTTGCAAAGGAATCAATTTGAAGAACTGATACCTTATTAAACAGCCACGGCTTCAGCCCTTGTTCGAATCGTCTCGCCTTCCTTTCCTCCTCTCCAACTTGGTGTTCCGCTAATCGCGCTAGTTCGTTAAACTTAGCTGCGTACTACACCACCGTCATATCACCATGCTTCAGTTCTAAGAACTTTACCTCCATTCTATTCTTCATGCTTTTCGGGAAGTAGTTCTCGAAAAATAACGTCTTAAACTTATCCCATGTTATCGTTCCTTCTCCAGCTCTCTGCTGATTCGCCTCCCACTAATAGTTCGCTTCGCCTCTCATCATGTACCTAGCAAATACCGTCTTTTGGTCTTCACCCACGCGAGCGATGGTGAAAGCCTTCTCGATATCCTTAACCCATGTCTGTGCAATGATTGGGTCGGTGGTACCCTCGAACTCTGGGGGTCCTACACTCCTAAAGTCTTTAAAGTTTGTGACTGGTACTCCTTGAGGATTGGGGCGAACGGGTTCGTTGTTCCTTCCCCTAAGAGCCTCTCCTAACAGATCTACCAGTTTCTGGATCGGGTCTACTTGTTCCCTTTCATTATTCACTGACTCCTCAGATGCAGTCAATCTATGTCTGGGCGGCATTATCTGCATCAAAAAATTTCATTTTATTATTATTCAAGTATATTACTTAAGTATTTCTTTTAATACTAAAAGAATAAATTTATAACACATTTCTGAAATAAACTTCATTTATATTCTTATGCCAAATCGTTTCATTACATGATTTTTCCTA
Organism: Panax stipuleanatus; assembly: GCA_020205555.1. Taxonomy (NCBI): domain Eukaryota; kingdom Viridiplantae; phylum Streptophyta; class Magnoliopsida; order Apiales; family Araliaceae; genus Panax; species Panax stipuleanatus. Next base: position 91,083,769 of record CM035124.1, read on the forward strand.
GCATATTTCTATAAATGTTATCACATGTATCCCCTAATATCATAAAAGACGGGGAAATACTAACACATTACCATACTACCCCTCTATCAAAAGCTTACTCGGGGTTTATATCATTATCCCACACTTTACACAAAAAGTTGGGATTACAACACAGTATATACAACACATAAAGTAAATACTACTACTAGACTGACTAAGGGTCTCATCCCATCATCCCACTCTCCACAGCACTCTTATACTTGATTTGTGCTATATACGCCATCAACTCTCGGCTCAAAGTATGTAGGGTCTGTCCCTGTTCCGTCGGGTAGTGATACACACCATCAATCACCCGCTCAAAGGCTGAACGGAACACGTACCCCATCTTGTTCATCTTCCTCTTCTTGCATCTGACCTCATCCTCTAGGTCATCAGCCCTCTCATTGGCCGCCTCCCAATTTTCCTCGAAGTGTATCCTATCCATCACCTCTAATTCCAACTGAGTACGGAGTGCTTCCTTCTCAGTCTTCTCACTTAGTTCCCTCTGCTCTACTTCTTCTAGCTTCCCTGCCAGATCCATGTTCCTAGCCACTAACTTGTGAAACATGGTCCCCATCTGGATCCCTGCCTCCTTGCGATATGCAACCTCCACCTCTAACTCATGTATGTCAAGTTTCCTCTAGTGGTCCTCGTCCCTCAGCTTCTGGAACTCGGACTCTCTCTCCTGGGCGTCGGCCTCCAGCTCCTAGACTCTGCAGTCCAACTCTAGGATCCGCTCCTCATACTCTCCCAGCATATGCTCCTCCAAGTTAGGCTGGTATGAGTCCTCCATGGGCTCCTCCTCGGTAGGCTCGTCCTCAACAGGCTCCTCCTCCACAGGCTCCTCCTCGGGGTCAAACTCCACCTCGATCTCATCCTCGTTGTCAGACTTGGATGGTGCAACCGCCTGCACTGGCACAACCTCTAAAGGTGCCTCATATACTATATGTATATCCCTGGGCTCCTCCTCTGCCACTCTACTAGGTACACCTGTGTCTGTCATCCTACAATCACAAACACAAGATAAACAAACAGCAACTCCATTAGAATGTTAAATAAAACATAAGTTCATTGTATAAAATGAAGTTACATGTCATAACACGCTAAGTCTCGCTCTAGGGAAAACTCTATGTGAGTTATATCCCTTTCTAACTTCTAAATTCTCCTAAGTTATAATCTAAGGACACTCGCTCCTATGGTTTATAACTACAGCTCTGATACCAACCTGTGACGCCCCCAAATTCAGACCGCCACTTGGTCACTCGAATTCGGTTCGTCACGTGCTCATGGTAATATGATAATAACTAAAATCACACATTCAGAGCGGAAGATCTAATTTAGAATAATATACAATGATTTATTATAATTATTCCCCCATGTCTCGCAACCTACAGTACTTAATAGATTACATAATAATATCAAATAACGACTTATTACATAATTCTAACATAAGCTTAAACATAGTCAAATCCAGTCTTACTACATCATCTTAATACAACATTTAAAATTTTTAAAACATAAAAGGGACAAGCTAGTTGGTAGCCTTGCCCTTATCGACGCTCGAAGGCTCGCCCTGCTCTGCCTTCACTGAAATGTTTTAGGAAAAGCAAGAATGAGTACAAATTTCTCAGCAAGTAATATACAATAAGGGTGATGAGTATTATATCATGAGTTTGAAATATCAAAGTATAATCTCTAAGATAATTCAGAGTTTCAGAATAATATCATGAACAACGAATATCAACAATTCTCGAATCAAATCTTTAGAATATGAATTTCAATATAGATCAACAGATATATATGAGTTCAAAGGCTATCAACGTATCCGACTGGATAAAATAATTTATACTGAGCAGTCACTAAGGACTATTGAACATCTACTAGAATCATCAATATTAAACTGATAACCCAAAAGAAAAAAGTACGATAGATGATCAGTCTACAATACTCTATGTTATGCATAACACCATAGTAATATTCACGCGTGTGTTGGGGCTTTCAACATTATACACTTCCCTTACCATAAGGGTTCAACTCAGTTTTCAAGATTTCCGCACCAGTCAATTGGTTTGGACAGTTTTATAAATATGCATATAGTCTAGCCGAATCAAATGGCATAGACACTTTCACAATATTCAGGAACAATACCAAGTTCAACATGAATAATAGCTTTCACAAGAGTTTAAACATACTAGCTCAAATGAACAAGTAAGTAAGATAACTTGCATTCAAAGAGATACGGTTTAGATACTTGCTTACGATATCCGTTGAATAAAGTAATGCAAAGGTTTAGGATACTTGCCTTTAGCGTAGTTTATCCACGTTAAGTAATTCAATTTTTTTGAACCCTATTTATAGTGTATTATAAGTATAGGATGTTCATTAGGTAACTCATTCATTACACAAACTTGTTACTCATTATACATACATGTTACTACCTTAGTCACATATCATACTTATACTCATATGGTATGAAATCAGATTATATGTTAGCACGAATCTAGTACATAGTTATAACATAAATGATACTATAGCAACTCATCATGTTTAAGTGGTTATGATCCTTTGACCCATGGGCTTCCATTATATAAGTTAAACATTATCTTGTTACTTAATCATCATATATATACACACCAGAAGGGTACAGATCATTTCTAGCAGTTTTGAACAATAATTTACACTAACTGACATGACCAGAACAAGCAGACTTTAACAATTCAGATTCCAGACCGGCGCAGCTGCGCCCTGGTTAGGCCTAGGGACGGCGCAACTACGCAGTCCTCTGTCCAGACCAGGGTTGAGCCTTGCATTTTCTGATTCTGTCCATACTTTAGCATACTTAACCAATTTACACTTAACATACAATCATGTCAGAGGACGTTTATAAGCATATGACCATCTCAAGTTCATTTTTATATGTTATGGTTTTAGTCTAGGATTTACACAAAATTAAGGTCGAATAGAGTCATATAATCACCACGCATACAATGAGATCATATGTTTACATCAAGAGATCACATACTTTGTACTAAACATGTTTATAAGTGTCCACATCTTTCATTCATCACTAGCGTCGTTTATCACTTTAACATATGCTTAAATTCATGCTTGGTTAACCTTTCATTGAATTTGACAAGTGAGTACGCATGTATGGTATACTAGTGATGGTATACGCACTATTAAACATGTTACAAATATCAGAATATGAATCTCAATATAACATGTCAAGTCCATGTTCAAAGTTCATGTTTCGTTAGTAGTTTTCTCCTAATGAGGTCTAACATGTCCGTGCATATTATTAAACATGTATATACCAACTAACATGCTTTTCATGCCTTTCTAGGTCATACTAACATGCTCGTCAAATTATAATGTATACATGATACTTATATGCCAAAGTTCACCTTTGAAACTTATATTTTCGTTAGAATTGTCCACTAATGAGTCCATCATGTGCATGTTATATTATGAAGCATATACGTACATGGTATCATGTTCTTCATGCATTTCTAAACTATACCAACATGTATCATAAGTCAGAACATTGATATCATACACACATGTCAAAGTCTTTTATTAAAGTTCTAAGTTTGTTTTGGAAAACTATACTTTTCATCAACCATGAACACAAGTGTAATAGAACACGCCTATTTTAGGTCTACGTATCTATACTTGTAAGTTACTCATGCTAGCATGCTTCATCTAATTCATATTAGCAAGTAACCCTTAACAGATTTTTAAGCAGAAACAGAAAACCATTTCCAGTGACCGGCGCTGCTGCGCTGCGTTCCAGTTATAAACTGGAGCAGCTGCGCCACTACTGAGCCCACCAGAGACCAGCCTGTTACGGCAGAAACTCAGCCCAAACACAGAAATCTTTCACGAACTTGATTGTGATCAGTCACATTGTCTCATTAACACATGCATAAGACTATATGACAACTAAATAAACATCCTTTAATCCAATTGCAATCTAATTCATCATAGTCAAGAATTTGGATTTTGACAGAAAACAAGAAATGGGGTTTGACAGAAAATGAAAATGAACAACATGAAAGGTATATCATACCTCTGCTATATGTATAAAGAACTTGCTGCTACTGAATTCCCAAACTCTTAGAATACTTGTATGCTCTCAATTTATACACTCAATAAAACTCAACAATTAGAAATGAAGAAACATAGCTGCTATTTATAGAAGAATCCTTACACAGACAATGGAATTATATCCCAAGTCAAACTAACGGATTATAGGAATGCATGAAGGTTATCAAAGGGTAGTTAATTAGTGGTTGGATTCCATCATTATAACCACTCCCCATTGCATGATGATTATCTAAGTTGCTGATTTTGAGATGGTAGGGAGTAGTATAGCCTTGAGTATTTCACGTGTGAGGGAGAATGGGGGGTGACCCTTATTATGGGACAAGAGAATGCAGCTTATTCATTGGTCAACATGGGTATTTACAATACTTATGTTTATATATAGTATATATACTTTAGGTTATAGTTTAATGTCACAATGTGATAGTAAATGTAAGTTGTTCATATATAATCCATGTACATTTTATCATGCCGGTATATTTTACTCGGATATTATTACATTATCTCCTTTATTATTAGATTGTATTAATCAACAATTGTTTATAATATATCCATGATACATTATTTTAATGTTCACACACTCACATTGTCACATAGGCATTATCGTGTAGCTTAATAAATCTTAATGCATGGTCCCTATATCATAGTCACATAAATGTTGCACCATACTATATAACATAGTTGTATTCCATATACTTTATATTATTAATTATTGCATGCTTGTACATAACAATCAATATAATCCTATTATGTTAATAACTTACTTATTTGCTTTATTACTTATAATGTCAAATAAATAAATTATTCATCTTATCGATTAATTAACAATAATATTAATTAATTCATTCCTCATCAATTATTAATTTCCATAATAATTAACTAACATTTACATGATTAGTTATCACGTTAAATAAATATAAATCTCAGTATATATTTATAAACAAGTGGTTTATTATTATTTTATCGCTTGCAATAATAATAATCAACATATTATTAATCACCACTAATATTCCATAATTAAATAACAATTAATATATGATTAATTGTTCACACAGTAATTTCTTTATTAATTAATATAATCATTAATATTTCTCATAACTGTGCCACACAAGGCATTCAACGAGTTTATCACAAACTCCATATATTCTCAATTATTATAATTATTCAATTTAATATAATTGAGTTAACTCATCTCATAACACAATTCATTTATATTCAATAATTATTCATTTCTATTAATATATTCATTTAATAATATATGAAAATTCTTGGGTATTACAGATATAGAGAGGTGTTGTTATGGAACTAGTTTTGTTTGAATATTAGGTATAGTTATTTATGCTAATCTTTGTGTTCAACGAAATACAGATAAGAGATTCACATATAAGCATGGATGAGGTATTTGAAAAATGTCAAGACAATGTCTGTCATTCTGAAAGAAAAAGAAATATTTGATATAACCGAGGTAGATGATGAAATAATGACCGAGGCAAGTCTTTTAGTTTCTTTGTGATTCTATGAATTGGTTATTGTATGAGATTTTTAAGAATATGTTGAATTACATGTTATATGCTATAAACTGTGAAAGTCAATATATGACTAAGTTGATTAAGTTATGGAACTCAATATATATGTGATATATGATCTGAACATATATTGTTTAAAGTGATGATGCATGAATTGTATAAAGAATTATGAGACATGTTGAGCATGAAACTACGTGTTATATGAAGCATGAAAACTGTTAGATTTACTGAGCTGTCTAGCTCAGTCTTGCAAAAACATAATTTTTGCAGGTATGATATGCAACACTATTTCTTGCTATCCATATGGTAAAGAATATAGGCCTGTATGCAGGAAAGTTGTTTCCTTTAAGCAGGAACTATATTATATCGAAATGACGATTTTTGATATGTGTAAATGAGAATTGTGTAATTATTGAGTTATTTGATCAATGAAAAAAAATGTTTATGTAAGATTGAAATACAGTTTGTCAATTACCTTAAAAGTAATGTTTTATAGGAATGATACTGTATATGACATGATATGAGCTAAAAAATGAGTTACATATACTCATATTACTCTAATAAAAAGAATCATTCAATAAATATGATTCTAAAATTTAGGAAATCGTAAAGGTTGCGATTCAGGGAATGAAAGAAAGACATAAAAGTTTTAAATTATCCGTAATTTTATCAATTATAATATTGATAACCAAAACAAGATAACCGTTAACGCACAATATCGGAAAGGGAAATAGTCATGATTTTGGGGGCGTCACATACACTTTCTCTCTAACCTTATAATATCTCTTCATTCGAAATTTATTCCCTTAATATATTTTCCACACACATCATTACATAATCTCTTTTTATCAATTAATTCACGTAAATTTAAAGGTATCATAATACCTTATTCTTAATATACCTCCATGTATACATATAAATTCTTTCTAAGTTTTGAATTTTCATAACCCATATTTTCTCACTTCTATTCTTCATCTTCTCATTTCTTATTCTTAAAAATTTTAGTCATTCACATTTAATTTCTGTATATTCTTTCAAATATCAAACAGTATAGGTTCTTCTTAAAAAATTTAATCATTCCTCTATTTTCAATCTAGGCTTTATTCTTTAACATTTATTTAATTATTCAAGATCTTATTTATAAGTCTTATAAATTTTCGGGATGTCACAAAGTCTATCTCAAGAGAAGACATCGGCAATACCAGATGGTATAATCCGTTGAAGTCTATCGCCAACGAAGGCATCGGTAGTACCCGATGGTGTCATCTGTTGAAGTCTATCTTCAGCGAAGGCATCGGCGATAACATCTGTTCACATCAGTATCACAATCCTCCTCCCCAGCAGATGGGAGTAATCCTTTAAAATTTTAACATTTACATATCATGACATACTTTACACATGGCATTGCATCATTAGATATACCTTGTCATGCATTAAGTGTCTAGTAGTCTTTGTCGTGTTCATTCCATTTCATTACATAAACATGACAAAGAGGGGAGTCTGTAGACACTCGAAATTTTACTTTCCTTGGACTAACATTATAGGAGGGTAAAAGCATAATTTCACCTCGGAGACAACCCTGAGGGAGGGAAAGGGTATAACTTTACCCCGGAGACAACCCCGTAAAGAAATCGAAGTGCTAAGTCGCCCTAACACAGCATGGTCCGAACGTGGATCGCAAAGTTGAGGAAGAGGCCACAAGAAGCCACCACAGCAAACCCCGAACTGCGAAGTACGTAAGACGATCCAGTTGACTACCCTTGAGAACCGGAAGATACCTTTTAGCTAATTGCATCATCTTCCCGGAATCAGAATCAGTCAGACTCAACCACATTTCGCAGCCTTTGGTAGAAACTTTATGGGATTTTTGGGTATAGAGCTCAACTTTCACTGGATTAACGATCGAAGAAACAAACTTTGAGATGGCGGGGCGCACGAGGCCCAATCGCAGGTGCACATGCGGTTGGCTCCCAGGCCTTTAATAGGCAGCCATCAGCTCATTTAAAAAAAAAAGAGAAGTTAGAGAGAGAAACTTGGATCTAAAGAGAAAAGCTCGGGTTTGATATTCCAACACTAGATTTGGGTTTAATCCATCACATATATTATATATCTTATACACTTTGAGTTATAGAGCTTAGATTTAAGTCCCGGGAGGCTTGCACTATCATTCCCCAAGGTGAAAAAATCTTTGATCATTTCCTTTGTAAGCACTGTTATAACTGTAGATCTATTTAAATATAGTGTTTATCTATAATTTAGACTTGTTGTTTGTATATATATTGTATATTGGTTGATAGATCTATCTATTTTATTGTTTAGTTTGTACATATATAGTTAAAAACCAAGTCTTTTTACTAGATCTACCTAGATTTAGCCGGATCTAGTCCTTAATAGGTTCATGAGCTTCAAAGCTCGAACCCTCATACTAGATCGATTTAGATCTGGGATAGATCTAGTTATTTTAATACTTTCGATCGGTATCGGTCACTCCGTTGAGCCCTACATCTATATCTAGAGGTGATGAGGTCCTAATAACTCGTGATAGGAATTTCAATAGATGAATCACCTAATATCGGGTTTAGGATACATTATATATAAGTTTAAGCATGTTAATGTGAGCCTAGGAATCTTGGGGTTGAGATATAACAATCGAATCTCAACTAGATTCCCACGATGGACTTTTGTTTACAATATAACATTAAATGGCGTAAAAACACTGTACATGTAATATTGGAACTTAAAACGAGTTCGAGGGCTTCGTCCAGAGAGATTGGATTTAAAATCCCGTGATAATAAAAACTTATGATTGTGGGTGCTCGGGTTTATCAAGATGGCTTCCATGCCCGTAGATGGCCCGACCCTTTTTGATACTTTCTTTCATGCATTATCACCAAAAAGCGATTTTCAAGCAAAACAACAATTAGCTTTCATAATAAATAATAAAGCGCTTCGGGGTTAAACCAATCTAGGGCTAATAATTGGAAGTATCAAAGGACCTTGATTCCTATTTGGCGAAGGATTTGAAAACCTTGTTTTCTAAAACATCACTTCATTATGTTTTGTCTAAAATAAAATATTTCCTTGAATAAAATCCTTTGTGCATAGGTCCAAAGAGGTACATCACTACTTTCAAAATAACGTCACTCATAGGTTAAAATAAGGCCTAGAACAACCTTTAAAATAAAGGCACTTAACACGAGTCAAACAAATATCAAAAGCATTTTCACACACACACACACACACACACACTTTATGCTTAGGAAAATCAACAAGATACGGTAATTGTGTTTTCATGGAAGTCGGGGAGGTGCATAACACCTTCCCTGCTTAAGCAAGGCCCCGAATTCCATGAATCTCGGGTTCCAGACCAATTAAATGGAGCCATATATTGGGCCATATTGTGAAAACCTTTAAAACCTGAACGAGTTGGTACATCCATTGGAAACTATACCAACTGGTGACTCTGTCTAATTCGACCCAATCATTAAAATCAAACTTTTTAAATAGTCGACACTCATGTTGGTCCTGTTTTCCTAAAGAGATATCACCCTTGAAATAAAATAAACAACCTGGCAAAAAGGTGCAGAAGGGTAGAAAAGAGAGTGAGTGAGCAATTCTCATTCTCTCTTTAGGAATAAAGGCTTCAAACTCTTCCCCGACGTCGACAAATATCATATATATTATTGTTCTTCTAATAATGAGTCTGTCTAACTACTTAATACTCATGACTTTTAATTATGAAACTTCCCATTACTACATTTGCTACGATGACTATTATTGGTTCAATATTATGGAATATTGTGACATTCTTAACTCTATATACTTGCTATAGTGGACTAGTGTTCACTTTCCAACATTACATCCTTCTTAGTATAAATATTATAAACTCACAATACTGACGCTAAGATCGTTCCCGAGAAAGAAGGGGTCTTCTGTATAAACGGCGCGCAATCAAATAACCCATTTTCTCGATAGAACTTCTAGAAATTGCCAGTAATGCTAACTAGTCTAATTATATTATTTCAATTTCTTAGGAATATTCATGAGAATGTTATTCCTATTTATATAAGATTTGATTATGATATAAATGAATGAATATGCAAGTATGCTTGCATTGATGAAAGCTGTAAAGTCCTTCAATAGATAATAGGAATATATGTACAAAGACTTAGACTGAAATGATCAAATATGATATTTTGATCCTACATAAACAAAACAGCTCTGTAAAGTCCTTAAAAAGAAATGATGTACAAGGACTAGAAATAGAAAGATCAAGCTTGCTAGGTTGATCTTATAAAATGTAATAGATAGGCTTGTTTGTGATATTAGTGTGCATACAAGCCAATCATGTATGATGATAAAACACATACTTTGTAAATAATCTTATTTATTTATTAATAAAATATTTATTTAAGGCATTTATTTATATACATGGTGCTATTTTTATAATATGTAAATAACCCATAGTTTTAAGCAATGATTTTAGAATCATGATGAGATCATGCTAATGAGATTTAAATTCTTAGAAAGCTTAAAAACTAAAATAGTTTTCAATCGTGGGATTACTAAAATGAGGATTAGTAAATTCGGATAGATTGGTACATATGTTGCTTGCTCATTGGATGAGGATGACTGATCTCATAGTCATTTGTGTGGAGACACTAAAACAAGTATGTAGGTGCTTATTGGAGAATAAGTTCACTGAACGTGACTCGCAATGGAATACCTAATGGAGTTTTACTCGTCTGTCAATAGAAATTCCTAATGTGATAGTAGTACAAGTGATCCTTGGACTTGAGATCATCATAGTATCTTGTATATAACAAATTATACTTTGACTTATTCCTTAAGGCCTTTTAAGGTATATATAGGGTATGCTTGGGTATAATGAGTTATATATGGAGATAATGTATGATCAATAAAGAATCTACCACCTCTAGTAAAAGAGGAGATATGTCCTATGTGATTCGTTAAATGACAACCCAAAAATCCTTGGCCAAGGTGGAATGAAATTAGAAGAGGTTTCTAATTTGCATTATTTGGAGTTGTGCGTTTTCTAATCGAAATACATATGATTAAATAAATTAAGACTTGACAGTAAATCCATGTCTTATATTTAATTGGGACATTGTATGGTGGAAGGATTGAATTGTACGGTAACTATTAACTCACAGGTTCTATTATGATTAATGTTGAAATCTATATTATCTAGAAAGTCGTTAATCGCTAGGGAGGCTTATCCCTATTGTAGAATAAATGTTATTTATTTAAATAGATTATTAGTTTAATTTATTTATTTAAATAAGATTAGAATTGTTCTAATTGATTTATTCACAACCGGTTTAACATGGAGAACCTAAAAGGTCACACCATAAAAGGAAAAAGAATTATTTAAGAAGAAAATGGCATGATAGTAATAATGCATTAAGTGTAATTAATTTAATCTATGGTGATAGAATAAATTAAATAGCTTAATGTTTATTATTTAATATTTTAGAAATATTAAATATAAATTAATAAGAGGAGTCTTATTAATATTATTATTATTTTAATTCTAAAGGAGTTTAGGAATTAATATAATATCAGTACTCTCTCTCAATCCTAATAAGATTAGGATATAAATTAATTAAAAGTGTTTAATTAATTAATTAAATAAAACCCTATTCTAATTGGATTAGGAGGGTTAACCTAATATCTATATAAGAGAGTCTAATATCAGAAATAAGGTACGTGAATTTTTCTATGTTGGGAGTACACATACTCTATAGAGATAGAAACAAGGGTTAAGCCAATAACCCATCTTCCTGAGTTCTTCATCTTCATTGGTGGATCACCGTTAGAGGCCAAACATTTGGGTGGCTGACATTGATCAAGGGAAGGAGCCACTATAGAGGAATCAAAGGAATCAAAAGAGTAGAACTTGTACCTGAGGAAACTTGGATCTTCAAAGGTATAATTCCATCTTCTCCTTCTATGTATTGACTGATAATTGATGCACAAGAAAGATCATGGTTAAGGGTTTGTAAGAAATTTTTAAAATCTAATTTTTCATCCCTTCCGCTGCGTTAATATAATTTGATTGCATGCTTATGTTTCATACAAACCCAACAATGGTATCAGAGCCAATCTTGTGCTAATTATCAGTCTATGTGATTCCATACATGTATGATATGCGATTTAATCGAGTTCTGGGCAAACAGAAAAAAGTTTTTGTTTCTGCGATGAGGCGCAGCTGCGCCGGTTCTAGTTCTATTTGCTACGCAGCTGCGCCGGTGCCCGGGCCTAGTTTTGACTGACGCGCTGCGCAGCTGCGCTGTGTTCCTATACATTCCTGGTGCAGCTGCGCCACTGGCAGAAATTAAATTTTTTATTTAATTAATTAAATGAATGATTTATTTAATTAATAAAGATTTAAAATAAAGATGTTTATTTTATATGAAATGAGATTTTAGAATTGCTAAAATTAAAGAGTTTAATTTGGATTTATTTTTGATTAAAATAAAAGGGTTTATTTTTCAAAAACAAAGTTTAGCAAACTTTTGCCCATTAACTGATATTAATACATATATGGAATGATTTTAATTTCATGAGATGAATGATGTTTTATTGATACGTATGATGATATGCATGTCAATAAAAGGGATTGATTATGGACTATGACCAATGTGATTGGATTTTATTTTGGATGAATGCTTGAATGTATAGGTTTTATAAAATGGGGTCTGCGTACCTCGTCTTTTTTGGTTTTCTTCTTGTTGTAAATTCTATCTCTCTCCTATGTACTTCCCCTTGATTGTTGATCAAGGTTTTTATTTAAATGAAATAGTTTTTGTAATAAGATTAGTCAGAATTTTTTAAGAACCGGAGATCAAGGAGCAAGGAGCAAGGAGCAAGGAGCGCTTAAAGACCCATTTGTATGGAGCCCGGGTTTAAATGTAATAGTTATATTTAAATTTTATTCTTGCACTCCTAGGTTTGACCTTTTGGTTCACTTGGTGGCTCTAGTGAACCAAACTAGAATAAAAGTCCATAATCAATCCAGGTAGAATATAGTATTCTATATTGCATGCTAAATATTATATATATTATATTTTATGCAAACATGTTTCGCATGTTTAAATAAAATGACGCATATTTTTTATATATATATCTGCATGCGCTCTAAACAAGATGAGACAAATAATAACAAACCCCTCAAAGAAACCAGATTAAGTTCGAAGCGTTCAAAAATATTTGGAATATCGAACGTCGCCTTCAACCATGATAAATTAATAGAGTATTAAATATTTAATATGAGCTTGTTGTGCTATCCACAAGGTGAGTATTAAGTATTTAAGATGTTAATTAATCACATTTGATGTTTATCAAAAAAATTGAACGATCTAGTCTTGTTGTGCTATCCACAAGGACGAACATTTTTCTTTTTTGAATTTATGGAAGTGCTAGGCTGGACTTGACGTAAATCATTTTAGTTCGAATGTGCACACACTTGACCATTATGATTTAAGAGGCAAAATAATAGGAGTTATATGGTGATGTAATTGACAAGAGTTGTCTACCTATTTATTTGTATATCGCTTGTTGTGCTATCCACAAGATTATATACATTTGAAATGGGATCCTTATTCTCACTAGCAAATCTTTAATTAGATGTTGCCGAACTATATAAGTGAGGGTAATATAGTTTGATAAAAATAGTGGGAGATACCAATTTAAAATAAAGACCTAAATTTATTTTGGTATGCAAAAATTAATAAAAATGAGTGTTTGCTAAAATATTGTCTTTTCACATGCAGAATTTTAAAAATGTCAAAATCACTAATCTCACTATGAAGCATACTTGATGCAAATAAGCTTACCGGCTCGAATTATGAGGACTGGCTAAGAAATCTGAGAATTGTTCTCACTACTGAAAAGATTTCTTATGTCCTAAATTCAACTGTCCCTGAATCTGTTTCGAAAACAGCCTCTGAGGAAGAGATTGTCACTTTCAATAAGTGGCAAGATGATGCATCTGTGGCTCAATGCATCATGCTCGCATCCATAAATAACGACCTTCAGCGTCAACACGTAAACATGGATGCTCCTGCTATGCTGCTTCACCTCAAGGAGTTATATGGTGAACAGAGTAGGACTGCTAGATATGAGATATCTAAGAAGCTCTTTCGATATCGGATGACCGAGGGCACTGCCGTCGAGACTCATGTCCTAAAGATGATCAATTTGATTGAACGTCTTGGACAGCTTGGGTTCGTCATGGATGGGGAGTTGAGTTAAGACTTGGTCTTGCAGTCACTCCCTGAGACCTTCTCGCAGTTTGTGGTTAATTTTCACATGAATAAGCTAGATGTCAGCTTGCCTGAGCTGCTTAACATGCTAAAAACTGCAGAAGGTCACTTCCCATCCAAGAAAAACCATGTCTTGATGGTGGATTCTTCCAATAAAAGGAAGAGGCCCAAGGTGTCTTCTGAAAAAAAGAAATCCAAGAAGGCTAAGGGAAAGGAGAAAGAAAAGGAACAAAAGAAACCTGAACCAGCTAAAGGAATGTGCTTTCATTGCAACGAGCCGGGACATTGGAAGAGGAACTGCAAGAAGTTTCTAGCAGAGAAGAAGCTTGGAGAAGTTTCGACTTCCAATCAAGGTTTGTTTATGATTGAAATTAATTTTTCTGAAAGTCATAATTCTACTTGGGTATTGGATACCGGCTGTGGTTCTCACATATGTAACACTGTGCAGGGACTGGTCAGAAGTAGAAAGCTGAACAATGATGAGGTGATCCTATGAGTGGGGAATGGAGCAAAGGTTGCTGCATTAGCTGTAGGGACTTATTGTTTAGCAATGCCTTCGGGCAAGTCCATTTATCTTAATAATTGTTATTATGTTCCAAATATTATTTAAAACATTATTTCAATTTTTGTATTGGATATGGAAGCATTTAACGTTGTTATAAAGAACAATGGTTATTCTATTTATAAGGACGATGTTTTATATGGTATTGGAAATTTGCAAAATGGACTTTATACACTTGACTTGCAAGAAAATATATTTCAAACTGAACAAACTAAGAAAAGGAAAAGAGATGATATTAATTATACCTACATGTGGCACTGTAGACTCGATCATATCAATGAAATAAGATTATCCAAGTTGCATAAAGATGGGCTCCTAGAGCTATCCGATTATTAATCATATCCAACTTGTGAATCTTGTCTCATTGGTAAAATGAATAAATCTCCTTTTAGTGGAAAAGGAGAAAGAGTTACAGAGTTGTTGGCATTGATTCACACAGACGTTTGTGGACCTATGACAACAAGTGCACGAGGTGGGTATTCTTATTTTATTACTTTCACTGATGATCACTCAAGATTTGGATATGTGTATTTAATGAAATACAAATCAGAATAATTTAAAAAGTTCAAAGAGTTCAGAAGTGAAGTAGAGTGAAGCAGAGAAACAAACGGGCAAGAGTATTAAGATACTTCGATCAGATCGAGGTGGAGAATACTTAAGCGGTGAGTTTCTCAATTGTCTCAAACAAAATGGTATAATCTCACAATGGACTCCTCCAGGTACACCACAGTTAAATGGAGTATCTGAAAGGAGAAAATCGAACACTGTTGGACATGGTTCGGTCCATGATGAGTTTTACCGACCTTCCAATTTCCTTATGGGGATATGCCCTAGAAACGGCTGCATACCTACTTAACAAGGTACCTGTGACACCCCCGAATCCGGGTCCTCTGACCCCGGTCCGGTCGTCACGATACAATACAAACATCCACCTCTAAACAACATTATGATAACTAAAATGCGGAATATAATAAACGTACGTCGTTCATTCAAAAGGTGTTACTAGTCCCAAGATTCGATAACCTTAATACAACATACAAACATACCCTAGGATAGTCAATAGGGTTCATATTATATAATAGTAAATTAATTAAACATAAAGATAAAGTCTGCTCCTTGCAAACTAATCCTACATCTTCCCTTTACCCTTGTCCTTTCCTGAAGTCTCGGGCTTAACTGCAATATAAGTCATGATATAGCAAGAATGAGCAACGAGTTTGCTCAGCAAGTTTAAATACAACAATGAAGGATATATCATGATGAAAGGAATAAATCTGATAATGAATTCAACAATATGAATGTCGGAAGCAAGAATAATAATTGCTTTTAGAATAACTGATAGTCAAGTAGACTTTTGAACTATAAAACTCCAACGGAATTAATAGCTGGTTGACCCTTTGGTTACTGGCTACAGAATAAGTACTTGAGGGGATCAGCCTCGTGTACGCCATGTATATGCATAACATTCAACTCTGCTGTTTGTATCTTTTTACTAGATACCTGGGGTACTCCCCTATCATATAAGGGGTGTTCTTTCAGTCTAAGAATCCTTACCATCAATTGGTTTGGATAGCTTTTATAAAATTTTATACAATTGTCTGACCGAACAAAGGTTCAGACTCTATCTGACACAGTTCAAGAATTATAGAACTTTAAACACTGTACAAGTCCAAGACTGTACGAACTCAACTGCACTAAGTACGAATATCAAAAAGATTGATGTGGAATAATTGTAAAGAAATTAAACCACCTAATAGCATACTTGGAAATAAGGTCCAAGCGTTAATAAATAACTAGCAACACAATAATAACCTGCTCAATACAATATGGAAAAGATATGAAACTTGCACAATAAAAAGTGAAGTTCAAAAACTTGCACAATATACGAATTTGTATAAGTTTAGAGAACTTGCATAACCAAAGAAATGAAGTTCGGGAACTTTCCTGATTGCTCAGCTACGATTAAATTCTAGCTTTAATTTACTTGCGTCGAAATGACCTAACATTAATAAGTCGGTCTCTCAATTAGTACGTGTAAACTAATATGAGTCTACACTTAAGAAACCTCTACTTATCATATAATGCTAGCACATAGTTCACGTAAGTCAACCTAATCATGTCTTATATTTAATACTTTAGATTATCTAGTTACTATGCATCAATATAGCACTTCAAGTTATAAATCAACACACATGCTTATAAGTTTTATAAACTCGAGTTCGAATCTAGCATGCTCATTCCAATTCAAAATCATATGTCTTTATGCCGGTAATTCACATACCTTAAGTTAATTAATTTCATGTCTCAAGGATTAGCTACATAGTCATATTACCACATAACGAAGCTAAACAATGTTTAATATGTATGCTCGAGTATACTACACACATATACTTTAATCACGTAGTTCATGCTTCAGAAATTCATTTCTTATGAATACGTGCATATGCGAAATTCACGCTTTGACCAAACGAGGTCTATGTTAATATGCTTATAGGTATAATGAACGTTAATACACATGCTCGCATGATCATAATATCATTTTCATGATAATTGACGCTATTTAGTTTTCTCATTCTAAGTTTTCTCATCGGAAATCACATTAAGTCAACAAGATATCATAACACAGGTTAAGTGCATTGTAGTCATGATTCACGTGCCTTAGAACCCATTTATATGCCACATATATGTTCTCAAATAGTCAGAATCTAAAAGACATTAAGTCTTGGTCAAGTTTGTTTTCAAAAGTTTTAAGTTTCTCATTTCAAAATTGTCCGAATCTTGCAATCACGTATGCTAGTGTATGAACACACTTTAGACTCACATTTCATGACAATATAAACCTTACTATTGTGTTTACAAAATCAGAATGTTCACGTGATACGTCCATGACAAGGTTTACTTTTGAAATTACAAGTTTCATTACAAAATCATAAGTTTTTCATCACTCATGTGTACTAACATCGTTACACATGCTCATACTGCATCTATGTACATATATATATATACCTATCAACCATGACCACATACTTTCCAAATACGGTACCATAGGTTAGTACATAACAGCTAAGCAACAGAAGCAGGAAACTCTGATCCAGGCCTGGCGCAGCTGCGCCGCTGGCCAGTACAAAACTGGTGCAGCTGCGCAGGTGCCGGCCAGAGACAGGCACTGCACTGCTTCGGCAAAAACTTAGCCCAACTCAGAAATTTTCAACAAAAATCAATCTAAGCATGGTATAATACAATTCTAACATGATTATAACTTCATATAACACTTAACAACATATCCCAATCCATTAATTACTTAATTCATGAACAATTCAATAATCAAGAACTTTGAAATTTATACAGAGAATGAGAATGGGGAGTGATATACCTCTGAATTTGCTTACTGCTAGCTTACTCTCTCAATTTGATAGAATCTCAGAATGTCACTCAATTCTTACTTAGAGGAAACTCAACAAATGTAAGGAAGAAGGAGATGTATCATATATATAAGCAATTTCATACCCGGTTCTTGATGTTGTTCACAAAATCAAAACAATGGTAGAAGCAATTATATGGAGGTTATTAGAGAGTGGTTAAACTCCATCATCACCCCCACTCCCCCATAATCATAAGCTACATGTTGTTGAAATTGAGAAGAGAGTAGGCTAGTGTAGGCTTGTGGTTGTTCACGTGAAGGAGAGGTTGGGCACTCAATGTTGGACAACAACTGAACTCAGCAACTTGCAAGGTGTATATTTTATGTTAACACTTGCTTATAAATATACATCTACACACATTATAAGTATACTTATAATATATACACACTTCATTCCATGTATACATAGGTTACACATTTAATTAGTGTTACAATGTTATCTCAATAAAATAATGTATCAAGTAAGTATATATATACCAATCATATATTTCATGCACATTTCCTTAATACCGAATGTAAAGCAATTGGGTATTATTATTACTCATTATTATAACTGTTATCATTATAATAACTTACTGAGATCAATTATTTATTGATATTACTATATGTTGATGAGGTATACATTAATGTTTTTCCACACATGTATTGTCACATAAGCATTAGTATGTAACTCTCATAATGTAAGTATTCTTACTATATAGTTTATAATGTATAATCATATTAATGTGTCACCTTGTACTATATATAATATATAGTTAACTACCATATCTTAAAGATTTAATATCGCATGCTTGTATAAAATAATTAATCAAGTAAATATAATAATATTATATTATCAGTTCTCTTACTCATTAATTATTATTTATTCATAATAATAATTAAACAACACATTATCGATTAATTAATCATAATTGAAATTAATCAATAGGTTCAAATCTTGCCACTATATTCAAATAATTTGAATATTTAATTATTAATAATCTCATACATTCTCTGATATTAAATCCTTAAGGTTAGTCCACTAATTTAAATAACTCATTAGTGACTTCCTTTAATCATTTCACAAATTCACATAACCACATAAGGTTTAAATAAACTCACAAAACTAACTCGTTAAAATTAAATCACATATTTAATAAATAAGGAGTTTAAAATTCATGGTCGTTACAGTACCTACCAAATCCGCCCCAAAGACTCCATATGAGATGTGGAAAGGGAGGAAACCAAATCTTAAGCATGTTAAGACTTGGGGTTGTCTAGCTTATGTCAAAAAGTTTGAAAATGATAAGCTATAGACTAAATCCGATAAGTGTAGATTTGTAGGATACCCTAAAGAAACCGTAGGGTATTATTTTTATCATCCAACTGATCAAAATGTGTTTGTTGAGAAACATGTTGCCTTCTTAGAAAAAGAGTTTATCCATAAAGGGGTCAGTGGGAGTATGATATATCTTGAAGAAGTTTAAGAACCACAAATTACCACGGATCAAAGTCAGGTACCTGACCATGTAGAAGAACCTACTGTACCACACCCTGTTCGGAAATTTGGAAGAGTAACAAAGATACCTGAGAGGTATGGATTCGTTATAGAGGATGGCGATGAGGTACACATCATGAATGATGATGATTCATTGAATTACGAACATGCTATGAGTAATAAAGACTCAAGGAAATGGCTTGAAGCTATGAAATCTGAAATGGACTCCATGTATAGAAACAAAGTATGGACTTTGGTTTCACCACCTGAAGGCATTAAGCCTATTGGGTGTAAATGGGTCTTTAAAAGAAAGACTGGAGCAGATGGGAAGGTAGAGACCTATAAGGCCCGACTGGTTGCAAAAGGTTTCAAACAAAGACAAGGAGTTGACTATGATGAAACCTTCTCACCAGTAGCTATGCTCAAGTCCATTCGGATTTTGCTTGCGATTGCAGCTTATATCGACTATGAGATCTGGCAGATGGAAGTGAAAACGGCCTTCCTCAATGGGAAACTTGAGGAGGATGTGTATATGACACAGCCAGAGGGATTTATTTTAAAGGTTGGAACAAATCAAGTCTTTAAGCTATAACGATCCATTTATGGCTTGAAGCAAGCTTCTCGTAGATGGAACATTCGTTTTGATGAGACAATCAAAGAGTTTGATTTTATCAAAAATGAGGATGAACCATGTGTATACAAGAAGGTTAGTGAGAGCGCAGTATCATTCCTTGTATTATATGTTGATGATATATTACTGATAGGGAATGACATTCCTATGTTACAATCAATTAAAATCTGGTTATCTAAAAACTTCTCCATGAAGGACTTGGGTGAAGCATCCTATATTTTGGGGATAAAGATCTATAGAGATAGATCTAAGAGGATGCTCGGCTTATCCCAAGAAACGTACATTGATACGATGCTAAAGAGGTTTAGCATGGAAGATTCCAAAAGAGGTTTCATGCCGATGAGCCATGGAATACATCTCTCCAAGAAACAGCTCCCAAAGACACCTGAGGAGAAAACCCGTATGAGTAAGATCCCTTATGCTTCTGCAATAGGATCTATCATGTACGGTATAATATGTACTAGACCGGATGTTGCTCATGCACTTAGTGTAATGAGCAAATACCAGTCGATTCCAGGAGAAGAGCACTAGAAGGCAGTGAAGAATATCCTAAAATACTTTAGAAGGACTAAGGATATTTTTCTTGTCTATGGTGGGTCTGAATTAAAACTCGAGGGCTTTACAGACTCAAGTTTTCAAACGGACCAAGATGACAGTAAATCTGTTTCGGGATATGTTTTTACCATAAACGAAGGCGCAGTGAGTTGGAAGAGTTCCAAGCAGCAAACAGTTGCTGATTCAATGACAGAGGCAGAGTATATAGCTGCAAGTGAAGCTGCAAAGGAAGCTGTTTGGATGAAAAAGTTCATAACAGAACTTGGTGTGGTTCCTAACATTGGATAAGCAGTTCTCGTATACTGTGACAACACCGGAGCGGTTACACAGGCTAAGGAACCCAGGTCTCATCAGAAATCCAAACACGTGTTGCGGCGATTTCACTTAATCAGGGATATCATTGAAAGAGGAGACGTCACCTTGGAGCGTGTGGACTCTCAAAATAACATTGCAGATCCATTTACTAAAGCTATAACACAACAGCAGCTTGATCGTCACATAGAGAAGATGGGTATGAGATACCATGACGATTAGCTTTAGTGCAAGTGGGAGATTGATAGTAGTGTGCATACAAGCCAATCATGTATGATGATAAATCACATACTTTGTAAACAATCTTATTTATTTATTAATAAAATATTCATTTAAGGCATTTATTTATCTACATGGTGCTATTTTTATAATATTTAAATAACCCATAGTTTTAAGCAATGATTTTAGAATCATGATGAGATCATGCTAATGAGATCTAAATTCTTAGAAAGCTTAAAAACTAAAATAGTTTTCAATCGTGGGATTACTAAAATGGGAATTAGTAAATTCGGATAGATTAGTACATATGTTGCATGCTTATTGGATGAGGATGACTGATCTCATGGTCATTTGTGTGGAGACACTAAAACAAGTATGTAGGTGCTTATTGGAGAATAAGTTCACTGAACGTGACTCGCTATGGAATACCTAATAGATTTTTACTCGTCGGTCAATAGGAATTCGTAATGTGATAGTAGTACAAGTGATCCTCGGACTTGAGATCATCATAGTATCTTATATGTAACAAATTATACTTTGACTTATTCTTTAAGGCCTTTTAAGGTATATATAGGGTATGTTTGGGTATAATGAGTTACATATGGAGATAATGTATGATCAATAAAGAATCTACCACCTCTAGTAAAAGAGGAGATATGTCTTATGTGATTCGTTAAATGACAACCCAGGAATCCTTGGCCAAGGTGAAATGAAATTAGAAAGAGGTTTCTAATTTGCATTAATTGGAGTTGTGCGTTTTCTAATCGAAATACATATGATTAAATAAATTAAGACTTAACAGTAAATTCATGCCTTATATTTAATTGGGACATTGTATGGTAGAAGGATTGAATTGTACGGTAACTATTAACTCACAGGTTCTATTATGATTAATGTTGAAATCTATATTATCTAGAAAGTCGTTAATCGCTAGGGAGGCTTATCCCTATTGTAGAATAAATATTATTTATTTAAATAGATTATTAGTTTAATTTATTTATTTAAATAAGATTAGAATTGTTCTAATTGATTTATTCACAACCGGTTTAATATGGAGAACCTAAAGGGTCACACCATAAAAGGAAGAAGAATTATTTAAGAAGAAAATGGCATGATAGTAATAATGCATTAAGTGTAATTAATTTAATCTATGGTGATAGAATAAATTAAATAACTTAATGTTTATTATTTAATATTTTAGAAATATTAAATATAAATTAATAAGAGGAGTCTTATTAATATTATTATTATTATTATTTTAATTCTAAAGGAGTTTAGGAATTAATATAATATCAGTACTCTCTCTTAATCCTAATAAGATTAGGATGTAAATTAATTAAAAGTGTTTAATTAATTAATTAAATAAAATCCTATTCTAATTGGATTAGGAGAGTTAACCTAATATCTATATAAGAGAGTCTTATATCAGAAATAAGGTACGTGAATTTTTCCAAGGGTTGGGAGTACACATATTCTATAGAGATAGAAACAAGGGTTAAGCCAATAACCCATCTTCCTGAGTTCTTCATCTTCCTTGGTGGATCACCGTTAGAGGCCAAACATTTGAGCGGCTGACATTGATCAAGGGAAGGAGCCACTACAGAGGAATCAAAGGAATCAAAGGAGTAGAACTTGTACCTGAGGAAGCTTGGATCTTCAAAGGTATAATTCCATCTTCTCCTTCTATGTATTGACTGATAATTAATGCACAAGAAAGATCATGGTTAAGGGTTTGTAAGAATTTTTAAAATTTGATTCTTCATCCCTTTCGCTGCGTTAATGTAATTTGATTGCATGCTTATGTTTCATACAAACCCAACAGTTTAATCGTCGAGCACTACACCAGTCATCGTAGTCTGCAAGGAGAGACAAGAAAGACTAGAGAATTATCAAGGCGGAATCGTAGTCTGCAAGGATAGTAGATCTCGGAGTTCGTAGTCTGCCAGGAGAAACGAGGCAGGATCATAGTGTGTCGAGGAGAACTTTCTCAGAGCTGTAGTCTACTGAGGAAGTCATGTTCAGAATCGTAGAGACAACCTGTCTATGAGTCGACCGAGTGCCTGCCAAAGCTAAGTCAAGAATCGTAGGCCAAACTTGAAGTACTGGAGTCTACTAATCATATCAGAGGCAGAGATTGTAGTCGAACCAAATCAGACAAGGACACCAAGCATGAAGGCATAAATTGTAGTCTGTCAAGATCTGATCTCGGAGTTGTAGTGTCTGCAGAACTAAAGCAAGATCGTAGTCTGCAGAACTAAGGCTTCAACAAAGATGCTCACAACGCCAAGGAAGAATCGTAGTGTCAATACGATTCTCAACAGATGAGTACTCCCAGAATATCCAAAGTATGAAGCCTCTGGTCTGAGCTGCAAAGATACATTCCACCTGAAGGAAACTAAATAGCACTCAACGAATGACATGCAAGCAAACAGAAGATCTAAGCACCAACTCAATCAACATCCTGATTAAGTTGTGAAGCTATTCAAGATGAAGTCTTCCATAAGCAAATCAGAAGAAGACTTCAGATATAGTGATTAACTAAAGAAAGTCAGCAAGTTCAGTAGCTGCCAAGAGAACAGAAGACAACAATCTTGGGACTAACCAGGATCGTAGTGTTTGCCAAACAAAGCAGGAACTGATGCAGTTTACACAGAGATACTGGCCAGCTTATGAAGAACAAGGCGAAAGTGATTAAGCATGGGTCAGACCATTGATGATAGGTGAACGGGAGATCACAAGGAGAAAGAGAGATGGGCATGCCACAAATCTGATGTGTCTTGCTATTCAGAAGAGGCCAGAGCAATAAGTTAAGCTATCAGTTCCTGAGATCAGTTAAGGCAAGCAGAAGTGTTGAAGCATTACACAAGTGAAGGAAGAGGTGTTCTACATTGCAGATCCAAAGAACACTCTTCAAAATCATAGTGTTGTCTCTACCAGTCAATAAACAACATTCAACAAGACACACTACGATCAAGGTCCAAGAACATCTGCATCAGAATCGTAGAGTTCTGTCATCTGAATATTGAAGCATTGGCAACGGTTTAATCTGAAGATTGATATTCGAACGTTGCTGATTGAGAGCATTGATGCAAAAGGACAACTCCTGTAGATTCGAATCAAGGAATCAGAAAGGAGAAATAAAGGTGACTATTAGCCTGACACGAAAAGGTGACATCTCTGAGGTGGTAGGTGAAGTAGCAGATTGTTGTGTCAGTAAAGTCATAAAGGAGCTGTCAAGTCACATCAGCAGTATGCACCAAATAACTCGAGATCTGTGAAATAATTCAAATAGCTTCTAACGGCTATTTTCCAACGGGAAGATCATGGAAGGGTATTTAACAGAAGAAGCTTCAAACATCAAGGGTTGTTGAGTTGGAGAATCGTTGAGTTGTTGGAATGCTATATTGTTGACTCTACGAGTTCCACCAGAGCTGAATAGAACAAGTCTCAGTGGCAATGAGACTACGAAAGTGGAAGTGAAGAAAATTTGAAGAAGGACTGGAACAGACTAAAGCTTCACTCAACAACGATGAGGATGCCATTGAAGATGGCAGCTAAGCTGAGAGCCGAGAAGGCCAAGAAGATAGCATTCAAGAAAGTGGCAAAGCACAAAGAAGATCCAGAGAGCCACTCTAAGAATCACCACGAAGAACCAAAAGCTGAAGTTGAACAGATGCAGAACCATGGCTGCATATCATTTAAAAAGGGTTCAGGGAATGCTACGTGCCAGACGAAGTCTACCAAAATCTCAAAAACTTACCAAACCCAAGTGGTGATGGTGCACAGCTGACATCAGATGAAGATGAGCTGAACAGATAGAAGATCAGCTGCACCAGAAAAGAAGTGGTTCAGACTCTACGCAGAATCCAAAGAGGACCACGCCAAGCTGCTAAGTACAAAAGATGTTCAAGCTTCAAGACATCTTAGCAGCAAAGCACCAACAACAACTACAATAACAACAAGTAGCCAAGGCCTGAGGGGTCCTTGTCCAGAGGGACTAAATGAAGTTCCAAGCCTGCTGGGCTTGAAGAGTTCGTAGAGAACTAGAGTTCCAAGGCTGCTGGCCTCGAAGAGTTCTTACTGAACTAGAGGAGTTCCAAGCCTACTGGGCTTGAAGAGTTCTTAGTGAACTGAAGTTCCAAGGCTGCTGGCCTTGAAGGAATCTTAGTGATTCAGGGTGCTGCCCTTCCTTAGTGGAATTCCTGCCAGTGAAGCAGAAGAGTGGATTAGGAGCTTTAGTCTCTGAACCACTTAAAATTCCTTGTGTCTTTTACATTCAGTCATTTACATTATGTACGTAACTGCTATAATTGCTATGGATGTAATAACCACTTACAACTAAACTAACTCTAAGAACAATGTATCAATGTTTATCAATATATCATGAAGGGAATCTTTAACTTATTCCGCTGTGCTTGAAATGATTTTTATGTTTGTCATGTGCTAACTTCTTAGCAATACAAAATAAAATGGAAAAGATTTTGAAAACGCAAAGGATCTATTCAAACCCCCCTTCTAGATCTATTGTGTGCCTACTGGGAACCAACACAATTATTAAGTCATTAATATGAAATACTGTGCAATTGCTACTGTAACAATTATTGAGTCAATAATATGAAATATTATGCAGTTGCTATTGTAACAATTATG
Source organism: Panax stipuleanatus (assembly GCA_020205555.1). Taxonomy (NCBI): domain Eukaryota; kingdom Viridiplantae; phylum Streptophyta; class Magnoliopsida; order Apiales; family Araliaceae; genus Panax; species Panax stipuleanatus. The sequence goes on from CM035124.1 coordinate 91,109,532, forward strand.
GAGTCAATATATATTACTGTGCAATACCTCGTGGAACTATGGAATGTTGTGTGCTACTGTTCCTTTATCACTGAGTATTTTAACAGTTGAAAGTGATAGATCCCTTAATAATTTTTATTAAAAATGTTATTTATGTCATTTTCTTCATCCGACCATTATTTTGTTATGGGGCCCACCAATGATTGGTTGTTTCGGTGCCATCGTACTTTATCTAATATTCCCTACATAACGAATATTCATCGACATAACGAATATTCCTCGATATACTTTTATCTTATCATTTGCACATATCACCCTTGACTTTTAACCTTTTATCAATTTAAGACTTACTATTTAGAATAATATTTATAAGAAAAATTATGTTTTATTTCATAAAAGTCGGGGTCTTACATACTCACCTCATGATGACAACACTTAGTTAATTTTATGTTTCCCAACTAAAGGAATTTCAAGAAAGAGAAAGGCAAAGAATTACATAAAGGCAAAGAAGGATAATAAAAGATAAATTCACCTCCAAGAGGTAGGTTCCAAGTACAAAAGTAGGCTCGAAGAGAATAAGTTAAGTAAGAAGTTAAGTCTTCAAGCCACCAATTGGCACTATGAGCATAAGGAGCATAGTAGAGCTTCAAGAATGGTGTTCTTAGCAAGGATGGCAATGTCATAAACCCTCGTGATGATGTCACAATAAGGAGACTATTCTTCCCCATCTATTCCCGATGGAGCTGAAATGAAGAATACTGTCAGAAATACTTATTCCAAACGGATAGATTACCTTTCTAGTCTATGACAGAGGGTTAGAGAGGTTGTCTGGAGTAGGATTCGGTGAGGTTTTAGGACTAACGGCTGTAGACATAGGGAAAAACGGACTCCAAAAAGTTAGGTAGTACTTGCTCCTAGACAGATATTGTAGTTATAGTATATAAGTGACAGATAGGAAATGTGCACGACACATAGGGGTATCCTCCATGATGCTTATAAATACCCCCTCATTCTCATTTTAGATGGAAGAATTTTTTTTAGAAAATTTGAAGAGTTAAGAGTTTCTCTCTCTAGAAACCAACTTTCTCTCTCTAGAACACATAGTCACCAACTTGTTACCACCAAAAAGTCCAACCTGTTGGCTTGATAGATTAAGTTCTATACTTAGTCTCCACGAGCCTCAAGTTCATTCTCAAGAACTTAATCTCCACTGAGCTAAGTCCACAAGCACACCTAAGCCCATACACTACACACGACCCTAACACCAAGGGTTCTGTCATATTATCTCAATGAGTTTGCCTACGATCTCTCTCCTCGTCCATCACTCCACCTAGTCTCGCATGTCCTTGTGGAATTTTCACCTCACCTGATCAATCAACGAACCCGAGCGTAAGGGAATTGTAATAATATATGACATTGATGTATTGTGCTCCAAGTTTGTATTCAACATTTGTAATGATCATGATTAATGGAAGTTTTGTTTAGTAGTTAATCTTGTTCATTTTGTTGCTCAAGTCATACTTTACATTTCTTGGTCTTACAGGTATTGACTCATGACCAACCAAAATAACTCGGTAAAATTACAAAATTATTGTGATAAGATCTCTTAATACATTGTTATATAATGTTATTGATTGATATCTTAAAAACATTTTATTAAATAAAATATAATTAATTTTATTTTAGATTTATAATTAAATCATATTATTAGTTTGATTGTACTATATTATACTACTATCTTAATAATAATAGATTAACATGTGTGAAATGATCTTCATTAGAAAATTAGTTCCTTTTGACTTATATTAATTAATTAATTATACAATTTTATATATAATTATTTATTATTAAAAAATAAAATCATTGAAAAATCTACAATAATAATTCATTTACTTTTATAATTATAAAAATAGTATGTTCATATATTATTAAGTCTATGATTTTTCTATTTATATATTAATATATTCTTCTATTTAAGTTTATGTAGTCTTTTTGTACAAAAATAAAGATATTTTGAGTTTTGAAGTCAATTTGAAATTTAAAATTAAAATTAATATGATTTCGTTTAAAATTAATCTATTCCTCTTCCTTCTTTTTTTCTTCTTGTTTTTTTCTATGATGTGTAACATCATTTTTATAGTCATGTAAAAATTTATAAAAAAAAGACTAAAGGAAATTTTTTATTACATTTGCAATTGTTATAAAATTGTTGATACCTATCACCTAAAAAATATATAAGTTGGTATAGTCTTACATTTTTCTAATGTTCTATCAATTCGTACCGTTGAAATTTAATTTTTAAAGAATAAAAAATTAAAATAAATTGGGGGAGTGTGCTAATGTGCACGTGTATGGTGGTGCACACCCATTATTGTTTGCTAGTCATCAAAAATACACTGCGAGTGAGTAAAATAAAATAAAATACAAATAAAAATAAAAATACGAGTTAAAGGAGAAGATGTTGCGAGAGAGTGGGAGAATAAATTTAAAGATAAGAGAGAAACAAAAAGAGAAAAAATAACGATACCGTTTCAAGAAAATAATTATTTTTCTCTTTTACTATTCTATATATATGTGTGAGTGCGCGTATGTATATGCGTCTTCTTGCCCGTACTCGAAATCACCAATACAACTTTTAGATTTACCACATAATATTTTTTATTAAACTTTTCATATTTGTTTCGATTAATTGTTATTGTTTTGAGGACATAATTAAAACTTTTCATATTGGTTTGGATTAATTGTTATTGTTTTAAGGACATAATAAAAACTTTTCATATAGGTTTCGATTGTTATTGTTTTAAGGACATGAGCCTAGCATACAACCAAATAATTTCCCGTGGTCACTGCTACGATCCAATAAGGCAAAGTCTTTAAAAATGGTCCTTAAGAATTCTGGCAATCCATAGGCTCTTTTCAGGTTTAGGGTAAAAATTACTACAATTAAATTTTGACAAAATGGGCCTTAAGAATCAAGGCAATCCATAGGCTTTACTTACTGTTGTCAACTATTCTGAAAGTTAACACCTTGAAATGCATTATATTTTGTTAGTTATTTGTAGTTGGATTTCACATACTATTTTTGAAAAAAATAAAATAAATACTCTATTTGTTTTAAATTATAAGATCATTATTGACTTTTAAAAGTTAAACTAATCTTCGGTAGAAGAGGCATGAGAAACAGGTGAGCGGTAACTCTTCAATGTAAAAGAAGAGCAATAATCTTATATTTTGGACAGGATAATATAATTTATTTCGTATCATTCGCTCATTTAAAAATGAGTCATGAGTTTCAGTTCATACAGCTCGGGTCCAAGACTTGTTCTCCAATTTCATTCAATATAGTAAATATTTATAATAACATTTTTGTTAATAATGATAAAAATATATTAGTAAACTATTCTTGGTATTAAGATTAATTCTGTAAATAAAATCGAAATAAAATTAGACACGTTCAAAGTATATTTGCTGGACAGAATTATTAATTCTTTTTATCAATTTAATTAAAAAAAAGTTATATATTCATCAAATGATTAAAAAGTTTTGAAATAATCTCAAATTTCAAGTTGGTTTTCAAATCTAAATTTCACGTGCATGACAAATTGAGGGCCACACACCTAACTCCTCTGCCCAAGTATAAATTTGATTCAAATATATTGGCCTACAAGTATATAGCTATATACATAGTAGATATTACACACACACGTGTATACATATTTCATGTCTATATTTTCCAAAATATCTATTTCATATCTTCTTAGTGACCAGATCATTATTTTCATTTTGATAGGTCTAATTCACCGGCCCACATCAATTAGATGCAAGCTTTTTTATTTTATTTTTTTCAAAATTAAAAACAAGAGGAATGCTTGTCAGTTGTCATTTTGGTGGTGAAAATATAGGAAATAATTAATTTGGTTTCATCCAATTTCATTTATGCGAGTGGGTGGTCCATTTCACAAACCATATTGTTAGGCATGGGGGTAGTGTCTCAAATTTAATGCTATATGGACTACATTTTAATGTTTTTTGTCTTTGATATATGAGTATATATTCAGCATTTTTATTGAACTCTTCATAATTTATTTATTTTTTAAAAAAAATATACCATAATATCGGATTCGGCTATGGTGAAGTTAAAAAATAAAAATTAACTTCACCATAGTGAGTTGTATGATTTTGCACCAATTTGTTATCAATACATTAAAATTGTATGATAAAATCATACAACTCACTATGGTGAAGTTGATTTTCAGACCCCATAATATCACTCGTACAAATGACAACAGATAAGTATTTCTGACAAACATTTCTTTATGTTGGTATCGTGTTTAACAAATCAGGCCTTCTAAAGTCTACAAGATTACGATTCAATGTTTTTAAACTTTATACTCTTAAAAAGAATAAGACAACAAGTTTATTATTAAAGCTCTCCAACTTGACTAAATTGTTAATAAACCACTTTAATTTCTAACCTACATATCGTGGTAAAAATTCATTTCAAACCAACAACAGAAAATAAACAAAAATAAAAACAAATCAAATGTTATTTCAAGTTGATACCAGTTATATCACTATTATCAATAAATTTAAATTATAAAGGGTCCAGCTTTTTTGACAATTATTTTGGTCTAATTGGGTCACAATTACATGATAATCAAAAGTTTTATTTACTTTCATCTCTATTTCCCTATTTTCCCTCTATGTTTTAATTATTACTCCTTTTTTCTCGGACCACTTTCCTCCCTCTTTTTTGTATTTTTTTCTCCATTATCCCATACTGTTTCTTTTTCTCCTCTTTCTCATTCTAACGTTTGTGTGTAATTTTTTTTTTCAATTTTTTTTCTCTTTTTGTTATTTTTTCCCCTCACGTGCGGCGCGTGTGCGTTGGACTAGTAATAGATATGCTATTGTCTCATTTTTTTTCTTTCTATATCTATAACAAACCTTATGTGCGTAAAAACTATCAAAATTAATTGATACTTTAATTTGGGATCAATAAAATATTTTGACTCCTATTCAAAAAGAAAAAAAATAGCATATTCATAAGTAATAATTGTATCACACCTTTTGGCTACAAAAAAAGAAAACTGGTCTAACAACCCAACGGTTCTCGACAGTGGTTTATCACTTGATTAACATGGATTTAAAAAAAAATTAACTTTGTACCCTAAGCGAGTATCATTACCAGTACCCGCCGCCGCCGAACAATATTTTTCTTTATTTTGTCATTTCCTTTTTTTGGGTGCTCATTCCAATTTAGGCAAGAATTATGAACAAAGTTGCTCCTCCTCTCAAAATAATTGTTTAATTTTGATTATTTTAAGTATAAATTAACCATTTTTAGAATTAATTTTGTACTATTTTTGACAAAATATATTTAGAGGCTATTACCTTATGGTACACGCATTGTGTATGCAATTACGGTGAAGGTGAAATATGAATATTTTTTTTACAAAATTGTAAGACTAAATATGAAGAGATATAAATTAAAAATTAAAAAGGACACAAAAGTAATGTGACTAAATTTGTAGAGGAAAAAGAGAAACTTTTTTATCGTGGCACGGTACGCTTAAAATTACGTCAGCAGTTATGGCAGTTTTATAATATAGATAAGTAAATAAAAATTACGTATAATTTACTATCTACCCTAATTTTTATAATTTTAAAATCATATTTATATATGCTTATATTTAGTTTTAAGCATAGTTAATTTCACTAGGGAAAAAAGAGAGTCAAGATTGGAAAATTATTTTGGGATGGAGTTAGTAATAAATAATCATGTCTATGGCTAATGGATTTGTTGGGATAAATGACAAAAATACTACGTGTCGACGTCGAAAAATTTTGATTTTCAATTGTTCCTACCATTTGTTATTTTTCTAAGATGACTTATTTTAAAGGTGAGATTTTATGAAAAGACCGACATAAATGTCAACGATTTTGAAAAGATTGATTTTAATGAGATTGGGCCGAATCAGTGGGACCATCAATTTGTCAACGGCTATAAGCCTTTCTTCATTTGTTGCTCTTCCTCCCTTCATCAGAACTACGAACTTTGATGCTGACTGGAGGAGCACTACGATTATGGTCATTGTACCATAATTGTTGTGTGTTGGCTCGCACAGGCGTGACTCAGACTTAATCGTAGAGAACACTATGATTTCTCTTAAGCTCTACGGCAGACTACGATTCATGCTTGCTTGTCTTGCAGACTCCACACTTCTAAGGGCACACTGCGATTCTGAACTTGGCTTGGCAGACGCTCGGATCTTTTCCATGATTCTCAGTGTGGCGTCCAAGGGCAGACTACGATTCTGATACTTTCACTTAAACTCCACGAATTGAAATTTAAATAAGCACACTTAAAAGGGGGGTTGAATAAGTGTTCGAACAACTATGGTCGATTTTTATTTTACTTCAAAACTGGTGCTTATTTCAGCTTGCTGAAATAATTAACTCGGGTTCCTGAATTACGAAAATTGTTTAAATACTTTTGAATTCAGTATGCTGAAATAATCAAATATATATCTTAAGTTTCAGAAAAACTTATTTATATACTAACTTATTATATTAACCTTAATTCTTGTTATCAATAAAATTAAGCACGAATAATTAAATGAACACCAAGAATTTTTACGTGGTTCAACTACTACCCTCTATAATAATAGTCTACTCCACGTCCAATACCAACTAGTATTGGAGACTCACTTTATTTATTTCTTTATAAATAAACACTGATTACAAAACAGATTCTTACAATAATTAACAACAATTAACTTCTCTTGAGCACTTTTGCTCATTGTGCACCTATGCACTCCTTAAGCACCTTTGCTTTTTTGAACCTGTTTGTAACCCTTTTCTCTAATCCACCAGGATTAACTCCTTTAGACTACACTTAGTCTAAACAGAAATTAAATTATAAATATAGAGGTCTATGATCAATGCAAGAATAATCAATTTAACAATTAAAGACTCAACTATATAATGCAATGATCAAGTAGCACAGAAATATAATCAATTAAATCTTACTAATAACCAGCTAGATAGATATCTGAAATTAATTACCAAGCTGATCAAGTTCGCACCAATCAAATCAAGTTGCTCGTTAATATTAGTAATTAATGCAAAGAGTATTTCGTGAGTTGTGTCAATTATTCATTCATGAAGCTCGGTCTTTATATCCAACAAATATATTACCGTTATCTTTTAAAAACAAATATGATTTTGTGATATCCAGAAAAGTCGGTTTGTTAATCTCTTAAATATAAGAAAGAATTCACAACTGTAAAAGAGATATAAGATAAGTATATCATAACAGTAATATATCCTTATTAAAACCATTTGAATTTATTTGTTATACTGTTAGATAAACTCGTTCAGCCTTATAAAAGATAACCCATTTTGAGTTTTGACTTTATCAAAACTACTAGCCTTGCGTGTTAGAAACATGTCACTATCCAATATTTGAGTTTCAAGAAAGTAGCAATCATGATCCTTGACAACCGGATGCATATCACATCTCAAACAAAACCGTATATCTTCCTATTCTTCTTTTTCACATGCATAAGATATATATATATATATATATATATATATATATATATATATATATATATATATATGGAGACACGTGTATACTACAAACAACCTTCATCTATCATATTAGTCAGCCCAACCATACCAAGTATCGATTTTATTAAAATAGCCTTAATAGTCAATTAAAACAAATTTCAAGTGATTAGTTAATTATAGAAAAACCTTTACATTATTTTTTATTTTAGACATATAAGATTAAATGCAAATAATATGTCCTAGAGCTTTTAAATGAAAAACCAATTATTAGGCAATTGATCTTACACTTTGTTTCCTAGTAAAGAAAACTCTTCAACCCACTTGAGTATCCCACCAATATTCTTTATCATTAAATACCTGAAATGTCATAAACGGATTTAGTATATGAATAATTCATTATCAAAACTTAAGGATGGAATATGACTAAGTCAACATTCTCCCCCTTTTTTATGATGACAACCTAAAAATTATAACTCCCATTAGCTCCCCCTAAATCCATGCATACAATATAATTTCATTTCGGGAATGTAAAAATATAAATCTTACTGAAATCAGATTTTCACTGTATCCTGTTTGTACCAGTTTTGAAGAACCTGTTACCTGCATGTTAGTTCAACATATATCAAATATCAACTACTAACATATTAAATTTATCAGTCTTAAAAATGTCATTACAACCCAAAAACTAATAATCAGTCTTTGAAGCAAACAACTTCAGCAAACAACTTCAGGATACCAAAAATAATCCCCCCTTTGACATCAATCAAAAAGGGAAATAAGGTCATCAGCCGAGATCCACTACTGCAGCTCCTTAGGCAGCCCGTTGTGTAACGTAAGGATGATGATTAGCACGATGAACTCTTTTAACAAGGGTAAGATCAGCAGCGAATTGAGGAGGACGGGGAATAAAAGTAGCATTGGGCACTGGCAGGTCAAGAAAATCACCAGCATACTCGGCCAACCAGTTACAATGAGCCCACTCAGTAACAGAAGAGTTCTTACGCTGCATATGTAACTTAGATCCCACGTCGTTGAATCGCATAGCCGTGAACTCAGCCAATTCACCGACTTGATTACTAACAAACTTAAGTTCCTGGCTAAGTTGACAAGCATTTCGATTTAGTTTGCATTTCATAGCCTCTACCAAAGCAATGGTTTGCAACTCAAACCCAGCCTGTAAATCGATAAATTCATCCTCAAGATTCTGATAAAGTTTGTTAATTTCAGGGGCACCCAAAGGAAGTTTTCCTTTTTCCAACACAGACAAACGAATTTTGAGATCAGTCATCTCATGTTTCTGCTGTTCTTGATTGACAATAATGGTTTTCAACATTTCAACAATCTCAGGAGAGGACTGAGTGGTTTGCAGAACAGGAGAAGCGGGATGAGATATTGGAGGAATGGGAGGTTCAGAAGTAATACGAATAAATTGCCCTTCAATCAAGGCGATACGAGACATTTTCAAATGACCAATACTAAGGGAATCAGACACAGCCACAAAAATCTCATTTTTAACAGAAATTTTGAAGTGATGAAAGAGGGTAGTGAGACTCGCACTGTAGGGCAAATAAGTTTTTGTTTTTCTTAAACAACTCATCATTTGAGGAAGAAACATTAGAGACAAATTAAAAGAGACACCTTTTAAAATAATAGCAACCATTACCAAATCCTGATAAGTAAAATCAGCACCTCCACTTAAGCGGGGCAACAAATTATGCCTAACCAGTTGGTGAAGTACACAAGCAATAGGAGAGACATCCACAGTTTTAGGGGTAAAAACTTCATTTAAAAGAGGATTGTCCATGACAATCTGTAATTGCTCCAGTGGAGTGAAAGGAAAATGGACAGCCCCTTTTCGAGTAAATGGACAGACACCAGTGAATGGAATATTTAGAATGCTACCAAAATCCATGACAGTGAAATACAATGATTTTCCTTTAACAAAAGTCGTGTAGAAATACCCATGACATTCCAGATTAGTGTAAAATTGTTGGACTAGTCTAGGATATGCAACTGAGGGAGGAAAAATCATAGAAGAAATACCACAGAATTTGAAAAGATTTTTCAGAGGAGACCCCTGATAGCAGATTTGATCAACAAAATTTTCATAAAAAAATTATTTCGGGAAAATAACAGTCTTAAACCGTACCTCATAAGCATTACCGCGAAAGAAATTTTTAGGAAGGTCAGAGGTAAGGATAGGGTTTACCAAAATCGGTGGTGGTGTAAACTCGGGCTTACACGATGGTATCGTTCACTTCCGCAGGCGAGATGGTCCTGGTGATTTCAGCAAGGATGGACTGAAGTTTGATTCGTCAGAAGATGAAGAGTCCAGAGATTCGATTTCCACCGACATTGTCTTTTTCAGTTTTCCCTATTTTCGGGAAGGTCCGGCTGACGGTTGAGGCAGTACCATCGTCTGATCATCATCGAAATCGATTATCGATCGCTTGGAAGTTCGGGTTCTCATGGTGTTTTAGGTTTGAAGATAGAGACAGAGAAGATTACTATAAAGTAAGATAGATAGAAAATCAAAATATGAAAAGTTAAAGAAGTGAAGTGAATGGATAGAGATAGAGAATAAAATAGGAGAGATGGATGCATGTATGTACATCTCTATACACTTACGTTCCCCTAGAAACCCCAGCCGTCATGTCTTTTCAATTTTTGAAAACTATGATGATAGATATTTTGAATTACGCATCCATGAATTAAGGGTTTAATGAACAGCCGTAAACATACCATTAATTATCCTAATTATAGCAGTTAATAAGATAAGCACGCAGAAGATAAATACGATACAGATCTTAAATTTCAACAATAGTTATACTATACACATTCCAAGTTCTCTACGCAGCATGCAATATCTTTCTTCACTTAATGGTTTAGTAAAAACATCTGCTATTTGATTTTCGATAGGAATGAAAATTAACTTAATTAAACCTTTTGATACATTATCTCTTAAAAAATGATGCCTTACTTCTATGTGTTTTGTACGTGAGTGTAACACAGGATTTTTAGATATATCTATAGTACTAGAATTATCACATTATATGGGTGATAAGTGGTTTTTATGACCACTTATTCGGATAGTAACCAACTTATTCTGTTACCGAAACTCGAGTATTCTTGTGCTTTTAATGTGTTTTTGTTTTGTTTTGCAGTTTTCATGTTTCAGAACTCTCTTGGCGCATAAAGAGGTAAAAATGATGAAATAATGCAAAAAGGGCATGAATGGAATGATGGCATGATAAGGTGAGGAGTCTGCAGCTGGATGGGTATGTGGTGAAGCAAAAAGGATCAAAGGACGCAAGGAGGCAGGAAGTGTTAATGAAAGCAGGAAAGAAAGCATGTAGCAGCCAGCCTTGCTCTAGCAGAAAAATGCACCAGCATCAGCTTCTGGCACGCGCGGCCGCGCCGTGTTAAGGAAGCCAGCACGCGCTCCCGCGCCATATCCCAGACCAGACTCCCAGTTTTGGCAGCCGTGCGGTCGCTCCAGGAAGAAGGTCAAAGCTCGCGCGGCCGCTCCAGTCCTAATTTTGGCCAGTTGTTGACTTTCGGCTTAGCAGACGGGAGAAGGGCTGATATAAGGAGGGCTTATGCCCATTTGTTCGACATCTCCACTAGGGAGCTCATTTTGGCCCTAAGCCCTAGTCTTGTTCTTCTTTTCCTTTTCTTTACTTTCTTGTATAGATTAGGAGTAGATTAGTGCTAGTTTATAGTAGTTAGTTTTCTAGGATTTTATTAGACTTGATGGTTGAAATAAGTGGATGTTATTAAAGATTCAATATTAGATGCTTGGAGATTTAGATTTGCATTTCTTATCTTTAAACTCTCTTTGCTTTCTAATTGTGTAATCTCATGATATGTATTCAACTTGTGGATGATAGATGTGCTTCATTATGATATCTTAAATCTATTTTGAGGTTCCAGTGGAACCTAATGAGTAGTCTAAGTTAATTTCTCTTCTATGTTGGTTCTTATTTGATTGCTATGTGTTTGTCTATTGCGATGCATGCTTTAATTGCTTAATTGAGTCGCGACCAATTACTGGGATAACCTATGTGGACTTGAAAGACGAAATGTAGGTTTAGATCCAATCGGGATAGCGGGCGATTGTATGTTCACATGACGTTGGACGTATGATTTGCTCTTAGGATAGACATATACCGAAGCGCCGCTCGTAGTCAATAAGGAACTTAACCTTAAATCCTATTTATTTGTAAACATCATAGACATATAGGGGTTTAGGTAATGTGGGTGTTCACGTGTGTTCTATCATCTGTGGATTGCACGTGATATGGAGTAGGTGCATTGAAAGATGGCCTTCTCTCACGTTCGTGTTCTCGGCTAGCAACTGTAATAATTAATTTGACCTAATTAGAAGTGAATCGACTTAGACGAATCATTAGGGGAAATTAGAATCTCATGCTCTCATTATCTAATTTTACTCTAGGATTAATTAGTTAAAGTTTAATTCCGTGTCTAGAGTTAATTTAGTTTTATATTCAATCTCTTTACCTCCCGTTTAAATAAGGCTGAAATGATTATGTGCTATTGATTTGGCGACTATTTATCTGTTAATTCCTCGTGGGAACGATATCTGTACTTACACTTCATTACTTGTTGACCGCGTATACTTGTGCGTTAATTGTCATCATATAAATAGGACAACAAGTTTTTGGTGCCGTTGCCGAGGAATTAATTGGATAACTGTTTGCCAACATTAGTTTCAATCAAATTAGTCTTAATTTAAACATTTTTTTTATTATTTTGTTTAATTCTCTTCCTATATTCTCTTTTCAGGTACAATGGATCTCAACGCTTATCCATGGTTCTACACAAGGCAAGAGCAACCAAGAGAAATAAGGAATGTGTTGGGTTTGTACGAAATTGTGACGCAACCAAATTGCAAAAAATTAGCGGAAGCATGGTATATTAGAGTTTAAAAAATTTCTACAAAACCATCACCCGGATCATCCTTTATGCAAATTATTAATTTAAAACGATAAATAAGAAGTTATGGAATCATACCCTTGTAGAACGAAGCTTCCACAGGTACGAGTTCAACTTCTTGTTCTTCGTGATCTCCTTAAATTTTCGGGTTAGATTCCTTCCTTTGATCAACGTTAGCCACCCAAGTGTTTGGCCTCTAGAGGTGATCCACCAAGGAAGAGAAATTATCAAGAAGGAGGGTGATTGGCTAAACCTTATTTTCTATCCTCTATAGAAAAGGAGTACTCTCCAACAATTGGAATTTTATCAACTGATATCTATTGTAAAACTCCTCTTATATAGATATTGGTCAACCCTTCTAATCCTATTAGACATAGGATTTTATTTAATTAATTAAACTCTTTTAATTAATTTAGGCTTCCCACCACATTGGGAATAATTAATTAAATTCATTTAATTAATTTACCTCCTAATCTTATTAGAAATAAATGAGAGTACTAATATTAAATTAATTACTAAACTCCTTTAGAAATTAAAATAATAATAGTAGTTATAATAATATTAATAAGATATCTCTTATTAATTTATATTTAATATTTCTAAAATATTAAATAATAAATATTAAGCTATTTAATTTATTCTATCACCATAGATTAAATTAATTACACTTAATGCATTATTACGATTATGTCATTACCTTCCTAAATAATTATTCTTCCTTTTATGGTGTGACCCTTTAGGTTCTCCATATTAAACCGGTTGTGAATAAATCAATTAGAACAATTCTAATCTTTTTAAATAAATAAATTAAACTAATAATTTATTTAAATAAATAATATTTATTCTACAATAGGGATAAGCCTCCCTAGCGATCAATGACTTTTCAGATAATATAGATTTTAACATTAATCATAAAAGTACCTGTGAGTAAATAGTTACCATACAATTCAATTCTTCCACCATACAATGTCCCAATTAAATATAAGACATGGATTTACTGTCAAGTCTTATTTTATTTAATTATATGTATTTCGATTAGAAAATGCACAACTCCAAATAATGCAAATTAGAAACCTCTTTCTAATTTCATTCCACCTTGGCCAAGGATTCCTGGGTTGTTATTTAACGAATCACATAGGACATATCTCCTCTTTTACTAGAGGTGGTAGATTCTTTATTGATCATACATTATCTCCATATATAACTCATTATACCCAAGCATACCCTATATATACCTTAAAGGGCTTTAAGGAATAAGTCAAAGTATAATTCATTACATACAAGATACTATGATGATCTCAAGTCCAAGGATCACTTGTACTACTATCACATTAGGAATTCCTATTGACAGGTAAGTAAAACTCCATTAGGTATTCCATAGCGAGTCATGTTTAGTGAACTTATTCTCCAATAAGCACCTACATACTTGCTTTAGTGTCTCCACACAAATGATCATGAGATCAATCATCCTCGTCCACTGAGCAAGCAACATATGTACTAATCTATCCGAATTTATTAATCCCCTTTTTAGTAATCCCATGATTAGGAACTATTTTAGTTTTTAAGCTTTCTAAGAATTTAGATCTCATTAGCATGATCAACATCATGATTCTAAAAGCATTGCTTAAAACTATGAGTTATTTACATATTATAAAAATAACACCATATAGATAATTAAATGCCTTTAATAAATAAATATTTTATTAATAAATAAATAAGATTGTTTACAAAGTATGTGCTTTATCATCATACATGATTGGCTTGTATGCACACTACTATTAGAATGATGGCGTCAACCCAATTGCAACACTTTCAGCACAGTTGGAGGTTCACTAGAGGAAGTTGGATACTGTTTCAGCCCAGCAGAATTAAGAGACGGCAGTTGTTGGGTTTGTACGAAATCGTGACGCAATCAAATTGCAAAAATTAGCAGAAGCATGGTATATCAGAGTTTAAAAATTTCTACAAAACCATTACCCGGATCATCCTTTATGCAAATTATTAATTTAAAACGATAAATAAGAAGTTATGGAATCATACCCTTGTAGAACGAAGCTTCCACAGGTACTAGTTCAACTCCTTGTTCTTCGTGATCTCCTTGAATTTCCGGGTTAGATTCCTTTCTTTGATCAACGTTAGCCACCCAAGTGTTTGGCCTCTAGAGGTGATCCACCAAGGAAGAGAAATTATCAAGAAGGAGGGTGTTTGGCTTAGTGTTCTATCCTCTATAGAAAAGGAGTACTCTCCAACAATTGGAATTGCATCAATCTAATATCTATTATAAGACTTCTCTTATATAGACATTGGTCAACCCTTCTAATCCTATTAGACATGGGATTTCTTTTAATTAATCAAACTCCTTTAATTAATTTAGGCTTCCCACCACATGGGAATAATTAATTAAATTCATTTAATTAATTTGTCTCCTAATCTTATTAGGAATAAACGAGAGTACTAAATATTAAATTAATTACTAAACTCCTTTAGAAATTAAGATAATAATAATTGTAATAATATTGATAAGACTCCTCTTATTAATTTATATTTAATATTTCCAAAATATTAAATAATAAACATTAAGCTATTTAATTTATTCTATCACCATAGATTAAATTAATTATACTTAATGCATTATTACGATTATGCCATTACCTTCTTAAATAATTATTCTTCCTTTTATGGTGTGACCCTTTAGGTTCTCCATATTAAACCGGTTGTGAATAAATCAATTAAAACAATTTTAATCTTATTTAAATAAATAAATTAAACTAATAATCTATTTAAATAAATAATATTTATTCTACAATAGGGAAAAGCCTCCCTAGCGATCAACGACTTTCCAGATAATATAGATTTCAACATTAATCATAAAAGAACCTGTGAGTTAATAGTTACCATACAATTCAATCCTTCCACCATACAATGTCCCAATTAAATATAAGACATGGATTTACTGTCAAGTCTTATTTTATTTAATTATATGTATTTCGATTAGAAAATGCACAACTCCAAATAATGCAAATTAAAAACTCCTTTCTAATTTTATTTCACCTTGGCCAAGGATTCCTGGGTTGTCATTTAACGAATCACATAAGACATATCTCCTCTTTTACTAGAGGTGGTAGATTCTTTATTGATCATTCATTATCTCCATATGTAACTCATTATACCCAAGCATACCCTATATATGCCTTAAAAGGTCTTAAGGAATAAGTCAAAGTATAATTTGTTACATACAAGATGCTATGATGATCTCAAGTCCAAGGATCACTTGTACTACTATCACATTAGGAATTCCTATTGACATGCGAGTAAAACTCCATTAGGTATTCCATAGCGAATCACGTTCAGTGAACTTATTCTCTAATAAGCACCTACATACTTGCTTTAGTGTCTCCACACAAATGATCATGAGATCAATCATCCTCATCCAATGAGCAAGCAACATATGTACCAATCTATCCGGATTTACTAATCCCCTTTTTAGTAATCCCACGATTGGGAACTATTTAAGTTTTAAAACTTTCTAAGAATTTAGATCTCATTAGCATGATCATCATCATGATTCTAAAAGCATTGCTTAAAACTATGGGTTATTTACATATTATAAAAACAGCAACATGTAGATAATTAAATGCCTTTAATAAATGAATATTTTATTAATAAATAAATAAGATTGTTTACAAAGTACGTGCTTTATCATCATACATGATTGGCTTGTATGCACACTACTATCAGCAGTAACTTATAACTACGGTGCTGGGAGCTACATGAGCCATCAGGAGCCTATCAGTTATGGACAGGAGCAGTATGGGGGTGAGTACTCCTACAATGAGCCTTATACCAATTATCAGCAAGATTGGGGGTATCACCCAAACTCTTCAGTGAGATATCAAGACCAATACTGCGAGCCAAGTCCAATGTATGCACCAGACCACATATATCAATCCCCGTGTTTACAAGAAAAATAGTCTCTAAAGGAAGTCCTGTACAGGAGTTTAGCGAACCAAGAGGAGATGCTTAGGAGCCAGGAACTATCAAACCAAAATTTTTAAAACCAAATGGCCCTAATCAACAATACTCCTAGCAATGAGCCTCAGTACATGGATCCCGAGACTAAAATAGAAAAGAAAAGATTGGAAAGTTTGTGGGTCAATTCCATAGCATCAACAAATGAGAGCCTGATTGAGCAAGGAAATTTGATTGAGAATCTTCAGGTTTGGGTGGAGCAAATTAGCACGGCTTTAAGGAAGAAGGAAGTGTTTGAACAAGAGATGCAAAATCTTTAGAATCAAGTACCTCCAATGACTGAAGCCGTGAGTAATGACCCTAGGAATACGTGGTGCTATGATATAGATGCTGAAACTGATGAAGAACTAGAAGTGTACTTGAAACTGGATAAGCATAAGGCAATGGATATAGAGGAGACAATTGAGGACGTGGAAAAGTATGAAACAGTAGTGACAATACCCCAAGAGCCTTCTCCGCCCAAGTTTAAAAATCCGGTCAAGTTTGCACACCCTTGCCCCCTTGGTAGCCACATCACAGAGTCGGGTCTCGAGGAAAAGAGAGAGTCCGCAATCTTGAAGCCATGGTGGCATGAAGAAGAGAGAATGGAAGAAGAGACAGTTGTGTTGGTAGATCCTCAATGCCCTAATCATTTCATAAGCACAACGAAACCAGTGCCTAGCTCCCCAACCTTCAACCTGGGGAAGTCTTATACACATCCAATGCTAGGTAGTTTAAATTCGAGTCCTCTCATGATGGGAAGCCTCCAAAAGCACATTACAATTTTGATGGATGAAGGGGTTCTCAAATATCGTCGGGAGATCGGATAGCGGTGGTCAGATACAGTCCAGCTAAAGGACTATAAATCAAGCACTCGATGGGAGGCACCCCATCATCTCTCTCTCTCCCTCCTTGTTTAATTCTCGATTACCTACTTTCTATCATATTTCCCTCCCCCTTGTTTAATTCCTATTAGTTTAATATTTAGTTTAAAATTTTTGAATGCTCGTAGATTTAGGAACTCAGTGCCTTCAGAACTTAGGCATATGGGCATATATTTTTGGGACTTAAACAGTATTAGACATATTTTTGAAGCACGAGCATGTTGCATATATGCACGTATAGGAGTTTTTGGGAATTCACACGCATATATCTTTCAATGTTTCATTATCCTAATTATACATAGTTACTATTATGTTTTGGTGGGCTTAATAAATGTTATATGCTTTTCTCAAGTCAAGGCTGCTAGAATGAATCGAAAGTCAAACGCCCCATCCTCAATGTATTAAACAGGTTGCATAGCAGAAATCTGGGGATGGGCGCGACCGCGCCAGAACCAAGGCTAATAGGCGCGCGGCCACGCGTCATGCATGTTGTCTCAGACTTAAGGCAGAATTCAACAGAAATTGAGCGCCACATCATTTCATGTAGCATTAGAGGCCAGCTAGGGGAGTTCTTCTTTTTTCTTTTACCTTCAATGAGGACATTACAGTTTTTAAGTTTGGGGGTATTAGGGTCATTTGTGCATTTAGTGTAGTTTGCATTCATTTTGCTTATTGTGTATGTTTATATAGTGCATGTAGGTCGTGTTTTGTGAAAATTTGTCAAAATTTTAAAATTTTAGTTTTGTTTTTGCATTCTGTGTAGGACATATTGCATGAATGCAGTTTTCAGTTGGTTAGTTATGTATTTGGCCTTTGAGGAAACTAAATTCACTTGATTTTTGAACTGATTTGAGACTTAAGCTTGATAGTATTATCATATATATAAATCCTTATCTGTCAGATACTGTGTAGCCAGTTAGCATGATAGAGTAACCATCATGGCATGCTTAGTTTAAATGTTCACATACTTGTCTTCTGGTGGACAATCCATGTTTTAATGAAAGAGTGTCAGTTCTCATATGACAATAACTAGACTGTAAAAAGCTTAAGTTTGTGGGAAACAGGGGGTATGCATGCTATTTGGGGAGATGGAGCGTAAGACGCACTCCCCTATGAAAAATAAAAGAAAAAGAAAAGAAAAGAAAAATGATTATGAATAAACACTTCGGCTACGTCAAGTTTGTGGCCTTTGATATTCAAGCAAGTAAGCCCGAGGGGTGTCTTATCATCCAGCGCCTTAAGGCCTCGCAGTCTGGGAGTCGTTGGTCGAAGGTTCGCTACACGGGTATCATTGAAAAGCCTAAGAGGACTAGGCATTGCACAGTCGATTGTGTACACGGGAAAGTGTGACTACGCCCTTGTGAGTAATAAGAGCTTAATAAAAGCCCCCTATTGACTCTTAACTCTAGTAATGCATGGTCTTGGTTAGAACTTATATGATTTACTGCTTTTCTTAAGTTAAAACTTGTTTTTCCCCTAAGAAGCATATTATGTGAGTTATTTATCTAAAATCATGTCTAATGGTAGCTAGGCACACAATGCACAAGACATCAGTGCTGACAGTTTTGGATTTGCAAGAATATATCTTATGATCTTGTCTGGGTAGCTTATTTGTTTGATTATCTTATGATTTTTCTGAGGCATTGCTTATGAAGTTCAATATTGACTGAGGCTTGGATTCGCATTCATGATAGTGTAGTTTACTTACATTGTATATATTGCATTGCATATTTTGTTTAGTTTTGTTTTGGTTGATTGAGGGCAAACAACGTTTAAGTTTGGGGGTATTTGATAAGTGGTTTTTATGACCACTTATTCGGATAGTAACCAACTTGTTCTATTACCGAAACTCTAGTATTCTTGTGCTTTTAATGTGTTTTTGCTTTGTTTTGCAATTTTCATATTTCAGAACTCTCTTGGCTCATAAAGAGGTAAAAATAATGAAATGATGCAAAAAGCGCATGACTGGAATGATGGCATGATAAGGTGAGGAGTCTGCAGCTGGATGAGTATGTGGTGAAGAAAAAAGGATCAAAGGACGTAAGGAGGCAGGAAGTGTTAATGAAAGTAGGAAAGAAAGTATATAGCAGCCAGCCTTGCTCCAGCAGAAAAATGCACCAGCATCAGCTTCTAGCATGCGTGGCCGCGCCGTGTTAAGGCAGCCAGCCCTCACGCCAGCACACCCGCGCCATATCCCAGACCAGACTCCCATTTTTGCCAGCCGCGCGGTCGCTCCAGGAAGAAGGTCAAAGCGCGCGCGGCCGCGCCAGTCCTAATTTTGGCCAGTTGTTGACTTTCTACTTAGCAGAAAGGAGAAGGGCTGATATAAGGAGGGCTTATGCCCATTTGCTCGACATCTCCACTAGGGAGCTTATTTTGTCCCTAAGCCCTAGTCTTGTTCTTCTTTTCCTTTTCTTTACTTTCTTGTATAGATTAGGAGTAGATTAGTGCTAGTTTATAGTAGTTTGTTTTCTAGGGTTTTATTAGACTTGATGGTTGAAACAAGTGGATGTTATTGAAGATTCAATATTGGATGCTTGGAGATTCAAATTTGCATTTCTTATCCTTAAACTCTCTTTGCTTTCTAATTGTGTAATCTCATGATATGTATTCAACTTGTGGATGATAGATGTGCTTCATTATGATATCTTAAATCTATTTTGAGGTTCTAGTGGA